>CM035406.1:29257816-29377816 GCA_020310875.1 Ceratopteris richardii
CATTTATCCAATGGAAAAATGTGAAGAAGTAAATTGTTCCAAGTCTGAACAGAGTGATCGCATACTTCTTCTGAGTAATGTATATTCCTGAATTGGTGTAAACTAATTCAAGTCCCAGAAAATACTTCAATAATCCAAGATCATTGATCTTGAATTCCTTCATCATCTGGCTTTTGATGCTTCTGATTCCATTGACATCATTGCCTGTTATGATGATGTCATCAATATAAACACAAAGATAGATTATCTCTGAATTACTTCTCTTAATGAACAGAGAAGTGTCAGCCTTACTCATGACAAAACCTTGGTCTTGGAGGTATGTAGTTAGCCTGTAATTCCATGCCCTAGGTGCCTGCTTCAATCCATATAAAGCCTTCTTTAACTTGCAAACATAAGTTACCTTCTTAGGGTCTTCATAGCTAGGAGGTTGTGACATATAAACCTCTTCTGAAATCCATCCATTCAAGAAAGCATTCTTGACATCCAATTGGTACATGTTCCAATTCTTTGATGCAGCCACACTTACCAACACTCTGATTGTTGGCATCTTGGCCACAGGAGAAAATGTTTCTTCATAGTCAATGCCTTGGGTTTGTGCAAAACCCTTGGCTACTAATCTAGCCTTGTACTTGTTAATTGTGCCATCAGAATTTCTTTTCAATTTATAGATCCATCTGGATCCTATTACCTTCATGGAGTCCTTCTTGGGTACTAACTCCCATGTATCACTCTCCTTGAGTGCTTCAATCTCCTCATCCATAGCTTCCTTCCATTCTGATTTTGTGATTGCTTCTTCATATGATCCTTATTTATGTCTGTTATATGTAATACATGAGTATTATGGAGAGGCAGATATGGATGAGGTGGAGAGACAGACACAGGAGGGACGATCTCTATCGTCACAGGGTGATCATGATGATGAGGATGAGGATGATCAGGATGATCATGATGCTGATGATGATGATGATGATCATGATGATGATGATTAGGATTCTTGATTATGACATTGGATTATATGTATTTGCATTGATATATATATATATATATATGTGTGTGTGTATGTATATTATCTATATATTTTTCATTTCACTTATGTTTTGAATTTTGTGTATGGTATTAAGTAATGAAAAGTTTTGTTCTATTGATTGTTATTATTGTTTATATTAAGCATGTGTTTTAGTACTTTAATTATATAATTCATTCATATGTGTGTACGTATGTGCATGTATATGTGTGTAATATGTGTGTGTATATGATTGTATGTATATATGTATGTGTATATGCATGTATGTGCATGTGCATGTGTAATTGTATATGTGTATGTATATGTATGTGCATGTGCATGTGTATGTGTGTGTATATGTATGTATGTGCATGTGCATGTGTAAGTGTATATGTGTGTATATGAGTATGTGCATGTGCATGTGTATGTGTGTGTCTAGCCTTTAGAATTTTCCACCCAACCTTTAGAATCTTCTTGACACATATGTTTCTCCTATTTTAGTCGACGTAATACCTGTGCTGCTAACTCTTTTGCATACAAATATTAAGTATCAGTTAGCTATGCAGGTATTAAGTCATATGTAAAATGGGAGGAGCAAATTTATCTCGAAGATTTTGAAGGATGGAAAAATAATTTTAAAGGATGGGCGGAAAAAAAGTGTCCATCCAATGCAGGTTTTTATTCTTACTTTAGATAAGGTAAGAACAAGAACTTGCATCGAATGGAGACTTTTTGTCTGCCCATCCTTTAAAACTATTCATGCATCTTTGTCAACATGGTTAGTGGTAGTCATAAACTAAAATCTTCAGCCATATCTTAGCATTAAAAAGGAACATTTAATGCTTTCACTTTTAATCCCAGGTAAAATACAAGTTAAAGATATGAATATATATCTTGCTCCTCTCATTGACACTCTCCAAGAGTTATGGAGAGGTATTAATGTCATTGATGTATCGAAAAGCATCAATGAAAGACATATTATGATTCGTGGTATTGTGGTTTGGACTATTCATGATTTTCCAGGATATGGTGTTTGTTCAGGTATTGATGTAATTTTTTTATTCAACATGCATACAAATAAATGTGATTTAATCTAATAATATTTTTATCATTTTCATGATAATAACTTCATTATAATTTTTTTTATGATATGTATAGGTGGATTACATCAAAAGAGATTGACAAAAACTCGATCCCACAAAAAAACGTGAATGCAAAGAGCTACTATGTTTGATTGAGAAAGAGCTTCCTACTTCATTTTTTGATATTCAAGTTCATTTATTAGTCCATCTTGTAGATGAAATAGAGATTGCAGGTGTTGTCAACACTCAATGGATGTTTTGGGTCGAGCAATTTATGGGAATATTAATATGTGCGACAAAGAGCGAAACTAGAAGGATCCATGGCAAAGGGTTGGATGCTTGAAGAGTGCATGTATTACGTTAGTGAGTACCTTGAAAGAGTTCATGAAGAAGCTCCACATGCATGGACCAACGAGTCTTCTTCAAAAATAACAGATGAGGTATTATCAAGTAAGGGAGTTCCATTTTTATTTACATTTCAAGAAAAAAAATGATGTTTCTACTTTTGTAGCATATAATAGCGAATGCATGCAAGCATTTCTTAGCGAGTACGAATAGGAACTTCAAAATCTCCAAAGTAAAAGGCAAAGAAACAAAATATATAGACTTAATCTCGATAATAATGAGATTACAAATATATCTTCTTTCACGGATTGGCTATATAGTCTTTTGCAATGTGCCACCGCAAATAATGAAGAAATCTTAGATGAGCAGAGAGAGTTAATGATAGGTTGTGAATGAAAGGTAATTTTATTTTAATAATATTATGTTTTCTTCATATATGTATGTTAGTTTCTATTTACTAATTTGATTTCTTTTGCAGGTTCGAATGTTCACTAATATGTGGGCTTTTGGACAGCATATTAGAATCAAAGCCATTGATTATTTACGTAAAACAAAGGATTCTAGTATTGTTGCTTCTTTCAAGCAACTATCATGTGCTAGCTCAAAAGACATGAACCTTATATATGACGAACTTGCTTACGTAGGAACTATTGTTGGTATCTACAAAATTTTATTTCGTACATTCAAACATGTAGAAAAAAGTTTATATTTTTTATGATAGAGTTAGTTATTTTTTTAAGCACCTAATAATGGGTTTCTATTTTTATATATTTTGATACGTCATTTTGAAGGTTGGCTGGTTTCGAGCCAAGTATAAAGGTAGTAATTCCACATTAAGAAAGGAATTATCTAGGTTTTGGGCAATTGACATGAACCTTATAGATGGCGAACTTGCTTACATAGGAACTATTGTTGGTATCTACAAAATTTTATTTCGTACATACAAACATGTAGAAAAAAGTTTATATTTTTTATGATAGAGTTAGTTATTTTTTTAAGCACCTAATAATGGGTTTCTGTTTTTATATATTTTGATAGGTCATTTTGAAGGTTGAATGGTTTTGAGCCGAGTATAAAGGTAGTAATTCCACATTCAGAAAGGAATTATCTAGGTTTTGGGCAATTGATTCTTCCAAGGTAATGCGATCTACTAAAGAGTTGTATATTCTTCCTAGGTGAACAAGCATTTTTTTTAATAAAAACCTAGATGCTCACCCTTGGTGGCAAGTCATTCATGTTCAACCTAGAGGTAGGTCATTGTTTGAATAGTTTATTGTTCGAGAGATCGAAGAAAGTCCTCTTGATGATTCAGCATTAGATACTGATACATCAACATCTGAAAGAGAAATTAGAGTCATTATACGTGATAATGATACTAATCCTTTTTATGAAGAGGATAATACTCTACATGCTGATTCTACTGATGAGGAAGATGAATTACCAAAAATCGATATTGATCCATCAATAGATGATGTGACTCATGAGAACACACATTTAACAATAGAAGAAATAAATGAAATCAATAAGGATAATGAAGATGAGACTATATTGATGTCTTACCAAAATGATTAGAATGTAAATTCTACTCTTGTTATCGATCAATAACTTGAAGCTTCTGAATGGATATCAAATAATAGATTCTTTATTCAACTTGAATAATGATGAATCCTACTAGAGAGATGAAATCATGTTCTTTTAAGTTAGAACATGAAGCTCGAGGGTATGCCTAATTATTTTATATATAGCTTTATCTTCGAGGAGCAAATTTGTATCATGTATGTATGTATGCATATGTGTGTGTATTCATGTGTATTATATGTATACATGTGTTAGTATGCATATATATGTATTTCATGTATATGTATGTGTGTGCATATGTTTGATATATGTATGGATGTGTTAGTATGCATATGTGTATATATGCATATGCATTTGTGTAAAATATTCATGTATTCATGTAATATATGCAAGTGTTTATAATTGTGTATGCATGTATAAGTATGCATTTGTGCATGTAGGCATGTATATGTGATGTGTACATGTATATATGTATATGTGTCTATGTGTAAATGTGTACAAGTAAATCTGTATGCATGTATATATATTTATGTGTGCATTTAGGCATGTATGTGTGATGCATAATGTATCTACTCCATTTTATATTTATGTATGTGTATCTACATGATGTGCATATATATTCATATATATTATGATCCTCATTGATTCGAGTAGCTATATATAGAGGCATAAGGTTGGGAGGAGAGACATCTCTCTAGCTAGTAGGACGTCGGAGGAATAGATGCAATGTGTACATATACTTCAATCATATGGCTAAAAGGCTGAATTAGAGTTTCTAAATTAGGGGTTTTAAAACCCTAATATCAAAATTAGTGTTTTCAAATTAGGATTTTTGAAATAGGATTGATTGATTGATTTATTTATTTATTTATTTGTATAGATATCTAAGTATACACACACACACACACGCACACACACACACACATAAATATATATATATATATATATATATATATATATATATATATATATATATATATATATATATATATATATATATATATATAGATATATCAGTATGCATGTGTGTGTGTATGTGTATCTATATGTGCGTATGCGTGTGTTGTGTGTGTGTGTGCATATGCATGTGTATATGTATATATGCATGTAAATATGATTATATGAGTCTATGTGTGTGTACATATGATTATGTATGTGTATGTGTACATGTGTCTATGTGTATTCATTATATGTGTGTAACTGCATGCATGTGTATGTGTGTGTAAAAATGTGCATGTATGTGTGTGTATGTATAAATGTGCATGTATGTGTATATGTGTGTAAATGTGCATGTATGATGTATATGTGTGTGTATGCCTATATTTGTACCTCTAGTCTCACTCTTTTCTCTCTCTCTCTCATATACATACATACATACATAAACACACATACTCATATCCACATATATATACATAAAATCGATGTGTACCGTGCATTATCGTGACGATGAGCCATAAGTGTCTGTATCTCTTTTAGACACCACTTATGCGACCATCATGTCCCAAACTCTGTCTCAAGTGAACTAAGTACGTATTTTCTATCCCTTTCATCATGCTCACTACAAAAATAAAAAAAATCATGTAAATAAAACATAAGATATTTATTTTCCCCTCTGGCTCTATATCACACTCTAGCCCGAAGGTGCCTATGCATGTCCTCATCGGCACCTCGGCTCTGCTATCATGATCTAGAGGTGGTATAGGTGTCTTGAAAATAGATAGATAAAAATGAATAAAGATATGTGTAATAACATCATTAAAAAAGTTTATGAAAAAAAAAACATACCTATGAGCAGATAGCTGTCTTCCTGCATGTGGAGCCGTAGAAGAGCCCTCCTTTGATCGTTGGGTAAGCATCTAGATCGTATAATCCAGCTCATCATCAAGCATCTCTGAGTACTCATGCATGATGATCCCTAGAGTATCACGCGGAACTCTTGCTCTCATAAGACTTTTTATGAGAGTGAGTTTCGCCTTTATCTCTCTACTAAGATCTGTAATACCTGTACATATAAAACAAAATGGGTTAGAAATCAATATATATACATGTACATATGTATGTGTGTATGTAGGTGTATATGTGAGTGTGTATGCATGTAAGCATGTATGTATGCATATGCATGTGCATTATGTATGCAAATGTATGCATGTGTGTGTATGTGTGTGTGTACGCATGTAAGTATGTATGTCTGCATATGCATATGCATTATGTATGCATATGTATGCATGCATGTGTGGATGTGTGTATGTGTGTATGTGTCTGTGTAAGTGTGTATGTGTCTATGTGTGTATGTGTGTGTATATGTGTGTGTCTATGTGTGTATATATCTGTGTATCTGTATATATATGTCTATATGCATGTGTATGTGTGTGTGTAAATGTGTGTGGATGTGTGTATGTGTGTGTGTAAGTCTGTATGTGTCTATGTGTGTATGTGTTGGTTTATATATGTGTGTGTGTATCTCTGTGTGTGTAAGTTTGTATGTGTGTATGTGTGTGTGTATATATGTGTGTGTATCTGTGTATGTGCATATGTTTGTGTATGTGCATATGTATGCATGTATGTGTATGTGTGTGTATGTCTCTTTACATGCGTGTGTATGCATATATATGTATGTATGTGTGTATCTCTCTCTATGTGTGTGTGTGTCTATGTGTGTATATGTATTTGTGTGTATGTGTGTGTATGCATGTAAGCATGTATGTATGCATATGCATGTGCATTATGTATGCATATGTATGCATGTGTGTGTATGTGTGTGTTTATGTGTGTGTATGTCTCTCTACGTGTTTATGTGTGTATGCATATGTATGCATGTGTGTGTATGTGTGTATGCATATGTATGCATGTGTGTGTATATGTGTATGCATGTAATTATGTATGTATGCATATGCATTATGTGTGTATGTGTGTATGTGTGTATGTGTGTATGTGTGTATGTGTGTGTATGTGTGTGTGTGTGTGTCTATGTGTGTATGTGTGTGTATGCATGTGTATGTGTGTGTTAAATCTATGTGTATATGTGTGTGTATGTATGTGTATGTGTCTATGTGTGTTTATGTGTATGCATGTATCTATGCATATGCATGTGCATTATGTATGCATATGTGTGTGTATGTGTCTATGTGTGTGTATGTGTCTATGTGTGTGTATGTGTATGCATGTATCTATGCATATGCATGTGCATTATGTATGCATATGTGTGTGTATGCATGTAAGTATGTATGTATGCATATGTATATGCATTATGTATGCATATGTATGCATGGTATGTGTGTGTGTATGCATATATGTGTGTATGTGTGTGTGTATGTGTGTGTATGTGTGTGTGTGTGTGTCTATGTGTGTATGTGTATGTGTGTATGCATGTGTATGTGTGTGTATGCATGTAGGCATGTATGTGTGCATATGCATGTGCATTATGTATGCATATGCATGTATGTGTGTGTATGTGGTGTGTATCTATATATATGTGTATGTATGCATGTGTATGTGTGTGTGTGTAAATGTGTGTGTGTATGTGTGTGTATGTCTCTCTATGTGTGTGTATGCATATATGTGTGTGTATGTGTGTATGTGTGTATGTGTGTATGTGTGTGTGTATGTGTATGTGTGTATGTGTGTGTATGCATGTAAGCATGTATGTATGCATATGCATGTGCATTATGTATGCATATGTATGCATATGTATGCATGTGTGTGTATGTGTGTGTATGCATGTATGTATGTATGCATATGCATATGCATTATGTATGCATATGTGTGCATGTATGTGTATGTCTCTCTAGGTGTGTGTGTGTGTGTATGTGTGTATGCACGTGTATGCATGTGTATGTGTGTGTATGCATGTAAGCATGTATGTATGCATATGTATAATTGTATGTGTATGTGTGTGTCTATGTCTCTGTATGTGTGTGTGTATGCATATATATGTGTGTATGTGTATGTGTATGTGTATGTGTGTATGTGTATGTGTGTATGCATGTGTATGTGTGTATATGTGTGTGTATATGTGTGTGTGTCTATGTGTGTATGTGTGTGTGTCTATGTGTGCATGTGTGTGGTTATGTGTGTATATACGTGTGTATCTATATATATGCGTCTGTATGCAAGTGTATGTGTGTGTGTAAATGTGTGTCGATGTGTGTGTTTGTGCAAGTGTGTATGTGTCTATGTGTGTGTGTGTATATGTGTGTGTATGTGTATGTGTGTGTGTCTATGTGTGTATGTGTGTGTGTCTATGTATGTATGCATGTGTCTTTGTGTGTATATATGTGTGTGTATGCATGTGTATGTGTGTATGTAAATTAGTGTGTATGTGTGTGTGTCTATGTGTATGTGTGTGTGTGTCTATGTGTATGTGAGTGTGTCTATGTGTGTATATGTGTGTGTATGCATATGTATGTGTGTGTGTGTACCTGGCTTCACACGGTGTGTCGATCTCTCTCTCTCTCTCACTTGCTCTCTCTCTCTCTCTCTCTCTCTCTCTCTCTCTCTCTTTGTGCATCCAAATCCCGGCACAAATGTGCTAGGAGAAATCAAAATGTTTTTTTAACACTCCAGAGCGTTGCTTATGCGATGCTCTCAAACACAGGACGTCGCTTATGTGATGCTAAAGCATCGCAACCAGTTTTCCAATGTTGCAAATAGCATTGCAAATTAGTGACTCTATTTGTGATGCCTACTTTTCGCGTCGCATAAGTGATGCTAACATCGCTCATGCGACGATTGCCCTTTAAAAAAAAAATAGGGCGGTCGCTTATGTGATGCTACCGTCACATAAGCGACAGTTCTTGTTCTTTTTCAATTCGAGGGCATCACTACGGCCCCCTATTTCTTGTAGTGGTTAGTAGAAATGTAGCACCTTTCAAGTCTAGATTTATTAAGCTCTAAGCTTGTCATAAGGTTTGACCAAGAAAATCCTTCCGCATCCTTGACTTTTATTGGATCATGTGAAGCTTCATGTAGTCCTATCTATCTTTCTTTATCCCATAAATATTGTGACTTTTATGTTCCCACCTATTTGATACCACCTCCACCATATTAAAGCCACTAAACAAATAATATCCAAAGGTATAGAGTCAAGGGAGTTCTAGATGTCAATTCTATCTTCGGGGCATAGAATGAATAAAAAAAGGGTTGCAAGCCAATGAAGTAAATTGCAATACATATTTGAAGAGAATCCATGGAAGAGCACAAAGGAAGCATATCAATGAGCCTTGAATCCCACCACTATGCCACCCACTCCCATGAGGATGTTGTTGTGGAAATCTAGGTGTGCTGAGAGGAAATACTTTTTAGCCTTTCCATCAAGTTTTCATCAATGATTTTAGCTTCTTAAAGACACATGACATCTAGGTTAATGCTCTTTTCCTAGAGCCATTAGCCAATGGAAGCTACTCCAGAGGGGTTTGTTAACTCTTAAACATTGAAGGCAAGGATTATCATGTTTTAATGGAAGATTCTATTTTATTTAGGGTTTTGTTTCTGCCTTTCTTGATTTTTACTTTGTCTTTTTCCTTTGAGGCGGGGCGAATGTGCAAAGGAATCTTAAGTTTCAAGGGGCTTTTCCATGGCATTACTAGAGAGAACTTTCCTTTTACCTCATTGAACTTTTTGGCATAGGTATTCATGATGGTGGAACCAATTATAAGCCTCTTACTATCGAAGTAAGCCTCTTATTATATGATGGGATGGATCCATTGGTGCAATTAGCAAGCCTAAGTGCTTAGCTGATTAATTAGGACTACACATTATTTCATTACCTCACATGAAGGACCACATACGAACACTTGCTTCTCCATTTGGTTGTATTCACTTTGGATAATTGTAAAATCCAAGAGGATAAGGAATCTCTTGAAGTTAAAGGGCTAAACCCACGACTCATGCGGTAGGAAGAATAAATTCAAATAGTGTAAGATCACTTTTAGGTGAGGTAAAATTCAAATTCAAACTCTTCACATTTGTATAAATACACATACTTGTGGTCATGGAAAAAGAGAGCTATTCTGAGAGACTTTGAGCTAAATCAATGAGAATACATTGAACTCACTTCATTTGTGTGTATTTCACTACCCTTCTCTTGTATCATATGTTCAATAGCATTTACATTTTAATACATATCATTGAGTATATCTATGTCTACCACATGTTGCATCATCTTCATCATTATAGTGATTTTGTGGAATCGATTTCTCTGTGTGTACTCAATCATTTACTACACTTCAACTTGAAATAGTTAGATTTACGTTTGTACTACTTGCATATCAATTTTTATCAAGTTTGCTTCAGTGGATTATGAGATATAAAGCATAGAAGGTCACTGTGTTTGCACACCTTCTAGATCCTTAAAAGTCAGGATGACCCCCTGACTTGTTAGATTCATTTCTCAGTGTATGGTATAGCTAAATTGATTGAATAAATTTCCTTAGTTAGCTATACACTCCAATTAGATGTGTGTAAAAGCTCTTTGGAAAATTCATACCAGATTGTGAGGTTTGAGCATAATTGTGAGCACTTCTATTCCCAAAATAAAAGGTTTCTTCACATTTCTTGCACATGCAAATTATTTGTTTTGATGCAAACATTTGGGAATGATGCTCCAAAGTCCTTGGTGGTTCCAAATGCATTATTGTTAAAACTATAAGGAGGTCTACTAGAGAAACGAGGAAGCCAGAAAGGTATGGGTATGACACTTCTAACATTCAATACACATAGCACAAGACTCAAACTCTAAAGAACCATCTACATATGAAGAAGCTAAGAAGAAACCAGAATGATGGAATGCTATGGACAAAGAGATAGAAGCTCTACAAGAAAACCAAACCTGGGAATCAGTGCCCAAGAAACCATCTATGAAAGTCATTGGCTCAAGGTGGATTTACAAGGTAAAAAAGAATTATTATGGCTCAATTAACAGATACAAATCAAGGCTTGTAGCCAAGGGATTTGATCAAACCCAAGGTATTGATTATGAAGAAACTTTTTCACCTATTGAAAAAACGCCTACTATCAGGGTACTCATGAGTGTTGAATCTTCCAAGAATTTGAAGATTTATCAAACGGATGTTAAAAATGCTTTCTTAAATGGTTGGACTTCAAAGGAGGTATATGTGGCTCAACCTCTTGGGTTTGAAGATCAAGCATACCCTAAACATGTGTGAAGGCTTAGGAAACCCTTGTATGGCTTAAAGCAAGCTCCTAGAGCTTGGAATCATTGACTTCTCACTTACTTACAAGATAAAGGTTTCATTGTAAGCAAGGTAGATCCTTCCCTCTTCATTAAGAGGAATCATTCTAAGGTCATATACCTATGTGTATATGTTGATGATATAATCATTATAGGGAGTGATGGAGGCGGAATTAGAAAAATCAAAGCTCAAATGAAGGAGTTCAAGAGTAGTGATCTTGGCTTACTCACATACTTCCTAGGTTTGGAAGTGGTATATACAGAGAAAGGTATGTTCCTCACTCAGAGGAAGTAAATTGGAGACATGTTCTTCAAATTCAAAATGGAAAATACAGAGGTTGCAGGTACACCCATGGAAGTAAATCTGAAGATAAAAGTGCTCATGAAGATGTGCTAATTGAAGATGTAGCTGGTTATCAAAGTCTTGTTGGAAGTTTAACTTATGAAACTCTAACTAGAGTGGATATATGCTATGGAGTTAATGTACCGAGTTAATTCATGCACACTCCAAGGAAGCCTCACATGGAAGCAACCAAGAGAATTCTAAAATACTTGAAGGGTTGTACTATCCATATACATCTGATATAGATGTTAAAATCTTTCTTGATGTAGATTGGGTAGGCTCTAAAGATGAGAGGAGAAGCACATCTAGTTGTCTTACTTATTGCAGGTACAAAATTGATTGGATTAGAACCCTATACTATTAGATTTAGAGTTGAACACTTCAACTCCACATATATTTGGAGACAATATTAGTTCATTACATCTTGTTGCTAACCCTATCTATCACGCCAAGACTAAACATATAGAAGTTCACTACCATTATGTCAGAGAGAAGATTATGCGTAAGGAGATACAACTTTCCTATATATCAACTCATGAATAATGTGTAGATATGACAAAGGCATTGGATGGAAGCAAGTTAAACAAATTCAAATCAATGATTGGATCATAAGAGATAATGAAGGATTGATGACTCAAGAATCTTAGTCTTGAGGGTGAGATTTTGGTGCAATTAGCAAGCCTAAGTGCTTAGCTAATTATTCAGGCTACACATTATTTCATTACCTCACATGGACCACATCTAAACACTTGCTTGTCAATTTGGTTGTATTCACTTTGTATAATTTTAAGAGCCAAGAGAATAAGGAATCTTGTGAAGTTAGGGAGCTAAACCCACAACTCATGTGGTAGGAAGAATCAATTCAAATCATCTCTTAAGTGTAGGATCACTTTTAGGTGAGGGAAAATTCAAATTCAAACTTTTCGCATGTGTACAAATACACATACTTGTGGTCGCAAAAAAAGAGAGCTATTTTGAGAGACTTTGAGCTACATCAATGAGCATTCATTGAGCTCACTTCATGTATGTGTATTTCACTACACTTCCTTTGTATCATATGTTCAATATCATTTACATTTTGATACATATCATTGAGTCTATCTCTATCTACTGCCTACTGCATCTTCTTCATCATTATAGTGATTTTGTGGAATCGATTTCTCTACGTGTACTTAATCATTTACTATACTTCAACTTGGGATAGTTAGATTATGTTTCTAATACTTGCATATAAATTTTTATCAAGTTTTGTTCAGTGGATCCTCATATATAAAGCATAGAAGGTGATTGTTTCTCTGCACCTTCTAGATCTTGAAAAGTCAGGATGACCCCCTAACTTGTTAGATTCATTTCTCAGTGTATGGTAGAGCTAAATTGATGAAATAACTTGATTTAGTTATCTATACACTCCAATTAGATGTTTGTAAAAGATCTCTGGTAAATTCATACCAGATTGCGATCTCTCAACATAATATTGTGCACTTCTATTCCCAAAATAGAAGGTTTCTTCACATTTCTTGCATATGCAAATTATTTGTTTTGATGAAAACATTTGGGAATGATGTTCAAAAGGACTGACTTTGTGGTTCCAAATGCATTATTGTGAAGCTGAAGGATTCTATTAAGTATCCTTGGAGTTAACTTGGTAGGTGTAGAGCCGGTTTTGTGCAGCACCAATTCATCTCTCAAACCTATCTCTCCATCTCATCACAAGACCTTCATAGGACTCCTTTTCTTTCTTCCTTTGACTTCTATAAATCCTACACCATACATGTTCTCTTACCTCTTTTATAGATTATAATTCCTCAATCTCTTAGAAAACTTATGCTAATGTGTCAGACCCTTATCTCCCTCCTCATAGGGAAGCATTTTCTTCTTGCAAGGCCTTTTGCAACTTCAAGGCTTTAGTTCTCTCTTGAGTTGTGTGATAGGGTCCGTTGAGGATTCCACCAATTGCTCTCTTTTTGTGATTAAGCTTTTAGCTTCTTCAATGCTTGCGGTAGCACCTTTTCTTCTTCAATGCTTTTTGTAGCACCTTCAAAATCTTGTAGGGATACATCAACATGTAGTGATTCCCTTCAAAGCTAAAGAAACGTCTTCTTGCTATTAAAGAAGATGGGTCACCATTCCCTCATGAAAGTCAACAACTAACACATGAACAAATCAAGTATATTAGTTGTCAATGAACACATGGGTGTGGTAATGAGGTCATTGAGACAATGCCCTAATGGAATGATGCACAAATCATTCATATACAAGAAAAGTAGAGACTTTGTTGCCAACAACCAAACGTTGATGGGCAATCTCGATCTCCCTTTTCTTTCCATCTCGAAGCTTGTGATTGCATTATTTTGTTGTACTTCTATGTATGTATGTCTCTGATTTTGTCTCTCCATAAAGTCGAATGAACTTTTTGGCACAACCATTGGTGATCAACAATGAACATTTCAGCCTAACTTTGGAAGGTAAAAAATGGAAGCCAAGGAGTGATGGGAGGGTCACAACAAAAAAACGTGAGTATGTTTCGTTTCTCCTTTTCGAAATTGCTCATTTCTTTTACTTCTCTCTCTCTCTCTCTCTCTCTCTCTCTCTCTCTCTCTCTCTCTCTCTCTCTCTCTCTCTTTTCGTTTTTTTTTCTTTTTGTTTCTCTTTTATTCATTGCCCTTGTGTCGTGTTTTGCTCTTTTTAATTATTATTATTATTATTATTATTATTATTGCCCTCAATTTTTCTCTCTTTTTCTATGTTGTACTCTTGTCTAGGATGCTCACGAGAGGCAAATGTGGTCGCATGATTGGGGGTGAAGTTGTGGGCTTTTCAGCCTGAGGTGTTTTTTGGTAGTTGTGGTTCCTAGAGCTTGTCATACATAATGATTGCTTTGCCAATGGTGGTCCTTTCTTTGGTGAAAGGTAATGTTGATTTGTTGGATGAGGTTTGGACTTGGCCTTTGCCCCATTTATTCTAAATTAATATGCCCTAAGTTGCACTTTCATGGTTAGAAGTGAATCAAGACCTGCAAAAGTTAGAGGAGAGTGTGCCTCAAAGAACCGTTCTTGGCCCCTTAATCTCCAAACTTATGATTTAAATCTTCCTTCAAGAGGGAAGAATCCCCTAAAGGGCTCTTCATGAAGAAATTATATGTTACTTTTCCCCAAACCAGAAAAAAACCTATAGAGCCACAAAAATAGTGAAAGAATCTTTTAGACCGGAGAGCATCAAAAGCTAGTGAAAGAAGATTTATAGCCAAAAAATGGAAAAAAAAAATTATAAATTTTTTCGGTTGAAAAAAACCAAATACAAATGAAGGAAGGCCGAACATATTTCTTCAGCCATGTTGTTCTTGAGCCACCCCCAAAAACTTTGGACAACCGAAGAAACAAATATAAAGAGAAAGAAGTATATCCCTTAGCTAACACTTAAATCCCTTCTTGAGAGAATAGTGGTCTAACAAACTTAATAGACCTTGCAAGGAAATGTGCAAGCTACTAAAGGAAGAGAAAAGGATCTCATCCTTTTGATGACCATTTGGGATGCATCTCAGTATACAATGGAAAGAGAGTATCATATGTATATAATAAGTCACTTAAGTCCATCTTCTTCATTTCTAACACTTCCTCCTTGCAAAAAACAAAAAACATGGTCCAAATTTAGCATTCTTGAGGAAAAGATTTCCCTACAATAATATTTCTCTTGAAGATCCTCTTACCAAAACAAAAACTAGATAGAAAAAAAAAACCACATGAATGGATGGGTTCACCAATGATTTTTAAAGTTTTTTAGGGTTTTCGTAATGTCTTCTTTATGGTTTGTTTGGGACCTATTCACAAAAAAAAAAAAAGATCATGGGAAAATTATTGGTACCATTCGTTTTACAAGGGTATGAAATGGTTGATTCTAATGCTGTTTTAAGACTTTGAGGGAATCTAATGGGATTTGAGTATAATCGGACTCAATGTTGTGCATGGATCATGATCAAGTTAGAGAACAAACTTAACAACTAGAATTAGCTTAACAAGGTTGGGAAATCTTTGTGTTGATATATTTTGATAGTGACGTGTGTAATCACACTTACGACTATTGGGGCACATTTTTCCCTCTTTAGGAGGTTCTTTTCCCCTAGCCTGTATATACTCATATAACCCTAGTGGGTCACTTATCTTTGTATGTTTGTATTGTGCTCCAAGCTTCTTCTGTATTGTGCTCCACTAATGCATTTGTATTGTGATCCAAGCTCCTTCTTCCTTGTGTTGTTCATGTGCTTGTGTAGACCTCAAACTCCAACAATTGGTATCAAAGCAAGTGAGTGCCTCATGTGGGCCATCATCACACCCCTCCGGTCACAGTCTCGTAATCACATGAGAATTGGTGATCATACTCGAGGCAATTGGGAGTTCAAAATGCCTTGACTTTGTGCTGTCAAAATTTTGATATGAGCTCGTTTCGGCCTCCATGTGCACTATCATAGTGCTTGTGCAGGAAACTTTGTCTATTTGTGCCAAAAAAATATAGAGGTTTTGGTACACCAATACAAGTGACTAGAAGTCTCCTACAAGTTTAGCAGAGCTTGATAGGGTGATTCTATTCAGCTTTTTGAGATACAGTCATTTTTTTGCATCAAGGTATTTAGTCAATGGCCATGGGTGAAAGCAATGATATATTTTGTATGTTGTTCATTGAGGATAGGTTAGATAATACTAATTACCCATTGTGGGTATATATTATGCATCATGTATTCATAGCAAAAGGGATGTGGAATATTGTGCAAGGTGTTGAAAAATGTTCTACTACACCTACAAATAAAATTATTGAAGGTGATGCAGATGGTGTTGAAGATGATGATCTTCAAATTTTTGTGTTTCCTATGGTTTGTGTTGCACACACTACAAAGAAAGTTTGTTGGGATGGTAGATATGCTTAGGCACATGCATTGATAGCTTTGTCTCTCAAATGTGCCATTATCCCTACATTCGTTCTTGAAAACACTAACAACTTTATACCAAGCAAGAAATGAGTCTCATGTTGCTTACCTTTAAAGAGCATTAGAGATTGATCGTATGAATGAAGGAGATTCCATGGATAGTTTTTTGACAGAGGTCAAAGATTTGAAGGAGCAAATGATTTCTGCTAATGAAGTCTTGTCAAATAGTTCACTTGTGGAGACTATTCTTAAAAATCTTTCGAATTCATATAAGATTTTTGCTTTTATTATTTTATTGATGATGAAAGCCAATCCAAATGCCTTAAATTTGAGGATTTAGTCTCTATTTTTTGCAAGAAGATGAATCCAAGTAGAACAAGAGCATTATGCATGTTGCACATCAAGCTTTCCTACCTAGTAAAAAGGGCAAAGGTAAATGGAGCTCACCTACTAGTAAATAGAAATCTGCTAATACTGCACGGTCGAAGAAGGAAGAAAAAGATGAGAAGAATGTTGATATATTTAGGTAGTGATGTGTGTGAACACTCTAGGACCGTCGGAGCACTTTTTTCCCTCTTTAGGAGGTTTTTTTCACCCGGCTTGTATATACGCCTATTGCCCTAATGAGCTACTTATCTTTGTACATTCTTTAGTAATACATTCACTGTTGTGTGTTGTGCCCCAAGCTTCTTCTTCTTCACATGTTGCATTTGTAAGGCTTCTATATTCAGCTTTTGTGCTTGAAACTGCTAATGTAGGCTGTTTTTTAGCCAAAGCAAATATCAGATATCCACCTATACTCCTTCTGCCATCCTTATTTCCAGCCCAATCTGCATCACTATATGCTTTCAAATCCATACCTTTGTGATATTTATAGCCCAAACCTTCATTTAATGTGCCCTTCAAATATCTCAAGACCCTTTTAGCTGCTTGCATATGTACATCGGTGGGTTTGTTCATGATTTGAGACCATGTACTTATGCTAAATGTAATACTCGGCCTTGTTAAAGTTGCATATATAAGAGAACCAATCAAAGACCTGTAGATAAGTGGATCTTCTAAAGGTTCACCATCTTCAGCACTGTACTTCACATTGGGTTCCATCGGATTACTGATACTCTTGCAATGTTCCATGCCATATTTCTTTAACAAATCTGAAACATATTTGCCTTGTAGAAGATATACACCATCCTCCTTCTTCATAACTTCGATTCCAAGAATGTACATAAGTTCTCCTAAATTTGAAATTTTAAATTCAGATCCAAGCTCTGCTTTGATCCTGGCTATCTCAACTTCATTGTTTCCTGTTATTATCAAGTCATCCACATAAATTGAGATATAAAAAATCAATGATCCTTCATCCTTAACATACAAAGAAGTATCTGCATTTGAACACCTGTATCCCTGATTTTCAAGAAACTTTACCAATCTAAAATTCCAAGCCCTTGGAGCCTGCTTAAGACCATACAATGCTTTCAAGAGTTTACATACATGTGTAGGCTTCTTGGGATCTTCATATCCTGCTGGTTGCTCCATGTACACATCTTCTTTTAAATCACCATTGAGAAATGCATTTTTATATCTAATTGATAAAGATTCCATACCTTGCTTGTTATTGTTGATATCTTGGCAACAGGAGAAAATGTCTCCTCATAATCGATGCCATAACTCTATGCATAACCTTTACAAACAAGCCTTGCCTTATATCTACTTATTGAACCATCAATGTTTCTCTTTATCATGTACACCCATTTGTTACCGATTACCTTCATGTTAGGTTGCCTTGGAACTAAACTCCATGTATTGTTCTCATACAAAGCTGTCATTTCTTCATCCATTGCTTTAACCCATTTCTTTACCTTTGATGCTTCTTTAAAAGTTGTTGGTTCCTGCTCCTCAAGAAGTTTTGCCATATAAGCTTCATGAGAAAATCTTTGCAGTTGCCTTCTTTCTCTTACTAGATACCTTGATTGGCTTCTTGTCCTACCATGCTATTCTTGCCTTTGAGTTTGAGTTCTTCTTGACGTAGAACCTTCAATTTCTTTTTCTTATGACTCAATTTCCTTTGAAATCAAATCAAGAATTTTCTTGAACTTTTGATTGGGGGGAGTTATCTCTTCAAGTGTAATTTCACTTTCTGGTAAGCTTGGAGAACTTGGCTCTTCTTCATGACTTCTTGTAGTTTCTTCTTCATCTACCTGCACTTTATGTTTATACCAAGATTTATCTTCATGAAAAATAACATCTCTCAAAACAATTACCTCTCCCGTATCTAGGTTCACACATCTATATCCTGGTTGCCCTTCCGCATACCAATAAAAACCATTTTTTGTGACCTTGGATCCAACTTTGACCTTAATTATTGTGGAACATGAACAAAACATATGCTTCCAAAAAATCTACAATTAGAAATATCTGGTTTTGATCCATAAAACAATTCATAAGGTGTTTTTTGAACATTACTTTGAGTAGGTGGTAACCTGTTCATCACATAAACTGCCATATTGCATGCTTTGGCCTAAAAAGTAAGTGGTAAGTCCTTTCATTTAACATGCACCTACCCATCTTAAACGTTGAGAATTCATCAATAAATGTTACAAAGTACTTGCTACCTTCTATGGACTCTTCTTGAGATGGACCCCATACATCAGTATGAATCAAGTCCAAAATACCTCTGCTTTCCAATCCTGCTTTTGAAAAAGGACTTCGCACCTGTTTTCCAAACTTACATGCCTCACAAACAAAATCCAAATCTTGCTTAGGTAGTTGTGGTAAACCTTCAACCAATGATTTCTTTACAATATCCTTTAACCTGCCAACACTGATGTGTCCTAATCTTTTATTCCATAAATCCAATTGACTTACTTGAGTCCCATTGACCATTGTATAACCTACATAATCTGGAACTTCAACTTCATAAGTATATAATCTATTTACCTTTTGTCCTGTTATAACAAAATTCTCATTCTTCTTTGATAAGCCTGCAACTAATTATTGTCAAAATCGACCTTCACTCCATTGTCCTCCATCTGTCCAACTGAATCAAATTTCTTGTAATAGTAGGAACAAACAAAACATCTCTAAGAGTTACATGTTCATTAAGTGGACAATCACCAATGTAAACTACTTCATGCTTAGTACTATCTCCTGTAGCAACTGTGACTCTTGAATCTGGCTTCTGTAAGTTCACAAACATGTTCATGTTATAACTCATGTGGTTTGATCAACCACTATCTATATACCAAGTTTTGTTGTTTACCTTCCTCTTATGTGTCTTTGTATGCATAGCCATAAGAATGTTTTCATCATGTATCTGAGCCTCCTCTTGCACTATGTTGTTGTTTTGATGCATGTGAACTTGGCCTCTTCCTCTTTGTTATCCTCTAAATCCACCTCTTCTATTTGGGTTGGAGAAGAAATCCCTTGCATAATGACCAACCTTACCACAATAATGGCAAGTAAAGTTACCTTGCTGATTTGGTTGAGTCTGTTGACTTTGTTGTGTTGTTCTTCCTTCTCTAGTAGCATTAAAGCTTCCTCTTCCTCTTGCATTGTTGTTGAATCTTCCTCCTCCTCTCCAATTTCCTCTACCTCTTGATCTATTTGATGAAGTATAAAGAGCTTTTCCTTGACTACCTCTTTGTGAATGACAAGAGTTTCCACCTTCTATGTTGATTTCTTCAGTCATCATGAGCGTTTGTAAATCTTCAAAGGATGGTAGATTCTCTCGAGTCATGATAGGTGTAATGAAAGAATTCCATCTTTCATCTTCTCTCAAGCCATTTAACATGCAATTAAACTTTATATCCACACTAGGAGATGAATCAAGAGAGGCTAATGCTTCAATAAGAGATTTTCCCTCAAGAACATAATCATTAACTGATTGTCGTGGCTTCTTTTTTACTCTTGTCAACTCACCAATAAGTTGTGTTTGCCTCGCTATGTTGGTAGTTGCAAATAACCTTTCTAGAGACTCCCAAGCCTCTCTAATAGTATTCAAACCTCTTATATGCCCAAGCATAGTATTCGAAACCGTTTGTAATATAATAAACAGAATTCTTCTGTCTCTGTCAATCCATTCTTGCTCTCTTGCTCGATCTGCTTATGTAGGAACTTCTGGTAATACCGGCTTCACTTTTGTACCTGTTATCAATCCTCAGAGTCCTTTAGACATGAGATAAGACATGAGATAAGACTCCATTCTAAAGTGCCACATGGGATAGCTTCTCCCATCTGATAACTTCTCAATTGATGCACTCAAATCTGCCATATTGAATTGTTATAAACAAAGAAGAAAATTCAATAAGCTTTATGAAAGATCTGATAAAAAAACAAAAGCTCTGATACCACAATGTTATGTTTACAAACTTTTAAACATCAAAGTACACAACGAAACATGATGAGTCCTCCCAAGAACTTCAAAATATCAAACAAATATTTCCAAACTTCCGAAATCAAACTTTCCTCCAAACTTTCAAGAAAACAGAAATGGGTGATTGTAGAAAAATAACCACCAGAAACTCTCTAAGCAGAATTTGTCAAATCTAGTCATATATTCTAAAATTAGACTCTGATTATCATGCTTTAGAAACAGAAAACGTCAAAAACGGTGGAGTATAGCTCCCAAACAAATAGTTTGACGTCAAGGTATGCGGAGGCTTGCAACAGCAAGGTATGACTAACTGTCTGAATTGAAAACCAATGTACAACAGCAAGAAAACTCAAAGATCTATGAAAAAATTTGATATATCTAGAAAGTATGAGAGCTAAGGAAACTCCTCCAAGTGAAATCACTCAAAAAGACATCATAACGACTGAGATATGAAAGTTTGAAGAGAGGTATGTCTCTCATGAGACTCCGGATAGACACAAGAAAGAACATCTACAAAAACGCCCACTTGCATGGGATTTTCTCATTTTATTTTGTAAAAAAACTGATTTACTTCACAACGCAACAAGAATCACTCAATTTGGCTACATACGCTAAGAGAACCACTCTTTTTATTGAGAGGCTATCAACAGAAGCGCCTTCCTTGTCTAAAAATAGACACCTCTCCTTTCCTTCTTATTTTTATCTACTTTTACTCTAAATTTGGACACATAGATTAAATCCATTTTGGTAATCCATGATGTTATTTTTTTGGAAGATGCAATTTAGTCATTACTTTCATGTACCAAGGGGACTTCAATTAGCTCTAGAGATGTGTATGGTGCTTTGTTTCCTCTTTTTATAGGCGTACAATCAAGTGTAAGTCAAAATGAGGCAATTTGTTAGCCTTTACATGTTCCACACGATGATGTAGATCATTCCATTTTTTATGTAGATTTACATGATGTACTTGTTGATGAGAGGGCTCATATAGAGGAGGAAAAAAATATGTCAAAATTTTTGGTGTAAACTTTGAGAGATAGCAAATTAGATGCAACTTTGTCATATCGTACTCATTTAGGCTCTCATAGTGCTTTCTTTGCATCGTGCTACTATGCAATGGCTACCTCTGGTCTTTATGATGAGAATGGTTTTGTTTCTTTTGATGAAGCACCCAATTCTGAAAAGTGGATGGTCCAATCAAAATATGATGCTATTGTAAAAAATGGTACCTCGGCTTTATGTGATTTGCCTCCATGCAAAAATGCCATTGGCAATAAATGGGTATACAAGCCGAAACATATGCTTGATGGAACACTTGACAGGTATAAGGCTAGGCTTGTTGCAAAAGGTTATGTTGAAGAGAGAGGCATTGATTTTGATGAGACCTTTGCTCCCACATGCCAAATGACCATCGTTCACTTGCAGCATCATGGTTAGAATGTACATCAATTGGACATTAAAATTGCATTTTGTATGTATTTCAATCCCGTGGTTTTGTGTAGAAAGGGCATGAAAACAAAGTGTGGATGCTGAAAAATTATTAAATATGGTTTGAAGCAAGAACCACAAATTTGGTATGATACATGGCTACGTGATTGCACATGGTTTTGAGAAGAGCCCAATTGAGAGCACCTTATACCTTAAGCATGCAGATGATGTACTTTTCATCATTGTAGTATATGTTGATGACATGTTGCTCACTAGTCCTAATGAGAAGCATATTAGTGAGTTTAAGGCTGATTTTCATGCTTCTTTTGAGATGTCAGATTTGTTGCATTTACATCATTACTTGGTCATTCATTGTTTTATGCAAGTTAATGGGGGAATAGCTATGTCTCAAACAAAATATTTTTATGCATTATTGTAGCATTTTGACCTTGAAGATTGCAAACCTATTGCCACTCCTATGGAAAGAGGTTTATGGTTAAGTCTGCATTATGATAGAGATGCATTTGATGTTTTTCTCTATTAATGGGATATTGGATGCTTGATTTACTTATGCATAACTTGACCTAATATTCAATTTTCTATCACTCAAATAAGCGGGTTTACGCATTGACCATGTTTCAAGAATTGGTAGGTGGTTAAGCACATCTTTCACTACTTGAGTGGTATCGGATACTTGGATTGTTTTACTTCAAGATGGTATCATTATCGCCAAGTTTACATGCTTTTTTTTACTCGGATTAGTCTGATTACTATGATACTTGTGTTTCCACTAGTGGTTTTTGCTTCATGCTTGGTAGCGCATGCATATCTTGGTTGAGCAAGCTTCATGAATATGGGTTGATCACAATGTGTAAAGTGAGGTTAGGCATCTATTCCCATCCAATAATATGGCTAGTTTCTTTCATCCTCTCAAGAGGGTTGTAAAAATTGATCAAAATACCTAAACTCATATATGTCCTAGTGCAAGGGACCATGGCCCATAGGTGGTGGTTGAGTCAAAAAGATTTATGTTCTCCTCTATAGATAATCCATCATATATAGATTTAGTGATGTGCATGGTCATTGTGAGAAATAGTAAGGCATTTAGATCAATTTTACCTTGTTCTTGTTGGGGCTCTACATTTGGGTTTGGACCTAGATTATTCGGAACTTGAGTCCTTCTGGAGTGATTCTTTCTAGTGTATTGGTGACCACGTAGTAGGAAGCCATCTTGTCCACTAGCAAACCCCTTCAATTCTTACCAAAATGATGTTATTGAGAGCTAGATCCTTAAACTTGCCTAGCCCAACAATTGATTTTCCATAGTTATCTATATGCATGGTGGCTCCGAATGTATTAGAGTGAGTGAAGGTGATCCATACTTGGTATTCAAATTCAACTCTAGAAGTCCAGTCTACTTAGGCTAGGATCTTGTTTTCTCATGTCTTTTGAACTTGATGATCACATTTCTTCTATCTTGTTGTCGAGAAGAACTAACTTTGTTTGTTGATCGATTGATTTTCTTTTACTTTAATAGTTTATCTCCTAATGATGTTCAACTCGACATGTAAAAACAAAACAAAATAAAGTTAGTATTGACCATGTGAATGTGTGTGTGTTCATATAATGTGTTTATGGATGTGAGTGCTCGTGTGCATGAATGTTGGGAATGATGGATGGACACTCCAAGAGATTGAGTAGGTATTGCCAAATCCTGCATTCTACCAGCCCTTTGATGCTTCAGAGTTGATAAGTGGACCTCCTTAGCTTTCCAATGACACCATAAAATGGCCTACGTAATTTGGAAATGATGGGTGTAAAGACTGATTCAAAACAGACAACTTTGAACTTCAAGCTTTTAAGAAAACCTTCTATTTTTGACTTGACACCTACTGAATCTTTTGCTCAGTATGACTAGCACAGTAGGAATTGGAAAAATTCCTTTTAGAGGTATCTAATTAGCTTAGCAAGCTAACTATCCCAAGTGGAATGCTATAAAAAGATAAACTACGCTCAAAGAAATCAATTTAACAAGTAAATCTTTACCCCCGATTTTTTAGGACTGTTGCAGGCTATGACCAGTGATCACCTCGACAAGCTTTTCTCTAAAATGGCTAAATAGAATCTCTTAAAATTTTGAGAGCATGTAGATAGCTTGATTTGGTTCCAACAAGCTTTAGATCTTTGAATTTGGTGAAGAAATGACTGAGATATTCTCTCCACAAGTTGACAGACTTTCAAGTAGTATACCAGAGAACTCAAAAATGAACAATGTAGATATATGTATTAATGAACACTTGTGTACAATGCCATTGGCATGAATATCATTGCCTAATGGTGTAGATAGGTGTGGGCTAGAGTGTAGGCCTCACACACACTCAGAAATGACAAAGATGAGCTCGGGATATGAGTCTTCTACCTGCAACTTTTCCAAGATCACTTTTATAGTGGTTATGTTAAAGTTTGAATTTGAATTCAAACTTTGGCTCTCTTTAATCAAGCTCCATCCTAGGAGATATTCCATCTACTTGATTGATGCTTTACAAATAATAAAACTATGAGATTTCCTTGGTAGGCGTTTACAAAGATTCCAAGTCAAAACTGACTTTTACAAAGAAGTAAAGTGGTAACTAACCACTAGCCTTTGTTCCTATGCTTCTCCATATATGTATGGACTTCAAAGTATCCTTCAAGCCAAATGTGTAGGCTTGTGAATTGCACCAACAGCTCCCCCTTAAGCCAAACATTTTGGCTTGCTTCATCTTCAGTCTTCATGTATATCCTGCAATACAATCATTGCTTTGAACCTGCAAAGTTTGGTTCCATCCAAAGCTTTAGTTAACAAATCTGCACACTGCATGTTGGTTGATACATAAGTGAGTTGAATGTCCTTGCTTAATAGTTTCTCTCTCACATAATGGTAATGGACCTCTATTGTTTGGTCCTAGAATGATAGATAGGATTAGCTACAAGGTGAAGTGAGCTTGTATTGTCTCCAAAGATTATTGGTGACCTAGTATATAAACCCAATTCTATATACAGTAGCTTGATACATATGGCTTCTTGAGTGGCATTAGCCAATCCTCTATACTTTGCCTCTGAGAGGACAAAGCAACAGTAGGTTGCTTCTTTGAAGATCATGATATTGGTTTATCACCTGCAAATGAAATGTATCCAGAAGTGCTCCTCCTATCATCCTTGCATCCTGCCCAATCTGCATCTGAGTAGATCTTGATATCAATGTCTGAAGTGTAAGGAAAATACAAACCATGATGTTGTGTACCCTTGAGATACTTTAATATTCTTTTGGCAGCCTCTAGGTGAGGTACCCTTGGCCTGTGCATAAACTGACTTAGCACACTAACTCCATATGCATTATCTATCCTTGTTAAGGTAGCATAGTTCAAACTTCCAACTATACTTTGGTAACCTGTAACATCATCAATTTCATCACCTTCATGGGCACTTAGTTTTAGGTTTACCTCCATTGGAGTACTTGCAACTTTGGCATCCTGCAAATGAAACTTCTTCAACATATCCTGTATGTACTTTTTTTGAGTAATGTATATTCCAGAGTTAGTATAGACTAACTCAAGCCCAAGAAAATACTTTAGTAGACCAAGATCATTGATCTTGAACTCCTTCATCATCTGGTTCTTGATTTGCCTAATTCCATTGACATCATTACCTGTAAGTATGATGTCATCAACATAAACACATAGGTATATTACCTCTGAATTACTTCTCTTGATGAATAGAGAAGTGTCTGCCTTGCTCATAACAAAACCTTGGTCTTGAAGATAGGTGGTCAATCTGTGATTCCATGCCCTAGGTGCCTCCTTCAATCCATATAAAGCTTTATTCAATTTGCACACATATGATACCTTGTTTGGATCCTCATAGCCAGGAGGTTGTGACATATATACCTCCTCTGAAATCCATCCATTCAAGTAAGCATTTTTGACATCCAATTGATACATGTTCCAATTTTTTGATGCAGCCACACTTACCAACACTCTGATGGTTGGCATCTTGGCCACAAGTGAGAATGTCTCTTCATAGTCAATGCCATGGGTTTGTGCAAAACCTTTGGCTACCAATCTGGCTTTGTACCTGTTAATTGATCCATCAGAATTTCTTTTAAGTTTATAGATCCATCTGGACCCTATTACCTTCATGGATTCCTTCTTTGGTACTAACTCCCATGTATCACTTTCCTTGAGTGCTTCAATCTCCTCATGCATAGCTTCTTTCCATTCTGTCTTGGTTATGGCTTTTTCATATGATCCTGGTTCTTCAATTGACAAATCCTTTGCAAGATAAACAGAGTGTTTAGTAACAAGAGAGGTATCATACCCATATCTGATAGGTTTTTTGCTCTCCCTTTGTGATCTTCTGATTGATTGATTTGAAGATTCAGGTATGTCTTCAAGTTTCTTCATCTTGATTTTTCCCTTGGACTTCCATGTCTTGAACTCTTCAAGGTTGATAACATCTTCATCATCTGAAGTAGTGTCTTCATTCTGAGTACGTTCTTCCTTAGCAAGACTTGGAAACTCTTCTTCCAAATCATAGGGTAGTTTAAACTTCTTGCATTCATTCTCATACCAAGAATCATTTTCATCAAAGACAACATCTCTACTAACCATGAATCCCTTATTGGAAGGGTTGTAAAACCTGTATCCTTTCTGATTTAGATCATATCCAATAAAGATGCACTTCTCAGCCTTGGGGTCTAGCTTACCTCTTATCTGAGAAGGAATGTGTACATATGCTACACATCCAAATACCTTGCAATGGTCTAGTGAGGGTCTCTTACCATGCCATGCTTCATAGGGTGCCATCCCATCAAGGGACTTAGATGGTAACCTGTTTATGAGGTTAGTGGCAGTAGAAACACTCTCTGCCCATAGATAGTTAGGTAACTTTTTTTCATTCAACATAGACCTAGTTGTTTCAACAATCAGCCTATTTCTTCTCTCAGCTACCCCATTCTGTTCAGGAGTATACCTTGTGGTGATTTCTCTTTTAATGCCTCTGTCCTGCAAGAAGTCTTCAAACTCATTGGAGAAGTACTCACCTCCTCCATCTGACCTTAGCCTCTTCAAATTCTTTCCTGTCTGATTCTCAACAACTGCAAGATATTTTTTAAAGCAATTAAATACCTCATCCTTGTGCTTCATGAAGTACAATACAGTCCACCTGCTATAATCATCAATAAAAGATACATAGTACCTTGATCCTGAGATTGAGGGGTCTTTGCTTGGCCCCCATACATCTGTATGGACAAGCTCTAGGTATTCCTCATGCATGTAGCCTTTCCTTGAGAAGGGTAACCTGTGAGACTTCCCAAATTGACAAGCACCACATTTATATATCATGTGTTGTTTGGAAATATTGGGTATTCCAATTACACATTGATCCCTACATATCTGTTTTAAGATTCTTTCTCCTACATGCCCTAACCTTTTATGCCAAATCTCAAGCTCTGAAAGTGTTTGGTCTTTATAACTGTATAGTGCAATATTCTTTGTGTCTTCTAGCTAAAAAGTAAAAAGTCTACCTGATTTTTCTCCTTTTGCTATTCTCTTGAACCCTTGCTTTGGATCCTCCACAAATGCTCCAAATTGGTTGAATCTGACCTGCAAACCTTTCTCCACAATCTGTCCAACACTCATCAAATTTTTGGTAATGGTTGGTACATAGAGTACCCTACTCAACAAGTTCTGATTTCCATCACAAGTCTTAACATTTCCAACTTTAACTACTGAGTGCTTGGTGTCATCACCTGTCTATACTTGATGCTTACCTTTTGGTTCCTCAAGATCAGAGAGTAGAGCTACATTGCCAGCCACATGATTTGAGCATCCTGAGTCAATGTAGAATAGGTGGTCATCATTTGTACTTGGTTTTGAAGTCATGTTCATGATCAGAAGAGAATCATCCTGCTCTTCTGTATAGTTGTTGTAGTCCTTTCTAGATTTGAATCCTCCTTGGTAGTTGCCATTGTAGTTTTTGTTGTAATTGTTGTTGTAGTTGTTCTTGTAGCCTTGGTGATGGTTGAATCTACCTCTTGATTGTGAGTATCCACCTCTTTGATATCCTCTTCCTCTCTGATTCTTGTAGTTTCTGAAACACTCATCTGTAGTATGATTTGATAAACCACAAATGTTGCATGGTGAGGAGTTATAGGGTCTCCCCCTACCTTGCTTACCTCCTCTGCCCCTTCCACTTGATGATCTACCTCTCTCTGCATAGTTGGCTTGGGAGGTGGTGCCTTCATCTTCTCCTTTCTTGTTCTTGCCTTTATCGTTAGCTTTACCTTTATCAGTGTATAGGGCAGAAGAGCTATTACCTTTGGATGTATCTCCATTCTTGTTGAGCTTTGCTTCATGAGTGAATAATTGTCCCATGAGAGTTGTAAGATCTGGGATTTGCATGTCCATGTAAAGATCCATGGCAGTGGTGAAGCTTTCCCATTTTTCATCAGCTTTGATCTCATTGATCACTTGCCTTACAATCTGCTCTTCTTCAATCTCTTCTCCTATTCTTGCTAACTGATCTGCTACATCTTTAATCTTGGTTAAAAATTCTGAAATAGCTTGCTTAGGTTGCCTCCTTAATGTGGTGAATTCAATCCACAACTGATTTTTTCTAGCCCTTGTTTTGGAAGAGAAATAAGATGACAAGGTTTCCCAAGTCTCTTGGGATGTCTTACAGTTCCTAATATGTGGCAAAAGAAAATCAGAGATGGAGTTGAGTAAATAAGACCTTGCTAATGCATCCTTGGCACACCATGTGTTGAGCTTTTCATGTTCTTCCTTTGTTGGCAATCCTCTTGTTTTGAATGAGGGAAATTCCTCATCTCCTGAGATGTATCCATAAAGACTCCTTCCTTGTAGGTATGTCTTCATCCTTAGAGACCATGCCTGATAGTTGTTCTTGTCCAATATATCAATAAATGAAGGAAAACCATCTCCCATTTTACCTTAGTTTGCTCTAATACCAGTGTTGGGAATGATGGATGGACACTCCAAGAGATTGAGTAGGTACTGCCAAATCTTGCTTTCTACCAGCCCTTTGATGCTTCAGAGTTGATAAGTGGACCTCCTTAGCTTTCCAATGAAACAATAAAATGGCCTATGTACTTTGGAAATGATATGTGTAACGATTGATTCAAAACAGACAACTTTGAGCTTCAATCTTTTAAGAAAACCTTCTATTTTTTACTTGACACCTGCTGAATCTTTTGCTCAGTATGACCAGCACAGTAGGAATTGGAAAAATTCCTTTTAGGGGTATCTAATTAGCTTAGCAGGATAACTATTCCAAGTGGAATGATATAAAAAGATCAACTATGCTCAGAGAAATCAATTTAACAAGTAAATCTTTACCCCGATTTTTTAGGACGATTGCAGGCTATGACCAGTGATCACCTCGACAAGCTTTTTTCTGAAATGGCTGAATAGAATCTCTTCAACGAGCCTGTAGAAAACTATGAGCTGGTTCCAAGAAGCTTTAGATATTTGAATTTGGTGAAGAAATGACTGAGTTATGCTCTCCACAAGTTGACAGACTTTCAAGTAGTATACCAGAGAACTCAAAAATGAACAATATAGATATATGTATTAATGAACACTTGTGTACAATGCCATTGGCATGAATATCATTGCCTAATGGTGTAGATAGGGGTGGGCTAGAGTGTAGGCCTCACACACACTCAGAAATGACAGAGATGAGCTCGGGATATGAGTCTTCTACCCGTGACTTTTCCAAGATCACTTTTATAGTGGTTATGTTAAAGTTTGAATTTGAATTCAAACTTTGGCTCCCTTTAATCAAGCTCCTACATCCTAGGAGATATTTTATCTACTTGATTGATGCTTTACAACTAATAAAGTTACGAGATTTCCTTGGTAGGTGTTTACAAAGATTCCAAGTCAAAACTGACTTTTACAAAGAAGTAAAGTGGTAAATAACCACTAGCCTTTGTTCATATGCTTCTCCATATATGTATGGAATTCAAAGTATCCTTCAAGCCAAATGTGTAGGCTTGTGAATTGCACCAACAATGAATGTATCATGCATTTATATGTATGCCTATATGTCTATATGTCTATGTGATGTGTGATTATTTAAGTGCCTATGTGCTTATGTGAGTAGCAGTGTGTGCGATTGTATATGTGTCTAAGTGACTATGTGTATGTGTTTATATGTGTGTATGCAATGCCTATTTGAACCTATGTGAACATGTTTATTTTATTTGTGGTTATCCAAATAAACATTTAAAAAAAAGGCTCGATTAATCTTTTGATCGAAATAATCAAAAGCACTTTTGATCAAAAACCAATTCCTAATAAAAAATATCTATAATTTTACATTCGATCAAAAATTTCATTGCATGCGTGCTTGTTTGCTAGCCTATAGAGCTCTAATCCTACCATTTCTTTCATAGAGACCTTTCTTCATCGTATCATTCAGGTATTTATATAATTTTTATTTATTGTTTATTTATTGTTTTGTTCATTCTATCTTACTTGTATACATTGATAAATAAAATTTAAAAATAAACCACTACTATGATTGTTTTATTGTTTTGTTTCTTACTTGTATACATTGATGAATAAAATTTAAAAATAAACCACTACTATGATTGTCTGACTCGCTACATCGATTCTTACTCTCACAGTAGTATAGGATTCAGCAATAGATCTATTGAGACTGTTTGAATCGCCACCTTGATTCCTACTCTCTCAATAGTATAGGGAGTGTATAGGGACTATTGTGATTGTCCGATTCTTTGACTCTGTCTCTCACAATAGTCACTTAGATTCGGATGAGCATATTGAGTGTAGGTCAAAAGGTGTATAGAAATTATTGTGATTGTCTGATTCTTTGACTCTTACTATCACAATAGTTATATACAGTCATGTGAGAACAACTCATACATAGTATAGTGAGTGTATATGAACTATTATGAATGTATGATTCTTAGACTCTTACATTCATAGTTACATAGATTCACTTCAAGATTATACCTACACTTTCTATTTAATTATAAATCTACTTATCTAACTAACTATCCATATTTCTATCATTTTTCTAGAATCTACACATACTATTGATTTATCTATCCATAAACTTAGTGATGTATCTATGTATATGTGTACTTAAAATGTATTAGAATATCTATCATTGTATTTATGAGACTTATTTTTTATTATTGTTTTTATGAATTAGATTTATGTTTAAAGTTCTAATATCAATTCTGATTGTCTGGTATTCTATTTTTATTTCTACATCGATGGTGGGTAAAATAAATAAGCATGAGCAAAAAATTCTGGAAGATTTTGTGTGCTCCTACATGTATGAAATGAGAGAAGATCAAATCACTCTAGCCATGGACATATCTAATTACAAAGATTTCATTGAGGAATTATCTAGAACAACATACATCACCATTGAAGATAAATTTGGCAGTGTGTCAGGTGGAGCACAAGTATTAGATGAGCAAATGTTCAAAGAACTTACTCGTATCTTTGAACAGATCATCAAAGTAGCAGAGTCATTAGCATTGGATACCACCACAATGCCTAGATTCATCAACAAAATCAAATTTGTCGATTTGCATTATCAGACAATGAAGAGAGGAAAGCGAGTGAGATCGAACATGATGAAATAGGGAGAGAGACCATCAATAGTTCCAAATACAAGAGATACACATGTGAATATGGGTGATCAAACATCGAATAATCTATGTTTGCTCCCATATTCATCTATTCATTTCGAAGATGCAGCTCTCATGGGGGAAGGACAATATGGAATGATCCATAAAGTCAGAATAACCCACTCGAGATTCATCAAAGAAGTATTTGTAGCCAAGTTATTCAAATTACATGGTGTAGGCATACAAACACAAGAGAACAAAGCCATGAATGAAGCCATAGTTTTATCTGCTACGCATAGTGGAATTATTAGTCCACTTGGATAAGTTATGCACCATAGCAAAAGCCCATGTCTTATTTTCAAACTATGGAATGGTCGTACATTAGACCTGTGGCTAGAGAAAATGAAGAAGGAGTACCTAAACATATTTTGTTCTAGGCTAGGATAAACTCCACGCTAAGAAGTTCTACCTCCTTAATTGTCAATCTGTGGAATAGATAGGAGTGATATGAAGATCGTGAATGCATGAAGTGAGTGAAGGTGAAGGTGAGAAGCATGAGAATGCACACACACATACATGCGCACACACACAGAAGAGACAAGAGATAAGCAATGGAATGTCAAAGACACACTCTATTACTCAAGAACACTATTACAAGCTCAAAATAGCTCTAATCTCTAACTTGTCAACAAAATCCAACCTCAAAAATGAGCTCTCTAGCTCTTTTTATAGATTCTAGACTAGTTTTGATCGGTTTCATACCTAGTGACTGACATAATTAAAAATAAGGTTCTAGGGGTCATTTGGAGGTCTAAATGAAGTCTAAAAATTACCAAAATTGGTATGGTCATTCTAACTTATCTCCTCAATCTCAAGGACTGCTTAGCTTAAACAAAATGGAGCTATTAAATACAACAACGCCAATGACATAACTAACAAAAAGTTGCAGATTTTACTGTTTCAGAGCGTGCCTGCTGTATTGGAGTGCTTTACCTACAAGAAAACTCTCAAACACAAACACGCAATCTTGTACAAGATCTCTCTCTCTCTCTCTCTCTCTCACTCTCTCTCTCTCTCTCTCTCTCTCTCTCTCTCTCTCTCTCTCTCTCTCTCTCTCTCTCTCTCTCTCTCTCTCTCTCTCTCTCTCTCTCTCTCTCTCTCTCTCTCTCTCTCTCTCTCTCTCTCTCTCTCGCTCTCTCCCTCTCTCTCTCTCCCTCCCTCCCTCCCTCCCTCCCTCCCTCCCTCTCTCTCTCTCTCTCTCTCTCTCTCTCTCTCTCTCTCTCTCTCTCTCTCTCTCTCTCTCTCTCTCTCTCTCTCTCTCTCTCTCTCTCTCTCTCTCTCTCTCTCTCTCTCTCTCTCTCTCTCTCTCTCTCTCTCTCCCTCTCATGCACAAATGAGGAAAATGGAGGGAACAGGTGGATATGGTGAATTTTCTATTTTTTTTGGAATGTAAGAAGATCATGTGGCAATGAAGGAGGAGTGTAGGGGAGACGAAAAACACAAAAACAATGCAAAAGCAGCAACAAAATTGAAAATATTTACCTTCCAATGCTGATTCTTGCTATACCCTTACCATCAAGCGTTCGTCTTAGAACTCGATCCTTGGCAATCGAGCCAAATTTGGTGTTGTTCTATGCTAGGATAAGCTCCCTCTAAGAAGCTACACCTCCTTAATTGTCAAGACGCAGAAGAGATAGGAGTGATATGAAGATCATGTTACGCATGAAGTGAGTGAAGGTGAAGGTGAGAAGCATGAGAATGCACACACATATACATGCGCACACACATGGATGAGACAAGAGAGAAGCAATGGAAGGTCAAAAACACACTCTATTACTCAAGAACACTATTACAAGCTCAAAATAGTTCTAATCTCTAACTTGTCAACACAATCCAACCTCAAAAATGAGCTATCTAGCTCTTTTTATAGATTCTAGACTAGTTTTGACGGGTTTCATACCTAGTGATCGGCATACTTAAAAAATACGTTCTAGGGGTCATTTGGAGGTCTAAATGAAGTCTAAAAATTACCAAAATTGATATGATCATTCTACCTAAGCTCCTCAAGCTTGAGGACTCCTCGGCTTGCACAAAATGGAGCTATTAAATACAAAGTTGGGTGTTTTATGGTACATATGTTACAAGAGTTGATAATCATTGTTTGGAGTTTGAAGAGAGTATATATCATGAAATATGTTTCTTGAAAACATAAAGTGTCTGTCCCCCCCCCAATTCACTGCACTTTTGTATTTACATACTTCCTCTGCCTTGATGCATCTGGCTATTGCCAGATGTGCTGCCAACAACATACCATGAAGCAGAGGTATTAGAGACACAGAAGGAGACATAACAACCTTGAAGACAAACATTTGGAATTTGATCAATAGATTATTGAAAACTATATCATTTTTACACACTTGTAATATACCCCACAATGATCTCCATCCAAGCAATATTTGGTTGCATTTTGAAGCTCGGCATGCTTATATCAGGTTATGTGATTTTGGTTGAGCAACATATTTACCAACAAAAAAATGTTTTCTAAGGCTAACTAATTTAGAAATATCGACTAGAAATGAGTGGATTCCAAAGTACTAGTGGATTTCACCCGAATGTATATCCATAGTCCTCCACCTTTTAATAAAAGTCAGGAGGCATTTATAGTTTCGATACTACAATTGCAAATCTTGAAATATATAGATTTAAATAGCTATCCCATTGATAGAAATGGGATTTACAAGTTCAAATATGCTTTAGAACTAGTTTCTGATAGAGATGTATCAAAAAAAGTAGATGCACATGAACTACTTAGAGTATTCCCAAATCTAAGTCCATATGGTTTAAACATATCCATGACGGATGGACTAAGATCATATTGAAACGATTTGTATTCAATTTGTATTCATTTGCACTAAGTAGAGTAAATGTTGTGGATTCATTTGAATTATGTGGATTACAAGAAGTGGTATCATTTGAGTTAAGTGGATTAAATGAGGTGGTATCATCTGAATAATGTGGATTAAATGAAGTGCTATCTTTTGAATTATGTGGATGAAATGAAGTGGATTCATTTCTAATATGTGGATTAAATGATGTGGACTCATTTAAATGAAGTGCTATCTTTTGAATTATGTGATAAAATGAAGTGGATTCACTTGTAATATGTGGATTAAATGATGTGGATTCATTTAAATGAAATGTTATCTTTTGAATTATGTGATGAAATGAAGTGGATTTATTTGTAATATGTGGATTAAATGATGTGCATTCATTTAAATGAAGTGTTATCCTTTGAATTATGTGATGAAATGAAGTGGATTCATTTGTAATATGTGGATTAAATGATGTGGATTCATCTAAATGAAGTGCTATCTTTTGAATTATGTGGATGAAAGGAAGTGCATTCATTTCTAATATGTGCATTAAATGATGTGGATTCATTTGAATGAGGTGCTATATTTTGAATTCTATGGATGAAATAATGTGGATTAAATGAAGTGGTATAATTTGAGTTAAGTGGATTAAGTAAGGTGGTATCATTTGAGTGGATCCATTTAAATTATGTGAATTAAATGAAGTGGATTCATTTCAAGTATGTGGATTAAATGAAGTTCTATCATTTGAGTTATGTGAATGGACGTGTGCCTTTATTTTAATCAAAGTAGGCAAGTTTTCTAACAAGTTATAAATAACTTAATTTGGACAAGTTTTGGTTGGGAAACGCAACTGACAAAGATGAACTACCTGTCCACACAAGTATGCTCAAGAATTGAACTTCACTCTCGGACTGATTACTCCCTCAATGTATATCCTTTGAGGAAGATTTTTGAGATAGAGAAATTACATGCAAATAACTTTCCAACAAGCTAAAAATGAAGTAAATTGGATGAGTTTTGGTTAGGAATCTCAACTGACCAATATAGACCACATGCACACACAAGTATATTGAAAAATTGGACTTCACTCTGTGATAGATATCCCATAGAATATAAATCTTTTGAATGACATATTTGGGACAAAGAAAGTACATGCAAAGAGCTTTCCAACAAGCTAAAAATCAAGCAATCTGAATATGTTTTGGTTGGGAAACCTAACTAACCAAAATAGACTACCTATCTACAGAGGTATGCTAAAAAAATAGACTTCACTCTTTGACTAATATCTCATAGATGTTGGAGTTAGACGTCTACGGAAGCACGCGAACAACACAAGGAAGAAGAAGAAGCTTGGAGCACAACACACAATACTGAATGTATTACTAGAGGGTGTACGAAGGTACATACGCCTATTGCCCTAATGGGCTATGTACGAAGGTACATAGCCCATTAGGGCAATAGGCGTATATACAAGCCAGGGGAAAAAAACCTCCTTAAGAGGGAAAAAAGTGCCCTGGTGGTCCTAGTGTGTTCACACACATCACTACCTAAATATATCAACAAATCCCCCCTGGGAGTGATGCGGTGAACAAGGAGCTGGAACTCATGTATAAGGAAGTGCCAAGCTATGTGGAAATCACTCCACAAAAGGAAGTAAGCCCAAAGCTTTGCAGAAAGCTTCAAACTTCTCCCTAGGTAGAGCCTTTGTGAAAAGGTCTGCTATGTTCTCCTGCGTGGGCACATATGCCAAGCTAATCTCCCTAGCAGAGAACCTCTCCCTGACATAGTGATAATGCACCTCAATGTGCTTAGTGCAAGCATGGAACACAGGGTTCCTCGCAACTACCAATGCGCTCTGACTGTCAGTGAAGATGGTGGTGGCAGAAGACTGGCCAACACCCAAATCATCCATAAGGCGTCTGAGCCATACACACTCAACAGTCGCTGTGAAAGCTATCCTATACTCAGCCTCACAACTGGAAGTGGCCACAGTAGGCTGCTTCTTGCTCAACCAAGATATACATGAGCTACCAAGCATGAAGCAAAAACCACTGGTGGACACACGATTGTCATAGCAACCAACCCAATCTGAGTCAGAAAAAGCATGCAAATCTAGCTGTAGTGATCCCCCTTGGGATAAAACAACCCAAGTAGCCGAGTACCACTCAAGTAGCAAAAGATGCGCTTAACCACCTTCCAATGCATGACTCCTGGGGAATGCATAAACCAGCTCATCTGTGAGACAGCAAACTAAATATCTGGCTGAGTAATGCATAAGTAAATCAAGCATCCAACAGCGTGCTGATAGAAAACAGCATCAAATGCATCTCCATCATCATGAAGACTCAATTGTAAACCTATCTCCATAGGAGTGGCAATAGGCTTACATTCTTCAAGGTCAAAACGTTGCAATAATGTGTCAATATAGTTCGTTTGACACAAAGCCATTCCACCATCAACTTGCATAAACTAAATGCCCAAATAGTCATGCAAATGCCCCAAATCAGACATCTCAAATGAGGCATGCCTTGAAATCAGCAATATGCTTCTCAATAGGACCAGTGAGCAGCATGTCGTCAACATAGACAACAATGATCAGAAGCACATCATTAGCATGCTTAACATATAAGGTGCTTTCAGCTGGACTGTTCTCAAAACCATGTGCAACCAGATAGGCATGTATCTTCTCATACCAAGCACATGGTGCCTGCTTTAAACCATTTAATGCCTTCTTTAACCTGCACACCTGGTTTTCATGCCCTTTCTGCAAAAAGCCACGAGGCTGAAAAACATACACTTCTTCATGCAAGTCACCATTCAGAAATGTTGTTTTAATGTCCAACTGATGTACATTCCAACCATGATGGGCTGCAAGTGCACAAATGCTCCGAACAGTAGTCATACGGCATGTAGGTGCAAAGGTCTCATCAAAATCAATGCCTCTTTCCTGCGCATAACCCTTTGCAACAAGCCTAGCCTTATACCTGTCAACTGTACCATCAGGTTTATGCTTCAACTTGTATACCCGCTTAGTGCCAATGGCCTTCTTGCCAGGAGGCAAGTCACATAAAGACCATGTACCATTATTCATTATAGCATCATATTCAGATTGCATAGCAGCCATCCAATTTTCTAAATTTTGTGCTTCATCAAAAGAAACAGGCTCATTCTCATCGCAGAGACTAGACGTAGCCATAGCATAGCAATCCGATGCAAAGGAGGCACTATGAGAGCCTGAACGAGTACGATATGAAAAAGGTGCATCTAATTTGATGTCACGCAAAGTGTGCACCAACCATTTTGGCATAGTTTTTGCCTGTTCAATATCAGCTCTCTCATCAACAAGTGCATCATGTAAATCTGCATCAGAAATGGAATGATCTACATCATCATATGAAACTTGCAAAGGCTGAGAAGTTGCCTCATTAGAACCAGCACTAGATTGTCCACCTGTAAAAAGAGGCATCAAAGTATCATACATGTCTTTGGAGCTAACAGATGTCTCCTTAGTACATGAAAGCAATGGCTGAATAGCATCTTCCACAAAGACAACATCATGGCTAACCAGAATGTGTTTAGTATGTGGATGATACAGACGATAGCCTTTACTTTCAGAACCGTACCCAACAAAAATACATTTTACTTCCTTATCATCCAATTTTCTACGATGTTGTTTAGGCACTAGTGCCTATGCCAAACAACCAAAAACACGCAGATGAGCAACAGATGGCTTGCCGTCATGCCAAGCCTCATATGGAGTGATAGACTGTAGCGCTTTAGTGGGACACCTGTTCAGTACATATGATGCACACATGACAGCCTCAAGCTAGAAACTATGTGGTAAAGCCTGACTTTTGACCATGCACCTCGCCATCTCCATGAGTGACCTGTTCTAGCAACTCCATTTTGTTGAGGTGTATAAGGCATTGTACACTAGTGTTTTATCCCACGTTCAGCCAGAAATGCATTAAAATCAGAAGACATATACCCCCCCTCGATCAGAACGAAGGGTGCCCATTTTACATGCTGACAAATTTTCAGCCAAAACCAAAAACTGTTTAAAGCACATGAACACTTCGGACTTTGCTTTGAGTGGATATACACATGCATGCCTGGTAAAATCATCAATGAAAGTCACGAAGTAAAGGTAATTTCCAAAAGAGGGTGTCTGCATAGGACCACAGACATCACTATGTACAAGCTGCAATTTTTGTGTAGCCCGAACTGAACCATCTTTTGGAAAGGAGGAACGCTGCATTTTGCCCAAAATACAGCCTTCACAAACATGTTTTCCAGGTGCCTCAAGTTTGGGCAAAGAGGACACCATTTCAGATTTTTGCAGGCGTAGCAAACTAGCAAAATTCAGATGACCAAAGCGTGCATGCCAAAGCTTTGCATCTGACATAGCCTGAGAATCATTTACTACACATGCCAAATCATTTTCAGATCTTTCATAGTCTATGAGCTTATACAACCCGACATGAAATGCCAGAAGTAATAATAACATCGCCATTTGACAGATTATGAACTGTACATCTATCATCAACAAATTTCACAACCAAGCCAATCTTTGGCTAATGTAGAAATTGATAACAGATTCTTCTTGATCCCTGGCACAAATAAAGCATCTGACAAAGTGAAAGAACTACCATCAGCATTAGTCAAAATGATCTTACCAACTCCCATAACAGGATAAGAGGAGTTGTTGGCGCATGTAACAGTATTCCCTGTAGGGGTAGGCTCGAGTGAAGAGAAGAAACTGCACTACGAGGTAATATGTTTGGTCGCCCCACTGTTAAAGTACCAAACATTTGAGTCTACTGCAGACATGCATTGCTCATGAGAAGATGGGTCAAAACTACAAACAGTAGTGAACGCCCATTCTTCTTCCTGCATAAGATTAGCAGACTCCATTTTTGGTGTACAGGCTTCTGCAACAACCATTCCAGCCTCTTTCTCCTTTGCCTCTTTTGCAGCCAGTTTTGGATAGTTCTTTATGATATGATTATTCCCTTTACAGTACTTACAAAACAATTTCTGATTTTTTCTCATCTTTGTCTTGGTTCTTCGAATGTGGAGCATTTGCAGATTTCTGCTTACTAGTAGAAGAACTCCATTTTCCTTTGCCCTTCTGACTAGCCAAGAAAGATTGATGTGCAACACGCATAATGGACTTGTTCTGCCTAGACTGATCTTCCTGCAACAGAACAGAGACTAACTCCTCAAATGACAAGGCATTTGGATTGCCTTTCATCATCAACCGAAGAGTAGAAGCAAAACTCTGATATGAATCAGGAAGACCATTCAGAACGGTCTGCACAAGTGAGCTATCTGGTATAACCTCATCAGCAGAAATCAGTTGTTCCTTCAAGTCTTTGATCTTTGTTAGGAAAATGTGCATAGAATCACCTTCATTCATGTGCTCACTCTCCAACTGTTTTCGGAGATAAGCAACACGAGCCTCATTCCTAGCTTGGTACAATGTGGTAAGTGTATCCCAAGCATCCTTAGCTGTTCTGCAAGAGCGAATATGAGGAATGATGGCACGTTTGATAGACAAAGCTATCAATGCATGTGCCTGGGCATCTCTGCCATTCCAACGAATCTACTTCGCAGTAGGTGCAGCAGAAATAGCAGCACGAACAAGAATCTGCACAATATCATCTTCGACACCATCTTCATCAGCTCCAGCACCTAGATCCGTAGTACTTGTTGTTACAGGTGTAACAGGACGTCTTTCAACACCCTACACAATGTTCCACAATCCTTTTGCAACCAATACATGTCGCATCATATAAGCCCATAATGGGTAGTTGGTACCATCCAACTTATCCTCAACAGCCAACATACGGAATACATCACTGCTTTCAGCCATGGCCGGTGACTAAAATACCTTGATGCAGAAAATTAACTGTATCTCAAAAAGTTGAACGAAACTGCCCAAACGAGTTCTGCTAAACCTGTAGCAGACTTCGAGATGCTTATACTGTCAAACAGAAACAGGTATATACCTTTGGCACAAAAAGATGAAATAGCCTACACAAGCACTTCGATAGTGTGTTCGGAGGCCAAAACGAGCTCAGATCGCGATTTCGGCACCACATAGCAAAGCAGTTTTGATCTCGAAAACACTCTGAGTATGCTCACCAAAATTCGTACGATTTTGAGATTGCAAACGGAGGAGTGTCAACGGCGCCCTAGATGAAGCGACGACCTGCTCTGATACCAATTGTTGGAGTTAGACGTCTGCGGAAGCACGCGAACAGCACAAGGAAGAAGAAGAAGCTTGGAGCACAACACACAATACTGAATGTATTACTAGAGAATGTACAAAGATACATAGCCCATAGGAAAAAAACCTCCTAAAGAGGGAAAAAAGTGCCCCGGCAATCCTAGTGTGTTCACACACATCACTACCTAAATATATCAACAATAGAATATATAAGCATTAAAGGAGATCTTTAAGATAGCAAAAGTAAACAATCTAAGCTTTCCATTGAGTGTTTAAAATCAAGAAATGGTTACATATACACTGAGATATGAGCTTCACAACAGAGTTGTGTACAAAATGACATGCGGTTGGAAGGAGTCTATGGTAAGCCAAAATGACAAATGACCAAATCCGACTATTGGGAGCTCTTTCCTCTTTCTCTACTTGTTTAGAACGTGCTTCCACACCACTTTTGTAACCAATGGGAATGTGAAGAAGTTTGTGCCTCCTTATTAACTCACCACTTTCATTTGATTTCCCACTACATCCCACTTACTACAAGGCAGATATTGTATCTTTTACTCATCATGAATTTTGACTAGACTTTTTTTTCCTTTTCTCTTCTTTTCCTTTATATTTATATTTGGTCAATTTATCCAAGCATAGCTCATGTGAAAATGAGCTTGTATATTTATCTTCAACACTCCCCGTCAATCTCATTTGGGAGTTATCTTCAACCATGTCTTGCAAATTTACACATCCTTGAAACCTTTGAGTTTAGAAGCATCCAAGAACTTTGTAAACATATCTGCAACCTGCTCTTTGGTTCTGATGAACTTTATCTCCACATCTTTTATGAATACCTTCTCCCTTACATAATGGTAGTGGACCTCTATGTGCTTGCTCCTTGTATGAAACATAGGATTGCTTGACAAGTAAATACTTGACATGTTATCATCGTATATAGGGATGCTTCCAACTTGCACTTCAAGATCAGCCAAAAGCTTTTTAATCCACATTGCTTCACATGTGGAAAATGCTATCCTCTATATTCAGCCTCCATGGATGAAAGTGCAACCATAGGTTGTTTCTTTGAGCTCCATGTGATAGGTTTGCTTCCTATCATAAACACATAACCTGATGTTGATCTCCAATCTTCCTTTGAACCTGCCCAATCAGCATCGCTAAATCCTTTGACCTACAATTATTCATCAAACTTGTAAAACAAAGCATGATTAATTGTATGCTTTATGTATCTCAACACTCTCTTGGCTGAATTTAAATGTTCACTTGTCGAGGCTTGCATAAACTGACAAAGTACACCAACAACATAAGGTAAATTAGGTCTTTTAATGTTTGCATAGATTAATTATCCTACAATGCTTTTGTATGTCATTACATCTTCCAATAGTTCTCCATCATTTGACAAATCTTTGTATTTGTGTCCATGGGTTGAGTGAGTGGTTTGCATTCACTCATCCCAAATCTAAAAAGAACATCCAACAAGTACTTCCTTTGCATCAAGTAGATGACACTTTTTCCATAAACAACTTCAATTCCTAAAAAATATTTTAGCTCTCCAAGATCTAACATTTTAAACTCCTTACCAAGCTTCCTTTTGATATCTTTAATCCCTGTAACATCATTTCTTGTTATGATGAGGTCATTGATGTATATGCAAATATATACCTCTCTATTTTCTTCCTTCTTCATGTAGAATGAAGGATCTACACTACTTGGGTTGTATCTGTTGGAGTTTATTGACCTCCACAATATAGCTGGAAGTAGGTGGAACCCCCTAGGAACAAGTTGACCTTCTCACAAACTTCATCATAGAAAACCAATCATGCTTGTAGAGCTTACTATTCTCTACTGGCTTAGAACTTTTTAAAACTCTTTTAATCACATATACTAGAGACCAAGAGCTTTCCAATGAGCCAAAGAACACTCAATTTGGATAAATACACAAGGAGATATGACCTCTGCAAGTTTGTGGTTTAATGGAGACCTTCAGCACGGGTGAAACCCGAGAACACACACTACTTGCAGAGAGTAAGGCTCTCAGCTCACAAATCCAATGATTATGAAAATTGACAATATGAAAGTAGACAGTAAGAGCTTTCAAATGAGCTATCAAAACATGTAATTTGGATATATAACGAGGGAGATACAAGCTCTGCAATCTTTGCATACAAAACTACAGTAGCATAGAGATACACATATGACTCTCTTGGACTTCCCACAAGATCACGACTTCTCTCCTCTTTTTATAGCATGGAAAACTAATCTAAAACCTTCCTAATACATCTAAATTTGTGGTAGACACTTGGGTGGAGATATTACATGACTCAAGTGCTCAAATAAGAAAAGTATTGATGGACTTTGAGAACTAGCCACATTGACCTTCCACTAGGACACCACTGCAGCTCCCTTATGACTCACTAATTTGACTCATCATGTTCTAAAACTCACGTGGTATTTTGGCTATCTTTTATGAATAATATGAGCCTTCTTGAAGTATTTGAAGACTTCCCAAAGGTATTTACATAATTTGAAACTTTTACCCTACATAAAACAAATGTTCACAACAATCTCCCCCTCAAGTCTCAAAGGGTATTTCCTTCATGCCAAGAATATAGTTCAATCTTTCAAGCTTTGTTCCATCCAAGGATTTGGTGAAGATATCTGTAACTTGATCCTTTGTTCCTACAAAAGAAACTTGTACTTCACTGTTTATGGCCTTCTCTCGAACATAATGATAGTGAACCTCTATATGCTTTGTTCTAGCATGAAAAATAGGATTTGAGGTCATATGAATGATGCTCAAGTTATCCCCATATATCAGTGGTACATCAACCTGCACATTCAAGTCATGAAACAACTTTTTAAACCACATAACCTCAGTAGTAGCCAATGCTAAACCTCTATACTCAGCCTCTGTAGAAGATAAAGAAATTGTAGGCTGTTTCTTTGAACTCCATGTTAATGTCTTGTTTCCTGCTATTACCATGTATCCACTTGTGGATCTTCTGTCATCTTTGCTTCCAGCCCAATCTGCATCACTAAAGACTTTAAGAGTAAGATCAGCATCATGACTATAAAATAATCCTTCGTTCATGGTACCTTTCAAATACCTAAGCACTCTTTTTGTTGCATGCATATGAGGTACTCTAGGTTCATGCATAAACTGTGACAATAGTCCCACTGCATAGCATATATCAGGTCTAGTTTTTGTTGTTTAAATCAAAGATCCTACCATGGATCTATATGCATTCATATCATGCAATGTGTCACCTTCCTTTGCACGCAACTTTACATTATATTCCATTGGAGTAGAAACAAATTTACATTCCTGCATACCAAATCTTTTCAGCATATCACATATATACTTTCTCTGTATCAACCACATACCCTCATCGCCATACACAATTTCAATCCCAAGAAAGTATCTAAGCAAACCAAGATCTGAAATTTTAAATTCCTTTCCCAAATTACCTTTTATCTCTTCAATTGCTTTTGCATCATTCCCTGTAATCAACAAGTCATCCACATAAATGCATACATAGACACACATGTCATCTACATGTTTTACATAAAGTGAAGGATCAGCATGACTCGCTGTGTATCCTTGCAGCATAAGATACTTTACCAACCTTGCATTCCATGCCCTTGGTGCCTGTTTAAGACCATACAATGCCTTCTTTAACTTGCATACATGATTAGGACATTTTGCATCCACATAACCATCTGGTTGTGACATATACTCTTCTTCACTTAAGTCACCATTAAGAAAGGCATTCTTTATATCGAGTTGATATATATACCATCTTTTACTTGCAGCTAAAGCCAACAAAGTTCTCACTGTTTCCATGTTTGCTACTGTACTACATGTTTCCTCATAGTCCAATCCTTGAGTTTGATTATATCCTTTTGCTACAAGTCTAGCCTTATATCTTGACACACTACCATCACTATTTCTTTTAATCTTAAAAACCCACTTGCAACCAATTACCTTTTTTTTTGGTGTCTTTGGAACTAAATTCCAAGTCTTGTTATCTTGTAGTGCTTCCATTTCTTCTCTCATTGCTTTCTCCCACTTTTCATCTCCTTTTGCCTCATCATAACATGTGGGTTCATTTTCCTGCTCAACTTTTGTCATAAAAGCATAATGAGTATTCATAAAAGATTCATAAGTATACCTTTGAGGTTGCTTACTCACTCTTGAAGTTCTTCTTACCTCCAATGTAGATGATCTTCCTTTCTTATTAGGAACCTTTGATGATTCTCCATACTCACATACATCACTAATTTCTTCTCCTTCATCATTAACTTCAACAAGTTTGAGTTTACCTTTACTTTTAACACTTGGAGGTGACTCTTTCCTTAATCTTCCATTGAAAGGTATCTCTCTTTCTTCATCCAAACCACTTTTCTCATCACTTAAACTTCTTGTGGGCTGAGGTAAGCACTCATCTCCTTCACCTGTATCTTCTTCATCTCCATTTATGACTTGCAAACTTTTCTTATCTACATACCATGAAAGTAATTCATCAAATTTTACATCTCTTGAAACAACCACCTTATTAGTATGAGGATTATAAAATCTATATCCTCTTTGAGTATCTGCATAACCAATAAATATACACTTTTCTGATTTCACATCAAGTTTTGATCTCACTTCACTAGGTACATGTACATAACATACACAACCAAATACTTTCAAATGACTTACACTTGGTTTCCTTCCATGCCATACCTCATATGGTGTCAAATGATGAACTCCAGCAGTAGGTACTCTATTCATAATGTACACACTTGTGCTAACAGCTTCAGCCCAAAAAGAATTAGGCAAACACATATCATTTAGCATGCTTCTAGATGCTTCTGCTATGATTCTGTTTCTTCTTTCTGCGACTCCATTTTGTTGTGGAGTATACCTGCATGTAACTTCTCTTTTGATACCTTCATCATACAAAAAATCAATAAAAGCTTGAGAGAAATACTCTCCCCCTCCATCGGATCTTAGCTTCTTAACATATCTTCCTGTTTGCTTCTCGACAAACGATTTAAAATTTTTGAAACAATCAAAGACTTCACTCTTATGTTTAATGAAATACACAAATGTCATTCTACTATGATCATCAATGAATGATACATAGTACTTATTACCAGCCAAGGATGCCTCTTTAGTAGGACCCCATACTTCCGTGTGTATAAGGTCTAGCAATCCACTACTTACATTGCTTGAATGCTTGAAAGGTTGTCTACTCTGTTTACCCATTTGACATGCTTCACAAAGATGCACCATATGTTGCTTAGTAAGATCAGGTAATCCTTCAACAATCCTCTTCTTTGATAGCTCCTTACCTATGTACATTCATGTGTCCAATCCTTTTGTGCCATAGATCAAGCTCTGCTATTCGATGCATACCATAAGAGAAATAGTTTGTATGATTTGGGTTTACCTTGAATGTAAACAATCTACCTTGTTTTTGACCTCTAACAATTAACCTCCTTTGCTTTGGATCCTCAATGAAGCAACCTGCATGATTAAATCTTATTTGCAAACCTTTTTCTACCATTTGACCAACTGGCATCAAATTCTTAGTGATCGTTGGCACATAAAGTACATCCTTCAAGCGATTTGTCTTGCTCTTATCCTGCATAACAACATCTCCAACCTGCATAATCTTATGTGTTGTATCATCTCCTGTTTCAACATGACCTTTACATGAAGGATTATGCATATTAGAAAACCATGAAGCATCATGTGACATATGTTTAGAGCAACCACTATCTACATACCATACATCACTATTGCAATTCATCTTAGTTTCTACATTCATCATAAGAAGAGAATCATAATCATCACTTTTACCTTCAACTGCATAATTTCCTTGTTGTTTAACTCGTCTTGAATAGGCTCCTCTTCGATTACCACCTTGATTATTTTCATTTTGATAGCAATCTTTGGCATGGTGTCCATACCTTCCACATATATAGCAGTTGTTGTTATCTTCACTCCTTTGTCTTTGATTATAGTTGTAGTAGCATCTCGTACCTCTAGCGCTTGATCTTCCTCTTGTGTTGAAGAAGCCACTTGAAGTCCCTTGATCATCGCTCCTTCTTCCTCGACCTCTATTTGAACCTCTTCTTCCTCTGTTTCCACCTCTTGATGATCCTACATAAAGATCTTGTCCTTGAGATCCTTTTTATTTGAAGTAGAGCCATTTAGATCCATCTCCTCCGTGACCATAAGAGCAACAAGCTTATCAAAGTATGGTAATTCTCCTCTAACATAAACTCAAGTAAGGAATGGTTTCCATCCCTCGTCATCCTTGAGTCCGTTGAGAGTATGTGCAACCAAGTCGTCGTCCTCCACATTAGCTTGAATTGATCCTAGTTGATCTGCAATTCGTTAACCTTCAACAAGTAATCATTGACCAATGTCCTTGTATCTTTCTTTATGTTATTCAACTCATTTTTTAGTTGAATCTTCCTTGCTCTTGTACCTATAGCATACAACCTTTCCAATGCAAGCCAAACATCTCTACTTGTGTCTAGATCTTGTATGTGTCCTACAATTGAATCTTGAATATTTTGTGATAAAATCAATATAACCCTTTTGTCTCTTTCATTCCAAATTCTAAACTCCCTCAATTGTTGTTGATTTGGATCCTCTGGTAATATAGGTTTGATATCAGTTCCATCAATCAAACCATAAAAGTCTCTACCTTGCAAGTATGATGTGGTTCTAAATCGCCATGCTTGATAGCTGTTCTTATCAAGCTTCTCTATTTGTGCATGTTGATCGCCCATTGTGTAAATACTAAACTTCCTCCTTTAACCCTCCTTTTGGATATGTGTGATAAGAAGAAGTATGAGATTTACCTTGGTAATATAGTTTATGCACCTTTCTTTGCTTGGATGTTGCTTGACATGCTTCCTTGCTATCTCCTTCTACCTTTCTGTAGAGTCGATGATGAACCTCTACTCCAATAGATTCAAATTCTTCAACAAGGTATTATAACCTTCTCCAAGCTTCAATTCCTTGAAATGTTGGAGTTTATTGACCTCCACAATATAGCTGGAAGTAGGTGGAACCCCCTAGGAACAAGTTGACCTTCTCACAAACTTCATCACAGAAAACTAGTCATGCTTGCAGAGCTTACTTTTCTCTATTGGATTAGAATTTTTTCAAACTCTCTTAAGCACATATACTAGAGACCAAGAGCTTTCTAATGAGCCAAAGAACACTCAATTTGGATAAATACACAAGGAGATATGACCTCTGCAAGTTTGAGGTTTAATGGAGACCTTTAGTAGGGGTGAAACCCGAGAACACACACTACTTGTAGAGAGTATTGCTCTCAGTTACAAAATTCAATGATTATGAAAATTGACAGTATGAAAGTAGACAGTAAGAGCTTTCAAATGAGCTATGAAACATGTAATTTGGATATATAGTGAGGGAGATACAAGCTCTGCAATCTCTGCATACAAAACTACAGCAGCGTAGAGATACACATATGACTCTCTTGGACTTCCCACAAGATCACGACTTCTCTGCTCTTTTTATAGCATGGGAAACTAATTTAAAACCTTCATAATACATCTAAATTCATGGTAGACACTTGGGTGGAGATATTACATGACTCAAGTGCTCAAATAAGCAAATTATTGATGGACTTTGAGAACTAGCCACATCGACCTTCCACTAGGACACCACTGCAGCTCCCTTGTGACTCACTAATTTGACTCATCATGTTCTAGAACTCACGTGGTATTTTGGCTATATTTTATTAATAATATGAGCCTTCTTGAAGTATTTGAAGACTTCGCAAAGGTATTTACATAATTTGAAACTTGTACCCTACATAAAACAAATGTTCACAACAGTATCCACACTTAGTTAGATATTCTACCAATCTCTGATTTCATGCTCTTGGTGCTTGCTTCAAACCATAAAGTGCCTTTTTCAACCTGCAAACAAAGTTTGGATGGTTTTCATCTTCAAATCCAATTGCTTGACTCATGTATACCTCTTCTTGTAGTTCTACATTGAGAAAACCATTTTTGATGTCGAGTTGATATAATGGCCATCTCCTTGAAGCACCAATTGCTATTAATGTTCTGATTGTTCCCATCTTTGCAACAAGGCTAAAAACTTCATCATAATCGATGCCTTGTGTCTTTTTAAATCCTTTGACAATTAATCTAACTTTATATCTAGCTAGTGAACCATCAACATTCCTCTTTACTTTAAACACCCATTTGTTTGGAACAATCTTCATACCTTCTTTCTTTGGCACTAGCTCCCATGTGTGATTATCTTTGAGAGCTTTGATCTCCTCTTTCATAGTTTACTTCCATTCCTTTTGTGTGCAAGCTTCTTCATATGTCTTAGGCTCTTTGTCTTTGATAACCTGCATCATGTATGCAAAATGTTTTACCATGAAACTATCATAACTCATTCTTTGAGTTGGATATCTTGTCCTTGAAGATTTTCTTTCATTGCCTTTAGAACGTTGCTTCTTTAACTTATCCAATTTTACCTTTGGAGTGATTACCTCTTCATATTCTTCTTCACTTGCATCTATCTCACTGTTTAGAGTAGCACTTGCTTCTTTGGCTCTACTATGAGCTAAATTTGAAGACAAAGAATGACTCCCCCTCCATGTTCAACATTCTTCATTTGATGTAGATGCCTCTAGACCTGAAACCTTTGTGCTTGATTGTTGAACTTCTCTTTTATTTGTTCCTGCATAATCATCACAATCTTCTTCAAGAATCTTTTCCTTTCCTTTATCTTCATACCATGGTCTTAGTTCATCAAAGACCACATCTCGTGAGACTCTTACTTCCTTTGTTCTAGGGTTGTAACGCTTGTATCCTTTTTGGTCCGTCGAGTAGCCGATGAAAATACATTTTTTTTACCTTGGTTCCATCTTTGTTCTAACTTCTTATGGAATGTGAACAAAGCAAACACATCCAAACACTTTGAGGTATGTAAGATCAGGTTTCTTACCAAAATATACCTCCTCTAGAGTCAAGTGATGTATTCTCGATGTTGTGCACCTATTCATCAAGTAAATGGAAGTTGTTGTAGCTTCAGCCTAATAGTACAATGGTACCTTCATCTCGTTGCGCATGCATCTTGCAATTTCAGCAATTTGCCTATTTTTCCTATCATCTAATCCATTTTGTTGTGGTGTATACCTACAAGTAAACTTCCTTTTGATCCCATTCTCTTGTAGAAAATCTGAAAATTCTTTGGAGAAGTATTCTCCTCCACCATCGAACCTTAAGGTTTTTATAGACCTTCCTGTTTCTTTTTCAACTTCAACTTTGGATCTTTAGAATGTAGAAAAAACCTCTGATTTTTGCTTCATACAAAACAGCCATACCTTTCTTGAGTGATCATCAATGAAGGTGACAAAGAATCTATTACCAGCCATTGATGCCTCTTGGATTGGTCCCCATACATCCGTATGTATCAATTCCAAGACATTTCGGGTCACATAAAACCTCCTCTTGAATGGTTGCCTCATTTTCTTTCCTAGTTGACAAGCTTCATATAACTCATGTAGTCCAATGCTATTAAATTTTGGAACGCCTCTTACCACTTCATGTTTGCTCATGTCCCTCAACTTTGGAATGTTGATGTGTCCTATTCTTTTGTGCCATAAGTCGAGCTCTGAAATCTTCTTGTTCCCACATTGAATGTACATGACCTTTCCATGTAGATGTTCGACATCCAAAGTGAAAATCCTTCCTTCTCTTCTACCTCGAGCAATGACATTGAAGCCTTCCTTTGGATTATTTATGAAGCACCCATTCTCATTAAATATGACATGATAACCCTTCTCTATCATTTGTCCTACTAAAATCAAGTTCTTTGAAATTGTAGGAATGTGAAGAACTTAGATAGTACCTTTGCTCTACTTGTATCTCCAAGCCTTATATCTCCAATATGTTCAATCATGTGTTGAGTATCATCACCTATTTCAACACATCCGTTACTTGGTACCTGTAGATTAGTGAACAAACTTCCTTGCATTACAAATGGTTACTACAACCTAAATCAATGTACCACTTTTTGTCATCTTTACAAGATCTTCTATACTCCTGTCTCATTACAAGTAGTGTGTCCTTGCTTCCTTCACTTGAGGTGCTTGCATAGTTGCTTTGGCTCCTTTGATTGCCTCCATTTGGTCTTCCATTCTTTAGCCAACAATCACTAGCATAGTGTCCTACTTTACCACAATGATAGCAAGCTATGCCTTTATGATAATTGTAGGAGCCTTTGCCTCTTCCTCTACTTCTACCTCGACCTCTTCCTTGTGTGTTAGCATTTGATGCATCCTTGTTGTCTTCCAAATTGTTTTGATTGTAGTTGGAGTTGTTGTAACCTCTTCCTTTTCCTCTTGAGCCTCCTCTTGAGTTCCTTCCTTTACCTCGACCTACATATAACATTTGGTTGTGGCTGTCCTTTCCTTTGGGGCCACCAAAGCTAAGCTCTTATGTGACAAGATGAAGGATTAGTTGTTCAAAATTGGATATGCATCTTTCAAGTTAATGGAACTTATAAAAGGCTTCTATCTTTCATCTTCTCTATATCCATTGAGAGTATAACACACAAGATCTTTGTCTTGAACCGTTGTGCCAATAGAAGCTAAAGGATCACCTAGCTCCTTAATCTTCAAAGTATATTCAGCTATGGATTGACTCAAAGTTTTCTTGATTGTGTTCAACTCATTCTTGAGTTGAAGTTTCCTAGCTTTGGTATTTGTTGAATACATCCTTTCAAGAGCTTCCCAAGCATCCTTGGCTTTCTCTAGATGTTGAATATGCCCTACCATGGCATTAGTAATGACTTGTGAAATGAGGAACATGACTCTCATATTCCTCTCTTCCCATTCTTTGCTTGCCTCCTTTGGACTTCGGTGGTCGTAACTTGATTGATTTGAGGTTGATCATCATCGCCGCTCACAATACCCCACAAGCCTTTGCCCATTAGGTAGTTGGTCATTTTAAAGTTCCACATAGGATAGTTATCCTTATCCAATTTCTCTACTTGTTGACCCAAGTCAACCATTGAAGACTATCAAAAACTTTGAGAGTTACCTCGAACAGTTATATTGTCCTTTGCTCTTGCATTTGTGAAGCTCTCCCTTCTTTTGTAGCTCCTCTTTTGCTTTGATTTAACTCCAACTCTGTTGATGAAGCTTCAGCACGAAGTTTTCTCTGATACCAACTGTGGAGAATGAGTTCTCCTATGTGCAACGAAAATGTGTAGTGAGCCCTTGTATGTCCAGCACTTCGATAAATAGCTGCACCTTAGATAGCTTGTTGCTCTCAATACAAAATTCAAATGGACATGTGCCTTTATTCAATCAAAGTGGACAAAAAAAGCTTTGTAACAAGCTATAAATAACTTAATTTGGACAAGTTTTGATTAGGAAACGCAACTGACAAAGATGAACTACCTATCCACACAAGTATGTTGAAGAATTGAACTTCACTCTCAGAATAATAACTCCTTAAATATATATCCTTTAGGAAGATATTTGAGATGGAAAATGTGCACACAAATAGCTTTCCAACAAGCTAAAAATCAAGTTATTTGCATGAGTTTTGGTTAGGAAATTCAACTGGCCAAAATAGACCACCTGCACACATAAGTATACTAAAAAACTAGACTTCACTCTCTAATAGACTTCTCATAGAATATAAATCCTTTGAATGACATATTTGATACAAAGAACTTAAATGCAAAGAGCTTTCCAAAAAGCTAAAAACCAAGAAATTTGGATATGTTTTGGTTGGGAAAGTTAAGCGACCAAAATAGACTACTTGTCTACATAGGTATGCTAAAAAACTAGACTTCATTCTTTGACTGATATCTCATAGAACATATAAGCTTTGAAAGAGATATTTGGAACAAAGAAAGTAGAGATGACAAGATTTCAAATGAATGTTTAAGGCAAGAAATGGTTACATATACACTGAGATATGAGTTTCACAACAGAGCTATGTACAAAATGACATGAGACTGGAAGGAGTCTATGGGAAGACAAAATGACAAAATGACCAGATCTGACTATTGAGAGCTCTTGCCTCTTTCTCTCCTTGTCTAAAACATTCTCCCACTCCACTTTTATAACCAATGAGCATGTGAAGAATTTTGTGCTTCCTTCTTAACCCACCACTTTCATTTGATTGCTCACTACATGCCACTTACTACAAAGCAGATATTGTATCTTTTACTCATCATGAATTTTGGCTAAAGTTTTTTTTTTCTTTTTTTTCTTTTCTCTTCTTTTCCTTTATCTTTAAATTTGGTAAATTTATCCAAGCGTAGCTCATGTGAAAATGAGCTTGTACATTTATCTTCAACATTTACTACACTGGGTCCACTTTTTTTGATGTAGCTAGAGAAAATGGAGTACATGTATCTTGATTATTCTCAAAAATAGTTTGAGATACCTGAGTAGAAATATCATGAGGATCCTTTGTTGTCATTGATTCATCTACTTGTTCTTGCTCTACACGTGGACTACTTCGAACGTGTTGCGAACTACTCATGCGTTTGAATCTTTTTGATGTGATACCTTGAGATTTACATTTATTTGCATAACTTGCAAAGTGTACCCATATATCACTGTCTGGATTAGAGCATCCTACCACATTATTACTTGTACTAAAAAGATGCTCTTTTATCCAAGTTTCATTTCCTACATAACGATGTCCACAACATTTGCATTGTATTGTGGAGACTGTTTTACCCTCTTGATGAATAATCACATATGACCATTCTTTTCACTTTCTGATAGTGCTTGCTTTATGAAGACTTTATATCTACAAAAAGACAACATAAATCAATATCAAATAAGATAAACATTTCACTAAATATGTTTCTTAAAATATATATAAACTACTCTAAATCTCTCTTAAAGTTTTTAAATCTATAAATTTATGTATTTACATTTTCTATCTACTAAGTTCTCAATCATATAGACGCATACTATTTTGAAGTAAGAATCAATGTAGAGTCAAAAACTCATAATAGATTTTAATTATCAATCACACACACACATACAATTACACATGTTATAGTGAATTAAGAATCAATGTTGAGTCAAACATTTACAATAGATTTTAATTTTCAATCATACTGTATACACACACATACTATTGTGAAATAAGAATCAATGTTGACTCAATCAATTACAATAGACTTTAATTCTCAATCATACACCCACATACAATTACACATATTATTGCGAAATAAGAATCAATGTTGAATCAATCAGTTACAATAGACTTTAATTCTCAATCATACACCCACATACAATTACACATACTATTGTGAAATAAAAATCAATGTTGAGTCAAACAATTACATAGACTCTAAATCTCAATCATACACACACATACATTTACACATACTATTGTGAAGTAAAAATCAATGTTGAGTCAAACAATCACAATAGTTTAATTCTCAATCATACACACACATACATTTACACATACTATTGTGAAGTGAGAATCAATGTTGAGTCACACAATCACAATAGATTTTAAATTCTCAATCATATGCACATACATTTACACATACTATTGTGAAGTAAGAATCAATGTTGAGTCAAACAATCACAGTAGATTTTAAATTCTCAATCATATGCACGTATACTTACACATACTATTGTGAAGTAAGAAGCAATGTTGAGTCAAACAATCACAGTAGATTTTCATTCACAATTATACACTCATATGCACATACACCTGCTATCGAATGAAACTTCGTTGGATCCCTTTACAATTCAAGGTTCTGAGAAGGTGTTAATAAGTCTACAAGACAAAGCCTTCTAAAGTCCTGTAAAGTTCTAGTTCACTTATTAACACCTTCTCAAACCTTGAATTATAAAAAAGAAGATAAAACCTTTTCCAGTAAATCCATTGGTTTTCCTACCACAATCAAACACACACATAGACATGTGCATACAGACTCACATTAGATTTTCTCTCACAATCATATGACATACACGCACAAACACATACACATACTATTGTGAAGTAAGAATCAATATTGATTCAAACAATAACAATACAATTTTACTCAACATCGTAGACACACATACATATACTATTGTGAAGTAAGAATCAATGTTGAGTCAAGCAATCACAATAGTTTTTAACACACACACAAAATATTTTTTTCTTTAGTATTAATACTAAAATACTTAATATTTCTAACAAGAGCTTATACCTTGTTCTTTGTACGACATTATAAGTTCATAAAAAACAAAGTAACTCTTATGAAAAATGATTCAAAGTGTGTTCTTTTATAACATTGTATTTGACTGAATTTTTTTTTATGGAAACATTTTTCGATCAAAAAAATATCCGATCAAAAAACATTTTGATTGAAAGCACTTTCGATCGAAAATCATGGAATTACCATGCAAAAACTATTCGATCATGCCCAAATAAGTTGATGTGGCATCGAATAATTCAATCAAATAATAAGCGCTTGGTGTAAAATTCCATAATTATTCATGAATAAACGAATTGTTGAATAACAAATAATACAACCTAGTGTGAGCATCTATGTAATCCGGATCCCTCACTTTGCTCATCTTGCAAATTGTCTTCTCGCTTTTACTCAAAAGAAAAGGAAATTAGGATTGGAGTGAAATTTCTATGTCACCTAGATCCCTAACTTTGCTCATGTTGCAAATCGTCCTTATGATCTAACTACGACATATTGGAGTGGGATGAGGTTGGACGTGTCTCTAGGTTTTGGTTATGCCTTGATATTTTCTTTTTAGTTTATGGCTCCAAAACTAATCACTAGAGACTACTTCCAAGATGACTTCTCAGCCCCTACCCAAGTTCTTATTGACCAAGGATGTTGCAAACTCGCCTCGGGCCACATTGTTAGACTACTTGGAATTCTAATGGGCTTTGATGTGTGGATAAGTAAAAGATGGGATTTTCCATAAGATCGATTCTAAACTTTAGTATTGGAAGGTATGCAATTGAATGTCATGTAGAAAAATGGTGATCGACACCTTCTTGATCTCCTCCATATTTTCTCACTTGTTGGAGACCTTAAGATTTTGATTTGAAGAAGATGAATAGAATTTTGTAGGAATTCTCTATGGATGGACAATTCCAAGTGAAGGTGAATGCCTAAAATCAAGTAAAAAATCATGGAAAAAGATGAAACAACATTGCACTGTCAGTAAGATTGGAAGTGGATAACCAGTGTTAGACAAAATGACTCCATATGGTTTTTGATTTTGCACATCAATGGAAATGACAAGGAGAACTCAAAGGAGCTAAAAAGATTTGGTCCAAAGGATTTCATCATTAGAAGCACCTTTGGTGCCAATAGAAATTCAATATGACTCAAGCACATCGAACAAAATGAAAGAGTGGACTATGAGTATTGGTGCCTCTCAAAGAAAAAGATGAATGTCTAGCATGATTTGGAGGTCACCTCCTTATTGGAGAAGAAGATCCAAATCCTAAAGGTATTAGATGGAGAAACAATAATAGGATTGGAGACGTCCGAAGAGCAAAGCAATCTGCAAAATTCTTTCAAGATATCAATAGGAGTGGTGCTTGAATTGATCATGAATCAAATGGGAAATCAAATTCAAAGATCTTTTGCACCCTCTTGCAGAATAGAAAAAAGTGACTCTCCTTTGGCTTACCCGAAGAGTCAACTTTGATATTCCATGACAAGAATGGTCCATTGAGTCATCCCTTGACTTCTTGGCCTGAAGAATCCAAACACTCCAAGAGCTTCCCTGGGTTTCAAACATCATAGAGTTTTTTTATAGAGAATAACAAGTTTAAAAGAAAGTGGCTTTCATAGGAAGGGGATCAAGCCATCATAAAGTGCCTTAAGTGTATCCCACTAGTCTTTGTAGATATCTTTGGTGCCTTGCCTATGATGGGGAATTAAGACATATGGCCTCCCTTGTATCTCTCTTTTTTCTCTTGTATTCTCTCCTTTGTTAGTATAGTTGAAGTTGGTTTTAATCTCTCTCTCTCTCTCTCTCTCTCTCTCTCTCTCTCTCTCTCTCTCTCTCTCTCTCTCTCTCTCTCTCTCTCTCTCTCTCTCTCTCTCTCTCTCTCTCTCTCTCTCTCTCTCTCTCTCTCTCTCTCTCTCTCTCTCTCTCTCTCTCTCTCTCTCTCTCTCTCTCTCTCTCTCTCTCTCTCTCGTTGATATATTTAGGTAGTGATGTGTGTGAACACACTAGGACCGCCAGGGCACTTTTTTCCCTTTTTAGGAGGTTTTTTTTTCCCCGGCTTGTATATATGCCTATTTCCCTAACGGGCTACTTATCTTTGTACATTCTAGTGGTAATACATTCAGTATTGTGTGTTGTGTTCCAAGCTTCTTCTTCTTCCTTGTGTTGTTCGCGTGCTTCTGAAGATGTCTAACTCCAATAATTGGTATCAGAGCAAGTTGCCACCATCTAGGGTGTCATCGACACTCCTCCGATCGCAGTCTCAGAATCGCACAAATTTTGGTGAGCATACTCAACATGTTTCCAAGATCAAAACAACTTCACTTTGTCATGCCGAAATCGCTATCTGAGCTCGTTTCGACCTCTAAATGCACTATCGCAGCGCTTGTGTAGGATATTTCATCTTTTTGTGTCAAAGGTATATACCAGTTTTGGTTCACCAGTATAAGCGTCTTGAAGTCTGCTACAGGTCTAGCAAAATTTGTCTGGGCAGTTCTATTCAAATTTTTGAGATATAGTCAATTTTTTGCATCAAGGTATTTTAGTCACTGGCCATGGCAGAAAGCAGTGATGTATTCCATATGTTGGCTATTGAGGATAAGTTGGATGGTACCAACTACCCGTTATGGGCTTATATGATGCGACATGTATTGGTTGCAAAAGGACTGTGTGACATTGTCTAGGGTGTTGAAAAACGTCCTATCACACCTGCAACTGTTACAACTGCAGGTATTGAAGCTGATGCAGAAGGTGTCGAAGATGATGATATTCTGCATATTCTTGTTCGTGCTATGGTTTATGTTGCACCTACTACAAATCAAATTCATTGGGATGGCAGAGATGCCCAGGCACATGCATTGATAGCTTTGTCTATCAAACATGCCATAATTCCTCACGTTCGCTCTTGTAGAATAGCTAAGGATGTTATGGGAGTTGGTAAGATCATTTTGACTACTGTTGATGGTATTTCTTTCACTTTGTCAGATGCTTTGGTTGTGCCAAGGATCAAGAAAAATTTGTTATCAGTTTTTGCATTAGCCAAGATTGGCTTGGTTGTGAAATTTGTTGATGACAGATGTACAGTTCATGATCTATCAAATGGCGACGTGATTATGCTTCTGGCATTTTATGTCGTGGGTTGTATAAGCTCATAGACTATGAAAGATGTGTAAATGATTTGGCATGTGCAGTACATGATTCTGAGGCTATGTCAGATGCAAAGCTTTGGCATGCACACTTTGGTCATCTGAAATTTTGCTAGTTTTCTACACTTGTAGAAATCTGAAATGGTGTCCTCTTTGCCCAAACTTGAGACACATGGAAAACATTTTTGTGAAGGTTGTATTTTGGGCAAAATGCAGTGTTTGTCCTTTCCAAAAGATGTTTCAGTTCAGGCTACTCAGAAATTGTAGCTTGTACATAGTGATGTTTATGGTCCTATGCAAACACCTTCTTTTGGAAATTATCTTTACTTCGTGAATTTCATCAATGATTTTTCCAGGCATGCATGGGTATATCCATTGAAGGCAAAGTCCGAAGTGTTCATGTGCTTCAAACAGTTTTTGGTTTGGGCTGAAAATCTGTCAACATGTAAAATGGGCACCCTCCGTTCTGATTAAGGGGGGGAATATATGTCTTCTGATTTTAATGCATTTCTAGTTGAACGTGGGATAAAACACCAGTGTACAGTGTCGTATACATCTCAATAGAATGGAGTTGTTGAACAAAAGAATAGGTCACTCATGGAGATGGCGAGGTGTATGGTCAAGAGTCAAGCTTTACCACATAGTTTCTTGCTTGACGTTGTCATGTGTGCAATATATGTACTTAACAGGTGTCCCACTAAAGCCTTGCAATCTATCACTCCATATGAGGCTTTGCATGACCGCAAGCCATCTGTTGCTCATCTACATGTTTTTGGTTGTCTGGCATATGCATTACTGTTTGAACAACATCGTAGAAAATTGGATGATAAAGCAATAAAATGTATTTTTGTTGGGTACAGTTCTGAAAGTAAAGTCTATCGGTTGTATCATCCATAGACTAAATGCATTCTAGTTAGCGGTGATGTTGTTTTTGTGGAAGATGTTATTCATCCATTGCTTTCATGTACTAAGGAGACATTTGTTAGCTCCAATGACATGTATGATACGTTGCTACCTCTTTTTACAAGTGGACAGTCTAGAGCTTGTCCTAATGAGGCAACTTCTCAACCTTTGTAGGTTTCATGTGATGATGCAGATCATCCCATTTCTAATGCATATTTACATGATGCACTTGTTGATGAGAGAACTGATATTGAGGAGGCAAAAACTATGCCAAAATGGCTGGTGCAGACTTTGTGTGACAACAAATTAGATGCACCTATGTCATATTGTACTTGTTCAGGCTCTCATAGTGCCTCTTTTGCATGAGATTGCTATGCTATGGGTGCATCTAATCTCTGTGATGAGAATGAGCCTGTTTCATTTGATGAAGCACATAATTCAGAAAAATGGATGGCCGCTATGTGTTACATGCTAATTTGTGTAGAAATGGTGATCCACTAATGTGTTTATGATGCAGCGAACCAAGAATTAATCCCCCCCAAATGAGAATATTTAAGTGTTTTGCATTAATAGATATGTGTGCACATGTTAGCATGGGTCTGGTACTGAGGGCATGATTGCAAAAGATGTGTGTGTGCTAGGGAGAGGTGTAGGTGAGCATGCATTAAAATGAATGTGTTTGTCATTAAGCATATGGGATCCGGGGCACACGAGCATATGTGTGTAAAGTTTCTTGTGAGCATGAGCACATGTGAGTATAGACAGGTGTCAATGGTGATAGATGTATGTATATGCATGTGAGAGAAGGGGGTCTTAACTTCAGTTGATATCTGCATCCTAGTCCAGACAATTAATCTCCTGTCCTGTTAACTTGGACACTGATTTGGTATGTTGTCTATGTATCAACATTGTGACAAGGTTGTGGGACTCCAGGCCAAGTGTCCATATGCTTGCTGTAGGGATCATGAAAAATTTGATTAGGTTTCAAAGGTCAGTTTTGGAGGAGTTTGTTGTGGCGAGGCCCAACCAAAATGAAGCTATAGACATATTGCATGGTGGGCTTGATAAGCTATTGATGAGTGACCTAACCCAGTTTTATGTGTGGTTTCGAAATTCCAAAGAAATCCTCTTTAGTGTACTTGAACACCATGCATTAGTTGCACAATGGAAGGATAAGGAGTACTGTCGGAGATGAAAAAAAAAAAGAGAGAAAAGGTAAGAAAAGAAAGGAAAAAACAGCGCATTAAAAAGGGGGATTAAGGAAAAAGGGGAAATATATTTAAATTAAAAAAAAAGAAAAAAAACAAAAACAAACAAACAAAACCAAAAAAAAAAGGAATAAAAGAATATTAATAAAAATGGAAAAAATAAAAGTGCACATGTGCATGTGAGTAGGGGGAGTGGGGTGTCAGGGGTCAGAGAGAGTGGTGAGTGGGGGAAAAATATAGAAAAAAGGGGAACTTAATTCTCTGGCTCTCTCACTCTCTCCCCGTCTCTGTCTCGTGTTTGTTTTTACGTGTCTCTACAGGTATGAAGACTCGGTTAGCAGATCGAGGAAGGTAGAAGGAGGGGCAGCCACGACCACTGCTGAAGTAAGGGGAGAGCTGAGGATGACGATGTAGAGGAAGAAGATAAATAAAAGAAGTGAAGGAGAACCGAGCATCCTATAGTCCAATGGATGAAGGCTGAGAGAAGATGAAGGTTGCCCTAAGATGAGGGTGCAAGCTCATGGATATATATATGGATTGAAAAAGATTCAATCTCTTTGTGTCAGTTAATGGGCTGTTCGATTCCAAGGAAGAGTGCTATTTGGGGGCTTTGATTCAGACATTCGATAGTAGCCTGTTATGAAAGGAGAGCTATTACGTGAAGAAGGAATGGGCTATTTGTTCCCGCATTCGGAGAGTGGCACACTTAACATCAGATTCTAACGAGGCCATGTCCCTCTGCTGCAAATCATGATGCCACATAGAGTCTGTTGAATTTCCAAGAGAAGGTTTACATTGATGTCAAAGGGTTAAAGCTTGATGATTTGACCGTTCCTGTGTCAAGAACCGTTACAGATAAATATACATATTGGCTGCTGGTGATCTTCGTTTATTCCACTCTGAGACAGAGAGCGAAGTGCAGTAATGTAAAGATGTATATGTCAGAGAGTGGACCAGATAGAGAAAGAAAGCGAGAGTGATATTTAACAAAGGTAGGTTCAGTTTGGTAGTCAAGGGAAGAATTTTTTTGATCATCTTTAAGAGCATGATGAAGGGGTTCGTGTATGTGGCTCCGAACCGAAATTTCTGATGAAGACTGAGTTCGTGTTCTCTCATCAATTAATCTATAGTTAGCAAATCAATCAGATCCTACAAGCATGGGAGACTCAAGGGAAATGGTGATTCGACACAGTGCATGATTTTCAAGAAGGAGCATCTATTCTTGAGTCAAGGGAGTAAATTGTTTCTGCTCAGGAGCAGCCGACTCTCAAACCTGTTGGCATCTTATTACTTGAAGTTTTGAAGTTGATACAAGAGAGAATTATGGAATGCTTTGGATTCATGTGTTCATCATACGAATTTAAATAACGGAAGGTAAACTGTAGTTCAAGTTGTGCTCATATTTCAAGAAAAGTGCCGAAGGACATGTGAATCATTGCAAGATTTATCAAGCTCATTTACATCTTTCTCTGTTAGCATGATGGTTACTGTAATTGAGTTTATTTCATGAAAAAACCATAACAGCAATGTGATGGAAATGAGTTTTGCCTTAGCATGAGTCTGGAATTTTTCTGAAAGGTTGCTTGTTTTGTGTTGGACTTCAATTCATTTATGATGCACATAACATGCATAAGATGTTGCCTGTCGTAATCAACGTTGAGAGTTTTTTTATAACAAAAAAAAATTGTGAATATCCTTCTTGCATAACTCATTACACGATGATTGCTCCATGAAACCTGTGAACTCCATGTCATATATATAACTATTCTTTAAGCGACTCGAACTTCTTAGTGCAAACCAACTAGATCGAAGGTCTTGAAAACCAACAAAGCTAAACAGCCAACCTTCAAGGTTTGTTATTGGAGAACAGTATCTTCGCATTTTTTGTCGAAGCTAGGAATTAACTAACTCTCTAGATGATGTCATCATAATAAAGCAAACTTTGGATTTCACGAGAACCCATCGGCAATGGTATGATTTGTAGCTCAATGGGACAAGTTCAGAATTTTTGTTTTCTTTTAGTTTATGGAACCAATAATCAAAGAGCTTATGTTTTTTTTTTCACTTGGATATGTGCTCGCTCTTGAGAACTTTCCCCACAAGTATCCTTTTTACTTCTATTTGCCCTTCTTTTTCATGAGATCCATGATAGCGTAAGGGGAGTACGGAGGGAGGTGGGGGAAAACAGAAGGAGACAGTGAGTGAGAGCAAGAAGAAGGAAGTGGACAGGAAGGGAGAGTGTGTGAGTCTATAAATGTGTGTGTATGAACAAGGGAAGTGTGTGTGCTAGAGAGAGAAGCAGAAAATAGAAAGGAAAGAGTGAGGGTGTGTGCGAAGAAGTGAGAAAAGGGGAAGAAATAAGAAGAGGTATGAGAGAGTTTGAGAGAGAGACAAAGAGTGAGTGAACAAAGACTGAGTGTGGGAAGAGGTTGGTGAATGCAGGCATAAGAAAACTAACGGAGAGTGATCGAGGTAAACAAAAGAAGTGAGTGAATATCTGAACTTGTCTACTTCCGAGTGTCTGAGTGCATGGAGTGTGTGGTAGAATAAGTTCTTGACTTTGAGTGTGTTTGAGTGAGGTTGTTAGGGGTTGAGAGTGAAAGAGATTGTGTTTAATAGTGGGAGAAGAGAAGGGTTGAGAGAACTCAAGGAAGGAAATGAGAAGACTTAGGCTGAGGAACATAGAAAGATCTTTCTGGGGACTGAAAAAGCAAGCTTTATTGTGCACATTTGCGAGCCTCAAGCAAGAAAAGTGTGCCCAAATGTAGTGATCTAAGAATTCAGTTGCGACCAAACACCGTCTTTGTGGCTTCACAAAAGGTCATCACTATGCAATCTGAATATGATGCTATAATGAAGAATGGTACTTGGTCTTTATATGACTTGCCTCCTCACAAGAAGGCCATTGGCACTAAGTGGGTATACAAGTTGAAGCGTAAGCCTGATGGTACAGTTGATAGGTATAAGGCTAGGCTTGTTGCAAAGGGTTATGCGCGGGAAAAAGGCATTGATTTTGATGAACCTTTGCTCCTACTTGTCGTATGACTACTGTTCGTAGCATTTGTGCACTTGTAGCTCATCATGGTTGGAATGTGCATCAGCTGGACATTAAAACAACATTTCTAAATGGTGACTTGCATGAAGAAGTGTATGTTTCTCAGCCCTATGGCTTTGTGCAGAAAGGGCATGAAAACTGTTGGAAATGAGGTAGGCCCATAACTAATATCACAGGTCCAAGTTCCATAGGTCCAAGATCTACAACACAAATTCTAGCAATCTTACAATTGACAAAACATGAACATACCACATTTAATTATACAAATGATGAGAGAAAGATAGAGAAAGATTAGCGTGAGTGAAAGCACTCAAATATGCACACACATACACACACACGCGCACAAAGTAAGATCAAAGAGAGGGACAATGGAAAGCTTTGATTGCAAAAGAGTTCTCTTACAAAAGCTCTATTCTCTAACAAGCTAACCTAAAAAATGAGCTCTCTAGCTCTTTTTATAGTTTTTTGACTAGTTTTGGCCCTATCCAGACCTAGTATCCGGCCTAGTTAAAAATTAGGTTCCAGGTCTTATTTGAGGGCTCAAATGAAGTCTAAAAATTATGAAAATTTTTAGGATGATACTTCTAATACTCCCCAAGCTCAAGGACTCCTCGGCTTGAACAAAATGGAGTTACAAAAATAGAAAATGGTATTTACAATGGTTTTTAGTGATGAAAATCACTATTTTTATAGGGATTTCTTCTGAAAATTTGACATACACTTCTTGGAGCTCCCTATTTGCTCCTTCTTCTTGTGTGTCCACCTCTTTGATGTGCTCCTGTGCTTTGTCCTTGACCTTCAGCTTCAACACACTCACTTATGGATGTGTAAAGTAGCACCAGAAGAAGAGAAGAGAGAAAAAACCAGAGAGATAGGTGCGAAGGAACCCATAGATCAATTCAAGACCCAGCCTATGCACCTGTAGTATTCCTTGACGAAGAGTTTGAACCTCACGATTGGGTGGAAATTTTAGCAACAATGGACGTAGCCATCAATGAAGAACAATGGACACCTCACTGTGATGAGGATGGCTATGACATTTCAGTCTTCTCCATAGAGCCAATTATGGGAGATTTGGTTTTGGAAGAATGTGAACCTAGCACTGATGCATTCGAGGATGCAAGTGACTCGGATCTAGAGTCAATCATTATGGACCCACCCTTTGCATCAGATGAAGAATACTTCTACGAAGTAGAAGCTCATCCTCAGAGACACGAAGATCTTACAAATGATGTGAGGTTAACCACACAAGTGACCACCAAAAATGAAGGCAAGAAGAGGAAGAAGAGAGAAGTCACATCACAGCAGGAAGAATCCTTGTTTGGGGTCCCTGAGAATTTTAAGAAGTATGAGATAGATGATAGGAGACTCATGGTAAGAATGCCTAAATGCAATGCACAAGCAGGAGAGGCCTATGATAACAAGGAAACCACCAAGAAAATAGTTGTAGCCATGGAAGAAGGAGAAGAAAGATGCACATACATAGGACATGACCTGACGAAGGAAGAAGAGCATGAGCTAATAGCCTTGCTAAGAGAATACAGAGATGTATTTGCTTGGAGTTATAAGGATTTGAAGGGTGTAGACCCTGACATATGCTCACACATGATTCCCATGACCTCAGATGTCAAACCCTCTAAACAAAAGCCATACACATACAACGATAACTATGCTGCCAAGATCAAAGAAGAGATAGATCGCTTGGTTGAAGCGGGATTTATTTATGAAATTGAGCACACTGAGAGGGAATCCCCCATTGTAGTGGTGCCCAAGAAGAATGGAAAGCTACGTGTGTGCATTAACTTGAAGAAGGTTAATGCAGCCACTATTCGAGATAACTATCCGCTTCCCATCACTGAGCATCTATTAGAAAGAGTAGCAGGCAAGGAAGTATATAGCTTTCTTGATGGATTTTCTGGCTACAATCAGGTAGCCATAGCTCGCCGAAATGCGAGCATCCTGTTGCGGTTAAGCCACAACCACTGGCTCAACTTCATATTAGTGATTAATTACAGGACACTAATAAGAAGTGTTTCGAAAATTCTCCTACGAAAGTAAAGTGTATCTACGGTAAAGTGTATCTGGGTACCCAAGAAGTCAATGAAGGTTGACCCACAATCAAGACAAATTTGGGTGCCTAAGGCTTGCTTGTGGGCTCAAATAGCTACACAGAAACCACACCCTGTACAACATGGTTCACTCACTCGAACAACTGATACACACTCTTATACATCACACACAGACACATATTCAGCCATGAGCACGAGTAGAATCACTTGTACAGGGTCCCTAAAAAGCCTCATTTCCAAGCAGACACTCTCACTAAGCCTGCAAGAGTCTCCATAGAACCAAAACCGAAAGCCATCCACAGTGTTTGGTTGCCCAAAGATTGTAATAAACCCCCCGACCCCCACTTGTAAATTCATCTCCACCTACTAACTGCATCATTCTCACATTGCATCTTTACATTTAGCTCATAGGACAATTCAGCCACCAACTACACCCACAATCACCGAGCACTCACTGACTTACTAACTTGTCACTAAAAACTCATGTTAATGTTGTAATGGGGACACATGGCCACTTGGTGTCCATTTGCAATGTTAACATTCATTTGTATATTCCCACAGAATCGGTGACGAGTTCTTTCAAGATGGCTGAGGCTGCAGGAACAAGCTCCTAGAGAGGCACCAGTCCTCAGATTGTAGACATTGAAAGTCTCCCTATTGAGGAAGAATTGAAGGAAAGACCCCAGGCATTGAGAGCATTACATGTCATACCTGTTCAGAATCCTCCCCAAGGTCACACATCACCCGTAAGCAAAAACTCGCATTGGTTCAGTGACGTGGCAGGACCTCTTGGAGAAGGCACTTATTTGTGGGAGGCAGAAATAGAGTTCAACGGATGCTGGGGTCGATAGCACTTCTTTATCAGAGAGTTTGAGAGGCTTCAAAACAATGAAGGGTTGAAACCGATATGGAAGAAAGTTGGACTATATGATTACTTCAAAGCTCAGTTACCCAAGCCGGACTTTCTACGGTGTTCATACTTGATTAGCACCCTCACTCCCAGTAAAGATAAAAAGGGGTATAGCACTTTTGTCCTACCATCCCTTATAAGGGGTAATGAATTGAAGCGCTTCAAATTGATGAACAATTTGGTGAGGGAAGCTCTCGATATGAAAGGTATGCACATCCCCATAGAGAAAGAGAGAATGATCCCAGACAACATGAAGAACAAGAACTTGACTAAACTGAAGGACATGGTGGAAATGACACCAACTATTCCCATTCACCTCTGAATGTGCATGCACATTTCGCTTTCCCTGCGCAAGAGAGATTCACGATGCCATCCAAGAAGATTTGGTTCAATTTGTACTTAGCAGATACCTTCAATCTAACCATCAACATGCCTCATTGGATCATTGACCAAATACACATGGCACATCAATGATGGTATAAGAAGCAAAAGTCAGTACTTTATGGGTGTTGTGATCTTACAAGAATTGTTTATCGATGCTTGGCATATGATGTGCCAATTCAAAGAGCACTTGTTTGGACTGTGGAGAATGAGTTCTCCTATGCGCAACGGAAATGTGTAGTGAACCACACTTGTATGTCCAGCACTTGGACAAATAGCTGCACCTTAGATAGCTTGCTGCTCTCAATACAAAACTCAAATGGACTTGAGCCTTTAGTCAATCAAAGTAGACAAAGAGAGCTTTCTAAAAAGCTATAAATAACTTAATTTGGACAAGTTTTGATTAGGAAACACAACTGACACAGATGAACTACCTGTCCACACAGGTATGTTGAAGAACTAAGCTTCACTCTCGGACTGATAGCTCTTTGAATATATATCCTTTGAGAAAGATATTTGGTACAGAGAAAGTAGACACAAATAGATTTCCAAGAAGCTAAAAATAAAGTAATTTGGATGAGTTTTGATCAAGAAACTCAACTCACCAAGATAGACCACCTGCACACATAAGTACACTATAAAACTGGACTTTACTCTCTGACAGATATCTCACAGAATATGAATGATCTGAATGAGATATTTGAGACAATGAAAGTAGATGCCAAGCGCTTTCCAACAAGACAAAAATCACACAATTTGGATATGTTTTGGTTGGGAAACTGAACCGACCAAGATAGACTACCTATCTACATAGGTATACTAAAAAACTGGACTTCACTCTTTCACTGATATCTCACAAACTACATAAGCTTTCCAATAAATGTAGAAAGTACACGAGATAAGCTTTCCAATGAATGTTTAAATGCACAAATGGTTACATATGCACTGAGATATGAGCTCTGCAACAGAGCTGTGTACAAACTGACGTGCGGCTGGAAGGAGTCTAAGGGAAAACCAAAATGACAAAATGGCTAGATCCAACTACTGGGAGCTCTTGCCTCTTTCTCTCCTTGTTTTGAATGTGCTCCCACTTCACTTTTATAACCAATGAGCATGTGAAGAAGTTTGTGCCTTCTTCTTAACTCACCACTTTCTCCACTACATGCTACTAACTACAAGGCAAGATATTGTATCTCTTACTCATCATGAAGTTTTGACTAGACTTTTTCTTTTATTATTTTTTCCTTTTTTTTCTCTCCTTTTCCTTTATCTTTATATTTGGTTAATTTATCCAAGCATGGCTCATATGAAAATGAGCTTGTACATTTATCTTCAACATGGACTAGGATGCAAGAATTTCAAAGAAGGCTATCAGCCGCAGGGCCTCCATCCAAGAAAATGAGGGGAGCGGTTCAGATGCCTTTTGCACATGCCTGAGGTGCTACATTGACACTAGAGACAACTCCACAACTTCCAAGGCAGGTGCAGCCTTTCACCATCAGATTACCAAGGCCCAGTGCGGAAGGACCTAATTTGGTGTTCCCACCCATACCAACTGATTTAGAATTCCCTCATGGGTTCACACTAGAGGATCTAACTGATGAGGACATAGCAAGAATAATCAATGCAACGAATTTGGAAGTGGAAGCAGAGAAAGTAAGTGGGCAACAAGCAGTCACGCACCAACCCCATCCAACCCAACCAGAAGTCGTCGACGTAGATGAAGATGAAGAGGAGACTGCAAAAGAGGAGCAAGAGGATGAACAAGAAGGACTATCCGACGAAGAAGAGCATGAATATGAGCAAGAAGTTGTACCGGAACTTGAAGGTGCCCCTGCTTATACGAAGCAGTTGAAAAGACTGTATGATACCATCAACCGAGTTCAAGAACAACACAAACTATCCTTGGCAGGAGGAAAGGCCCTCATGAACCAAATCCTTGAAGATGAAGATGTGGATGATCAATACAAGGCAACCCTTGACATGGTTGTTGATGCATTGGGGGTACCAGAGACAGTGCACACCGCTCTCGCACACTCGCGAAGATCGGAGCGAAGACACGGTAGACGGCCCCCTAGACCAGGAAAACAGATGAATGTCTTGGTGTCAAAACCACAGGCCACCACATCCACAACCACAGGCACAGCTCATACCATTCATCACAATGAGGAAGCCCATACCTCAAGTGCACCCCCGTCACCCCCTTTACCACCCTCCCCTCCAACTCCACCACCTTCACCTCCTACTACCATTGTCACCACCACTGTCACAGCTTCATATTTCACTTCCCATACCGAAGCACAGACTGTGAGTCAACCCTCACAATACGCACAACCTATCACCACCCCTATTGTAAATGCCACCATTGACACTGTAATTCTAACTGTCGTTGAAAACCCCATTCCCCCCATCACACTTTCTGGTGGTTCATATTCACAATTGCACACACCACTTTACACCTTCACGACCATCACCACACCGACAATTCCCATATACACAATCACTCCCACGACCACATCCACACATGACTTCATGGACATATCACCCACTTTCGCCCCTCTCCCTCCCCTCATATTCCCACAATCTCCCATTCCACCACCACCCATTTCACCCTTCTCGAGCACAGCATACACACTCCCTTTCCCTTTTCCCTACCCTCCTGCATTCAACACCTTCCCAGCATCCACTCCTATCAATAATGTATTTAATAATTTGTACTAATGTATGTCTCAATTACAACAGCATTACCAGCATCTTGATGCTCAGCATACGAATCTCTTCCGAACCCACGAAACATTACAAGAGAGATTCATCAACTTAGAGAAGGACAAGAGGCTATTACAATAGTAGTATAATACATTGCAAGCATAACATGATCAGTTAGTGGCCAATCCACCCCAGCTAGATATAGAAGAAAAACAACAACTCGATGACAAGTTACATGCCCAGATAACTGACAATCTCAAGCTTTGATGTAACCTTGCCTTACTACGAAAACACATGTCCATAGCACTCGAAGAGAATAAAAGACTGCACAAACAGAATGAAGAAAACCTAGAAGCAGCAATGGAGGGATCCCCATAGGAAATTGACCCAGTTTACTTCAAGGCCATCCCATCAGAACATATGCGAATCGTATTGGAAACACACGCCGATCTCCTGGAAGCACACGCTGCCTTAGAAAGGGAGCGGGATGACCTACTAAAGCAACTGGCAGCTCAACAAGAGTCACCAAAAGAAGTCACAACTGCAGCAGACACATCCAAAGAAATCGTAGAACTCAGAGCACAACTAGAAGAACTGCAAAATAGAGTCCTCCAATATGAGCGTCAATCCTCTCCCCTTGTGGAGCCGGAGCCTGAGGACTTAGTTCCAATTGAAGTTGAGGAGACTTTTGAGGATCCATATGTACCCATGCCTGCACCAGGGGGTAAGCAAATAGAGGAAGGAATGGACACAATTGAGATCGAAGCTCGTGAATGGATGCAAAAATTAGAAAAGGTTGGCCCAATCCATGATGAGAGAGTTGCAGTACAGATACATTCTATGTCTCGATTGGAAGAAGTGGTCATCAAATTGGATTACTTCAGAAACCTCTCCCATCATCGATGGATTGGCACGTCCGATGATTTGTATGTTCCATTCTGCATATTAATGGCAGACAATAATGCTGAAATAAAGCAAGGCACAACAAAAGAACCAACCTCGGCAACACAGTTTGCACCTGATGACATTCCTGCAAGCTCCACTGATGGGAATATATTTCAACCTACCTAGAGGATACGCCTACTTGAAACATACCCCGAGATGGTACGCACTTGGAATAACATGCCTTTATACATCAAGTATAACCCATGCTACTACCCTGTCTTTCGATGAAGGTCATGGCCAGAGTACACTAAAACAGTTGTGATAGTTAAAGGATGTAGCAAATGGCTAAAATATGTGTACTTGGCACCACCTCGTGGCCAACCCACGGTTGCTTATATGATTTCAACCATTCGGCATTGGGCGATCAGATTCAAAAATGTACCCGACATCATGGCACAAATGTGCCTCAAAATACCTGAACTAATGCTGGTTACATTTAGGACCTTTCGAAATGTCAAAGAACCTCATCTGTCGGCTCTCGGATTCAATGAAGGCAACCAGGATCTTGTTTATGATATGAGCACCACACCATCCATCAATGTCGTCTATGCGTGGCATGCTCGTATTAAGTATCTACCAGCCTGCTTCAAGCAAGCGTTTGAGGAAATGTTAATCACGGGGTTCTGGGAATATCATTCAAAGATATCCATACCCCGACCATCTCATCTATTACAGTTATTTGCGGTAGAACAGGCTCTCCACTCAGACAAGCTACGTATGCCACATCCGAAGGTACCTGGGCCAGTAGACTGGGATGCCCTCCTCACCGACTTGGCCAAAGGTCTGAGATTAACAGAACACCACCTAGCGACAGATGTGGTGGAATACTACATCCAACGGACCACTCAACAAGGGTCTGTCAAAGACGACAGACGCGAGAGACGGGGGAGTTTTGGCAGTGGTCAGGGCGGTCAAGGACTTACAAGACAAGGGAGCCAACGAGAAGGGCCAAGCAGGCAAAGCAATCAAAGAAGATCTGGCAAATAGGCCATCATTTTTCTTGAATTAATATTTTCCAAATAGTGATTTTAGTCACTCCACACCATTGTAAATACCATTCCATCTTTTTCTAACTTCATTTTGTGCAAGCCAAGGAGTCCTTGAGCTTGAGGAGCATTAGAAGTACCTACCTATCAATTTTCATAATTTTCTGAGCTCGTTTGAGCCTCCAAATTAGCCTAGGAACCTAATTTTTAACTAGGTCGGACACTAGGTCTGGACAAGGCCAAAGCTAGTCAGAAACTATAAAAAGAGCTAGAGAGCTCATTTTTTAGGTTAGCTTGTTGTAGAATTGAACTTGTAAGAGCACTTTTGAGTAATCTAAAGAACTCCATTGTCTCTCTCTTTGTTCTTACCTTGTGTGTGCGTGTGTGTATATGTGTGTGCATGTTTGTGTGCTTCTCACTCACACATTTGTGCCATCACTTGTTCGAGGTCTTCATATCATCCTCATGTCTTCCCGGATTAACATTAAAGGAGGTGCTACTCATCACTGAGCTACAAAGATCCAGCCTTGATCATTGCAAGATCTTTGGGTGCATAGCATACACACACATACCCTCACAAATCAGAGGCAAATTGGATCCAAAGGCAGAGAAATGTATATTCATTGGCTATGAACCTAATAAAAAAGGATATAGGTTATATAATCCAATCAATAAATGTTTCATTGTTAGTAGAAATGTTGTGTTTGATGAAAATAAATCTTGGTATGAAGATGATTGCAAGAAAATCAAACTTCCCTATGACCTAGAGGAAGACTTTCCAACATTGTAAAAAAGGAAAGAGCATATACATGAAGAATCAAGTGGTTCTGAAGAAAATCCGAAGACTCTAGGAAGGGAAATCAATTCTTGGAACTCCAAAGGCAAGGCCAAAGTGCAGGAGATGAGAGATGTAGCAGAACCATCTCAACAAACTATAAGAAGATCTACTAGAGAAAAAAGGAAGCTAGAAAGGTATGGTTATGATACTTCATTGGTCACTAAGCATTCAATTTACATAGCATAAGATACATATGAAGAGGCCAAGAAGAAGCTAGAATTGAGAGATGCCACGGAAGAAGAGATAGAAGCTCTCCAAGAAAATCAGACTTGGGAATTGGTTCCCAAGAAACCATCTATGAAGGTCATTAGTTCAAGATGGATTTACAAGGTAAAGAAGAATTATGATGGTTCAATCAACAGGTAGAAAGCACGGCTTATGGCTAAAGGGTTTGCTCAAACCCAAGGCATTGACTATGAAGAGACATTCTCAAATGTGGCAAAGATGCCTACAATTAGAGTACTCATGAGTGTAGCATCTTCTAAGAATTGGAATATCTATCAAATGTATGTTAAAAATGATTTTCTAAATGGTTGGATTTCATAGGAGGTATGTATGGCTCAACCTCTTGGTTTTGAAGATCAATCATATCTAGAATATGTATGCAGGTTGAAGAAATCCTTGTATGGCTTGAAGCAAGCTCCTAGAGCTTGGAATCATAGGTTGGTCACCTATTTGCAAGATAAAGGATTTGTCATGGACAAAGGAAACCATCTTGAATCTCAGATTCCATGTGAATCCTATATCTCATAATTGGTTCAGAATTTGCGGAAACTAATGCTTCCATTGCGTCCGAAACGTGCCAAAACCCTCAGATCGACTGTCTTCTTACTTGATTCTGACATCTAGAGACCATGCTTCAAGTCAATGACATCATGATGACATCATCAAGTCGCAACCACCCTTGGGAACCGCCCTTGAAAACCTATATAAGGAGGGATTGGCCACATTCATAATCATTCTTGCCAATAACAGTCTTGGGAGCTCAAGGAGTCGTGACCACCAAGTAAGTACTCTCCAAGTTCCAGTTCCTGTTCTTGTCTTGTTCCTTGTTCCAATCCTGTCTACTCTTGTATCTTGTGTTGGAGTTAGACGTCTGCGGAAGCACGCGAACAACACAAGGAAGAAGAAGAAGCTTGGAGCACAACACACAAGACTGAATGTATTACTAGAGAATGTACAAAGATAAGTAGCCCATTAGGGCAATAGGCGTATATACAAGCCGGGGGAAAAAAACCTCCTAAAGAGGGAAAAAAGTGCCCCGGCGGTCCTAGAGTGTTCACACACATCACTACCTAAATATATCAACAAATCCCCCCTGGAAGTGATGCGACAAGGAGCTGGCACTCATGTATAAGGAAGTGCCGAGCTATGTGGAAATCACTCCACAAAAGGAAGTAAGCCCAAAGCTTTGCGGAAAGCTTCAAACTTCTCCCTAGGCAGAGCCTTCGTCAAAAGGTCTGCAATGTTCTCCTGCGTGGGCACATATGCCAAGCTGATCTCCCCAGCAGAGAACCTCTCCCTGACATAGTGATAATGCACCTCAATGTGCTTAGTGCGAGCATGGAACACAGGGTTCCTCGCAACTGCCAATGCGCTCTGACTGTCAGTGAAGATGGTGGTGGCAGAAGACTGGCCAACACCCAAATCAGCCATAAGGCGTCTGAGCCACACACACTCAACAGTCGCTGTGAAAGCTGCCCTATACTCAGCCTCACAACTGGAAGTGGCCGTAGGCTGCTTCTTGCTCAACCAAGATATACATGAGCTACCAAGCATGAAGCAAAAACCACTGGTGGACACACGAGTGTCATAGCAACCAGCCCAATCTGAGTCAGAAAAAGCATGCAAATCTGGCGGTAGTGATCCCCCCTTGGGATAAAACAACCCAAGTAGCCGAGTATCACTCAAGTAGCGAAAGATGCGCTTAACCGCTTTCCAATGCATGACTCCTGGGCAATGCATAAACCTGCTCATCTGTGAGACAGCAAATTGAATATCTGGCCGAGTAATGCATAAGTAAATCAAGCATCCAACGGCCTGCTGATAGAGAACAGCATCAAATGCATCTCCAGCATCATGAAGACTCAATCGTAAACCTGTCTCCATAGGAGTGGCAATAGGCTTACAGTCTTCAAGGCCAAAACGCTGCAATAATGTGTCAATATATTTCGTTTGACACAAAGCCATTCCACCATCAACTTGCATAAACTGAATGCCCAAATAGTGATGCAAATGCCCCAGATCAGACATCTCAAATGAGGCATGCAAATCAGCCTTGAAATCAGCAATATGCTTCTCAAGAGGACCAGTGAGCAGCATGTCGTCTACATAGACAACAATGATCAGAAGCACATCATTAGCACGCTTAACATATAAGGTGCTTTCAGTTGGACTTTGTTCTCAAAACCATGTGCAATCAGATAGGCATGTATTTTCTCATACCAAGCACGTGGTGCTTGCTTTAAACCATATAACGCCTTCTTTAACCTGCACACCTGGTTTTCATGCCCTTTCTGCACAACGCCACGGGGCTGAAAAACATACACTTCTTCATGCAAGTCACCATTCAGAAATGTTGTTTTAATGTCCAACTGATGTACATTCCAACCATGATGGGCTGCAAGTGCACAAATGCTCCGAACAGTAGTCATACGGCATGTAGGTGCAAAGGTCTCATCAAAATCAATGCCTCTTTCCTGCGCATAACCCTTTGCAACAAGCCTAGCCTTATACCTGTCAACTGTACCATCAGGTTTACGCTTCAGCTTGTATACCCACTTAGTGCCAATGGCCTTCTTGCCAGGAGGCAAGTCACATAAAGACCATGTACCATTCTTCATTATAGCATCATATTCAGATTGCATAGCAGCCATCCAATTTTCTGAATTTTGTGCTTCATCAAAAGAAACAGGCTCATTCTCATCACAGAGACTAGATGCAGCCATAGCATAGCAATCTGATGCAAAGGAGGTACTATGAGAGCCTGAACGAGTACGATATGACAAAGGTGCATCTAATTTGCTGTCACGCAAAGTCTGCACCAGCCATTTTGGCATAGTTTTTGCCTGTTCAATATCAGCTCTCTCATCAACAAGTGCATCATGTAAATCTGCATCAGAAATGGAATGATCTGCATCATCATATGAAACCTGCAAAGGCTGAGAAGTTACCTCATTAGGACCAGTGCTAGCCTGTCCACCTGTAAAAAGAGGCATCAAAGTATCATACATGTCTTTGGAGCTAACAGATGTCTCCTTAGTACATGAAAGCAATGGCTGAATAGCATCTTCCACAAAGACAACATCACGGCTAACCAGAATGCGTTTAGTTTGTGGATGATACAGACGATAGCCTTTACTTTCAGAACTGTACCCAACAAAAATACATTTTACTGCCTTATCATCCAATCTTCTGCGATGTTGTTCAGGCACTAATGCATATGCCAAACAACCAAAAACACGCAGATGAGCAACAGATGGCTTGCGGTCATGCCAAGCCTCATATGGAGTGATGGACTGCAACGCTTTGGTGGGACACCTGTTCAGTACATATGCTGCACACATGACAGCCTCAAGCCAGAAACTATGTGGTAAAGCCTGACTTTTGACCATGCACCTCGCCATCTCCATGAGTGACCTGTTCTTTCGTTCAGCAACTCCATTCTGTTGAGGTGTATACGGCACTGTACACTGGTGTTTTATCCCACGTTCAGCCAGAAATGCATTAAAATCTGAAGACATATATTCCCCCCCTCGATCAGAACGGAGGGTGCCCATTTTACATGCTGACAGATTTTCAGCCAAAACCAAAAACTGTTTGAAGCACATGAACACTTCGGACTTTGCTTTGAGTGGATATACCCATGCATGCCTGGAAAAATCATCAATGAAAGTCATGAAGTAAAGGTAATTTCCAAAAGAGGGTGTCTGCATAGGACCACAGACATCACTATGTACAAGCTGCAATTTCTGCATAGCCCGAACTGAACCATCTTTTGGAAAGGAAGAACGCTGCATTTTGCCCAAAATACAGCCTTCACAAACATGTTTTCCAGGTGCCTCAAGTTTGGGCAAAGAGGACACCATTTCAGATTTCTGCAGGCGTAACAAACTAGCAAAATTCAGATGACCAAAGCGTGCATGCCAAAGCTTTGCATCTGACATAGCCTGAGAATCATGAACTGCACATGCCGAATCATTCACAGATCTTTCATAGTCTATGAGCTTATACAGCCCACGACATAAAATGCCAGAAGCAATAATCACATCGCCATTTGAGAGATCATGGACTGTACACCTGTCATCAACGAATTTCACAACCAAGCCAATCTTGGCTAATGCAGAAACTGATAACAGGTTCTTTTTGATCCCTGGCACAAATAAAGCATCTGACAAAGTGAAAGAACTACCATCAGCAGTACTCAGAATGATCTTACCAACTCCCATAACAGGATAAGAGGAGTTATTGGCGCATGTGACAGTATTCCCTGTAGGGGCAGGCTCGAGTGAAGAGAAGAAACTGCGCTGCGAGGTAATATGTTTGGTCGCCCCACTGTCAAAGTACCAAACATCTGAGTCTACTGCAGACATGCACTGATCATGAGAAGATGGGTCAAAACTGCAGACAGTAGTAAACGCCCATTCTTCTTCCTGCACAAGATTTGCAGACTCTGTTTTTGGTGTAGAGGCCTCTGTAACAACCATTCCAGCCTCTTTCTTCTTTGCCTCTTTAGCAGCCAGTTTTGGACAGTTCTTTATAATATGATCATTTCCTTTACAGTACTTGCAGAACAATTTCTGCTTTTCTGATTTCTTCTCATCTTTATCCTGGTTCTTCGATTGTGCAGCATTTGCAGATTTCTGTTTACTAGTAGAAGAGCTCCATTTTCCTTTGCCCTTCTGACTAGCCAGGAAAGCTTGATCTGCAACATGCATAATGGACCTGTTCTGCCTGGACTGATCTTCCTGCAACAGAACAGAGACTAATTCCTCAAATGACAAGGCATTCGGATTGCCTTTCATCATCAATCGAAGAGTAGAGGCAAAACTCTGATATGAATCAGGAAGGCCATTCAGAACGGTCTACACAAGTGAGCTATCTGGTATAACCTCATCAGCAGAAATCAATTGTTCCTTCAGGTCTTTGATCTTTGTAAGAAAATTGTCCATCGAATCACCTTCATTCATGTGCTCACTCTCCAACTGTTTTCGGAGGTAAGCAACACGAGCCTCATTCCTAGCCTGGTACAAAGTGGTAAGTGTATCCCAAGCATCCTTTGCTGTTCTGCAAGAGCGAATATGAGGAATAATGGCACGTTTGACAGACAAAGCTATCAATGCATGTGCCTGGGCATCTCTGCCATCCCAACGAATCTGCTCTGCAGTAGGTGCAACAGAAACAGCAGCACGAACAGGAATCTGCGGAATATCATCTTCGACACCATCTTCATCAGCTCCAACACCTGTATTTGCAGTACCTGTCGTTACAGGTGTAACAGGACGTCTTTCAACACCCTGCACAATGTTCCACAATCCTTTTGCAACCAGTACATGTCGCATCATATAAGCCCATAATGGGTAGTTGGTACCATCCAACTTATCCTCAACAGCCAACATATGGAATACATCACTGCTTTCAGCCATGGCCGGTGACTAAAATACCTTGATGCAGAAAATTGACTGTATCTCAAAAAGTTGAACAGAACTGCCCAGACGAGTTCTGCTAGACCTGTAGCAGACTTCGAGACGCTTAAACTGGCGAACAAAAACTGGTATATACCTTTGGCACAAAAGGACGAAATAGCCTGCACAAGCACTGCGATAGTGTGTTCGGAGGCCAAAACGAGCTCAGATCGTGATTTCGGCACCACATAGCAAAGCTGTTTTGATCTCGGAAACACCCTAAGTATGCTCACCAAATTTTGTGCGAATCTGAGACTGCAAACGGAGGAGTGTCGACGGCGCCCTAGAAGAAGCAACGACCTTCTCTGATACCAATTGTTGGAGTTAGACGTCTGCGGAAGCACGCGAACAGCACAAGGAAGAAGAAGAAGCTTGGAGCACAACACACAAGACTGAATGTATTACTAGAGAATGTACAAAGATAAGTAGCCCATTAGGGCAATAGGCGTATATACAAGCCGGGGGAAAAAAACCTCCTAAAGAGGGAAAAAAGTGCCCCGGCGGTCCTAGAGTGTTCACACACATCACTACCTAAATATATCAACATCTTGGATATCTAGTCTTATCCTCTTGTAATCTCGTAGTACGAGATCTTGTCGAGTTCTTTCTTGTATCTAGTTCATCTCCCGAAAGGGAGTTCTTGTAATCTAGAGATCTTGTTTCATACTTACGATCCCAGGTTGTGGGATCTCCTATATCATCTCTAGTCGAGTTATTCATACCTATCAGTCCCGGGTTGTGGGACATCTTGTATCAGTCACGTATTCTTGTATCATTTCCCCTTCTTGGGTGATCTTGGAATCAGAAGTGTATTTCCAAAATCTTGTCTATTGTAGTCAGAGAGCACAATCTAGTGCTCCCCTGACATTTTGGCAAGACTATCGTCTATCCAAGACCAAGCATCATGGAGAACGCTTATGAACAGATTGTAGCATCACTTCAGAGTCTCCAACAACAAGTCGAAGACCTAAGTCATCGACAGACACAAGTTGAGATGGGACATCCAGTGCATGTAGGTGCACTCCTCCAAGAATTACAACAAATCTGGAGTCTTCAAGCAAATCAAGGGAGTATTCAAGTGAAACAATGGCCTAGTACATCATTTATGAAGGAACCCAAGATCCACAGTTCGATGGTGATCGCACAAAGTTCCGAGGATTCTTGCAACAAGTCAAATTGTACATCCACATGCAGCCTGATAGATACTCTGATGATGCATCCAAAGTCGGTTTTATTGGAACCTTGCTCTATGGTCAAGCTTTATCATGGTTCGCCCCAATCTTGGAGAAGGATTTGGTCGAACTTCATAACTATGAGGGGTTTCTTAGAGAGTTCATCGCCACATTTGGAGATGCAGCCACGAGTCAAGTGGCAGAAACAAAACTTTGGAAGCTACGTCAAGGTAACCTCCCTGCCTCTACCTATGCATCAGAATTTAGGAAGTTGATATGTGACCTCACTTGGCACGAAGATTATTTTATAAGCCAATTTAGATGGGGCTTAAGAGATGATGTGAAGGACCTTCTACTCACAATGCCAGAGGTGAAGACATTGAATGAATACATCAACCAAGCTATTCAATGTGATAACCGCCTTTTTGAAAGGAAACAAGAAAAACAAGTAGAAGGAAGACCTCGCCAATGGAAACCTTTCCAGCCCACTCCTAGAGATGAGTTTATGCCCGAACCTATGCAGATAGATGTAACTCGGTTCCAGCCTCTAACACCACAAGAGAAACAAAGAAGGAGGGACAACAAGTTATGCATGTATTGTGGAAACCCTGGCCACATTGCAGTTAATTGTCCCAACAAGAGAACGAACTCCAAAGTCGCAGCCACCCTTGTAGAGCAGGGAAACGAGGAAGTCCAATTGTAAAAGAGACCGTACAGTTGGACCATGATATAAGAAAGGGTCTCATAATTCCAACCACACCCGTAGACAAATGTCTTGCCCCTGTCAAGTTAATCATGTCTGAGAAGACCCTTTCCCTTATAGCTCTGGTCGATTCAGGAGCCTCCTCATGTTTCATTGATGAAGGACTCGTTAAGAAACATGGAATTCCAGTACTTCGGAAGAACAAACCAATAGTAGCTGAAGTAGGATTCACACATATGTTTCAATGTAATATCAAGTCCAATAAACATGGTTATCATCGGAATGTTGTGGTTAAAGAAACATAATCCAGAAATTAATTGGGAGAATAATAAAATCACCCGTCGAGATATCCAGAAGAACCCAAAATATGTTGGAGCCAAAGCCTTCATACATGCAGTAAGGAAGGAACCGACATATATGATCTATGCCATACCAACTCAAGAGCCCAAGAAAGATGATTCAATGAAGCTACCTGACCAATACCAAGGGTTTGAAGATGTCTTTGAAAAAAAGAATGCAGATATGCTCCCGGAACATAGACTTTATGATTGTGCCATAGAACTTCAACAGGGAGCACAACCACCCTTCGGGCCAATCTATAGACTATCCCCAGAGGAACTTCAAGAATTACGTAAGAATATTGATGAGAATCTAGCCAATGGGGTTTATCAAACACTCGAAGTCCCTTGCTGGAGCCCCTATCCTATTTGTAAAGAAGAAGGACGGAACTCTTTGAATGTGTGTGGACTATCGTGGTCTGCATAAAGTTACAATAAAGGATAGATATCCTCTACTACTTATATCAAAACTCTTGGAACGCCTCGGAAAAGCAAAGTTCTTCACTATGATTGACCTTCGAGGAGCATACAATCTTGTCAAGATCAGAGAAGGAGACGAATGGAAGATAGCATTCCGAACAAGGTATGGACACTTTGAATATGTAGTTATGTCATTCGGTCTCACCAATGCTCCAGCAATCTTTCAACATATGATGAATGATATCTTTCGAGAGTATTTAGATGATTTTGTGGTAATATATCTTGATGATATCTTGATATTCTCCAAAAATCTAGAAGGTCATGAATGTCATGTGAAGATAGTCCTAGAGAAACTAAGAGAAAAAGGGTTATATGCAAAATTGGAGAAGTGCTATTTCCATCAGACAGAAGTAGAGTTTTTAGGGTACATTGTATTAGAGAAAGGAATCTTTATGGACCCTAAGAAGATCGAGACAATCCTTTGGCAACCACCTTCATGTGTTCGAGATGTACAATGTTTTCTAGGGTTTGCCAATTTTTATAGGATATTCATTAGAGATTACTCCAAGATTGTGACACCTCTTACCAAGCTTACAAGAAACTCAAAATTTTCATGGAACGAAGAAGCAAAAAAAGCCTTTCAGAATTTGAAATCAGCATTCACCACTGCCCCAATTCTAGTTCATCCTGATTCGAGCAAGCCCTTCTTCCTAGAGACAGATGCATTAGATTTTGCCCTAGGGGCCATTCTTTCCCAATATGGAGATGATGGACACCTACATCCAGTTGCATATCATTCAAGAAAATTTTCTCCTCCAGAAATTAATTATGAAATTCATGACAAAGAGCTTCTTGCCATAGTGGATGCCTTTGATACCTGGCGCCACCATCTGGAAGGAGCAGCTCATAAAGTTATCGTGTATACAGACCACAAGAACCAAAAATATTTCATGACCACCCGCATCCTCAACAGAAGGCAATCTCGATGGAGTAACTTTTTATCCAGGTTCGACTTTGTCATCACATATCGTCCAGGACGGCAACAATGTCAGTCAGATGCCTTGTCAAGAAGATCTTACCTTGCACCAAAGAAGGTTGAAGAGGCCTTTGATCAACAGGAGAGTGTATTACTCAAACCTGAGCATCTCCAGTTAGCAGCTATCTCATCCACCCATCCTGAAGATTTAGCCTTGAATCATTTGATTCGTGAGAATCTACCACAAGATGAATTATTTTGTAACGTTAAGCAGAAAACTCAAGAAGGAAAAGTCCAAGAAGTAAATGAATTCCAGAAAAAGGACGGATTATTATTCTATAAGAACCTATTGTATGTCCCTCCAGGAAAGCCCAGGATCCAAGTAAAACAACGTCATGACAACCTTGTAGCAGGACATTTTGGAGTAAATAAAACAATAGAACTCATATCCAGGGATTTTTGGTGGCCTCAAATGTGGAAGGAAGTCAAAGAATATATCCGAACCTGTGACACTTGCAATAGATGTACGGTACCGTGACATAAGCCTCATGGCCTCTTGCAACCTTTACCTATTCTAGAAAGGCCATGGGCTTCATTGTCTATGGATTTCATCACAGATCTACCAAAGTCAGATAAGTATGATGCCATTCTTGTTATTGTGGATAGAGTCACAAAGATGGCACACTTCACTCCAACTACAAAGGCAATCACAGGTGCAGACACTGCTAGACTTTTTCTCAGATACATCTTTAGGCTTCATGGATTGCCTCATGATATTGTTAGTGATCGAGGTCCACAGTTCATATCCAGCTTTTGGAACAGTCTTTGCAAGCTCCTTGGTGTTCAAGTTAAACTATCTACAGCAAATCATCCATAGATTGATGGACAAACAGAATGAGTGAATCAAGTCCTAGAGCAATATCTCCGTTGCACTAGAAACTATCACCAAAATGATTGGTTTGAGTTGTTACCCTTTGCAGAGTTTGCCTATAACAATAGTGTTCATGCATCTACTAAGCAAACTCCCTTCTTTGCAAATTATGGACAACATCCAAGGATGGATATACAACTCTCAAATCATGTCAAGAACCCAGCTGCCAAAGACAAGGCCGAGTACCTGATGGACATTCACAAAGAACTGAAGGAAGAGATCCATAAAGTTCAACAACAATATAAGTACTATGGAGATCAACATCGTGTCCAGAATCCATCGTATCAAATCGGGGATAGAGTATGGTTACTCCGAAATAATTTGCAAACTTCAAGGCCTTGTGCAAAGTTAGATCATCAAAGGTTTGGTCCATTTACCATCTTGGCCAAGATTAATCCAGTCACCTTCAAGCTCCAGCTACCAAGTACTATGAGAATACATCCAGTTTTCCATGTATCCATGTTGGAACCATATCAGATTTCACCATTGAGGGGGGAGAGACCTAGTCCTTCACCACCTATCGAGATTGATGATCATGAAGAATTTGAAGTCTAGCATGTCCTAGATTCCAGAATATCCCGAGGAAGATTTGAATACCTTATTCATTGGAAAGGGTATGACATCAGTAATCGTACTTGGGAACCTGCAGAAAACCTTCAGAGAGCACCAATCAAGGTTTGAGAATTCCATAAGAAAAATCCAATGAAGCTGAGACCAGAGAACATGACCGCTCCTCATGGAACTTGTCACTTGAGGGGGAGGTAATGTCATGGACAAAGGAAACCATCTTAAATCTCAGATTCCATGTGAATCCTATATCTCATGATTGGTTCAAAATTTGTGGAAACTAATGCCAAAACCCTAAGATCGATTATCTTCTTGCTTGATTCTGACATCCAGAGACCATGCTTCGAGTAGATGATATCATGATGACATAATCAAGTCGCAACCGCCCTTGGGAACCGCCCTTGAAAACCTATATAAGGAGGGGTTGGCCACATTCGTAATCAATCTTGCCAATACCATTCTTGGGAGCTCAAGGAGTCGGGACCACCAAGTAAGTACTCTCCAAGTTCCAGTTCCTGTTCTTGTCTTGTTCCTTGTTCCAGTCTTGTCTACTCTTGTATCCTGGACATCTAGTCTTGTCCTCTTGTAATCTCGTAGTACAAGAGCTTGTCGAGTTCTTTCTTGTATCTAGTTCATCTCCTGAAAGGGAGTTCTTGTAATCTAGAGATCTTGTTTCATACTTACGATCCCGGGTTATGGGATCTCCTGTATCATCTCTAGTCGAGTTATTCATACCTATCAGTCCCGGGTTGTGGGACATCTTGTATCAGTCATGTATTCTTGTATCATTTCCCCTTCGTGGGTGATCTTGTAATCAAAAGTATATTTCCAAAATCTTGTCTATTGTAGTCAGAGAGCACAATCTAGTGCTCCCCTGATAGAATTTATGGTGAGCAAGGCAGGTCCTTCCCTCTTCATAATGAGAAACCATTTAGAGGTCATATACTTTTGTATATATGTGGATGATATAATCATTACAAGTAGTGATGCAAATGGAATCAAGAGGATCAAATCTCAGATGAAAGAAGAGTTCAAGATCAGTTATCTCGGCTTACTCACTTACTTCCTAAATTTGGAAGTAGTGTATACAAATAAAGGTATGTACTTAACTCAGAGAAAGTACATTGGAGATATGCTCTCCAAATTCAAGATGGAAAATACAAAGGTTGCAAGTACACCCACAGAGATAAATCATAAGCTAAGTGCTCATGAAGGTGAGATACTTCAAGACGTGACTAGTTACCAAAGCTTAGTTGGAAGCTTGAACTATGCTACTCTAACTAGAGTTGATATATGCTATGGAGTTCCAATTAATGCACACACCAAGGAAGCCTCACATGGATGCAGCCAAAAGAATCTTGAAGTATTTGAAGGGTACAATTAATGAAGGGTTATATTACCCTTATACCTCTGATTTAGATGTCAAATTATTTTTTGATGCAGATTGGGTAGGTTTCAAAGATGATAAGAGAAGCACATCAGGCTATCTCACCTTTGTAGGTACCAAATTGATTTCATGGTCTTCAAAGAATCAACCCATAGTTTTTCTCTCATCAATTGAAGCTAAATACAGAGGACTTGCAAATGCTACTTAACAAGCTATGTGGATCAGGACCCTATACTCTGATTTAGGGTTGAATCCTTCAACTCCACATATATTTGGAGACAACATTAGTTCATTACATCTTGTTGCTAACCCTACCTACTGTGCCATGACTAAACATATAGAAGTTCAATATCATTATGCCAGGGAAAAGATTGTGAGTAACGAGATACAACTATCATATGTATCTACAAATCAACAATGTTCAGATATGATGACAAAAGCATTCTATGGAAGCAAATTAAGCATGTTCAAGTCAATGACTGGTTTGTAGAAAATCTTGAATAATTGAAAGCTCAAGCATATTATGCTTGAAGGGGACCTATTGGTGCAAATAGTAAGCCTAAGTGCTTAGCTATTATCTTTGGACTACACCTTGATTTATGTACCTCACAAAGAGGATCACATATGAACACCTACTTATACATTTAAATGTATTCACCATGGATAAAATATAAAAGTGAAGAGAGAATAGAATCTCATGAAGATAGGGATCTGAACCCACAACTTGGTTGTTAGAAAGAATCAATTTAAACCACCCCTAAAGTGTAGGAACACTTTTAGGTAGGGAAATTCAAAATTCAAACTCAAGAAGTGAGTATAAATAGAGGTGATCTAGTCGTGAGGCATGTGTGCCATTTCTGAGAGACTTTGGCCTACATCATTGAGCATACATTAAGCTCAAATCATGTATGAGTAGCCCACTACACTTCCTTTGTACCATATGTTCATTAGCTCATACAATTTGATACATTTCTTGAAGCATGTCTATGTTTACAGTTCTCTATTACATCTTCATCATTTCAATGATTTTGCATAAGTGATTTCTCTATGTGTACTCAACCATTTGATGGACTTTAACTTGGTATAGTTAGAGTGAGGTTTCTACTATCTATTATCATGTTTCATTATTTTTGGTTCAGCCAATCTCGAGATATGAACTAATGAAGTCAACTATGTTTGCACATCGTCTTGTTCCTGAAATGTCAGGATGACCCCCTTGAGTTGCTAAACTTTAAGTTCATGAAATAACTTGTGTTAGTTAGCTATACACTTTAGTTAGGTGTGTGCAAAATCTCTATACTCAATTCATACCAGGTTGTGAGCTCTGAGCAAAACATTGAGCACCTGCATTCCCAAAATAAAAGGTTTCTTCACATTTCTAGTACATGCAAGTTATCTGTTTTGATGCAAACTTTTGCAAGTGATGTTCCAAAGTACCTAGTTGTTGTAAATGCTTTACTATGAAGCCAAAGGATTCTACTAATCATCCTTGGAGTCAACAAGGAAGGTGTAGAGCATGTTTTGTGCGACACCAGTTCATCTCTGGAGCATACAAATCCATCTCCTCACACCATAGGCCATCGTTGACAATATACCTTAAGCAAGTTTAAGTGTTAATGAATGTTGATATAGCCACTCTTGCCATAGGATGATTGCTTATGTAAGGTTATCATCATTACACACTAGAAGAGTAGTATCCATGGGCACATTTCCTAGGTGAATAAGAAATTATACTTCTCTTAATCATTAAATATGTACTCCTATGCCTATGATATAGGCTTCCATGGGCATTATTTTTCTTTGAAAATTCTCTATGATAGACCTCCAAATGTTGTTGAGGGTAGCACCTATATCAATCAATACTAATAATAAGGATAGGTTGGTGTATCCTAGTCATAAGGTCAAGTATGGTCTTCGATCTCGGATCCTCTATTTTAGGATAGTGTAAGTGGCTATTGGCAACGGTTCTGGTTGTTCATCAAATTGAATCCTTTCATCTCACTATCTTTGCCACAATTTCTTCTTCTTGATTCTTTCGAGGGCTTCTTGTCTACCTCCTCTTTTTTTTTCTTCCTCTTTCTCTTTTGTGCCTTGACCATTTTTTGCAAGATGTCATATGTAAGTGGCTTGTTGTAAAGCTTTATCATGCATTGGCTGATGTCAGCAAAAGATCTCCATCTTGAGTCACAAGGTTGATGTCACTACTTCTTAAAATGTGATTGATGATTACTGCCTCATATCCATGCTTCTATAGCTTCTTTGCATGTTGCTTTAAGGTATATACAAGAGCTAAATCTCCTTCTTTGAGTCCTTTGTCCTTGATATTGTTGTCATAGTGTTTTTTACTTCTTTTTGCAATGTATGTCCCTAATGTCACTCATATTTTGGTTTCATGTATCTTGTCCAATTGGTCCACTTGATTTCATAGCTCATGGCCTATCCATTCATAATTCTTAGCTACTCTCAAATTTGGAATGAGAAAATCTATTGGGAGGATTGCATTTTTGTGTACACCCATGTTGAATGGTGATGCTCCTAGAGCGGTCTTGTTGGATACTCTATATGCCCAAACATCATGATGAAGTTGTTTGTCCTAAATAGACCTACTATTATTTACTAATTCTGTTAGCATTGTGTAGAGGACTTTTTTTAGTACTCCTTTCCTAATAGTTCACTTATGGATGATATGGTGCATACTCTTTGTAAGTGATGAGAAATTCATCTAACAATGATTTAATCACTTCTTTGAGGAAGTGAATACGTCGAGCACTTATAATATCTAGAGGCAAACCAAATCTTGTGACAATGTTTGCAAACAAGAACTTGATTGTGGTATGTGCATCATTTCATTGAGTAGCTCTTGCTTTTATCCATTCGGTCAAGTAGTTGGTGGCCACTATGATGTATTTTTTTAACCAATGGGTTAATCAATCCTATGAAATTAATGCCCCATTTTGCAAAATCTTGACTTCGTATCATGGTTCTAAGAGGCATAAAATCCTTTCTAAATGGATACTTCATGTCTTCACACATCCTACACAATTTCATGTAATCTTCTCCATCTCTGTGGAGTCTTGGTCACCATAATCCTATGAATAGCATCATCTTGGCCATCCTAGCAGGAAATGTCTTGTAGAACCTCCTGCATTTGCAACTTCTAGTATGGGTATGTACTCTACTTCTTCAATTCATTATCATAGAAAAATTATTCTTCTCTTTTGTATAGTTTTCGTCCAATGATTTTGTATTCATGATATTCTACCTCAAGTGTTTTCTTTCTAGTATGTGTAATTCCTTCAAGATACTTTCCATGTTGTAGTTAATCAACAATTACTCCAATGAGGTGTAGTGGTTACCTAATAGAAGGTGGCATAAACCTACAAGTTGTAGCCCTTTTGATTGTTGTCATATCCAATGAATACACACCTTTCTGCTTTGGGATCCATCTTCCCTCTAAGGTGCGAAGGACATGAGCATAAGTAATACATCCAAAAATCTTAAACTAATCCAAGCTTGGACTTCTTCCATTCCAAGCCTCATATGGTGTCATGCCATCAAGTGATTTTGAAGGTAACTTGTTAATCAAATAAGTGGTTGTGGATAGAGCCTCAACCCATAAGTAATTTGGTAAGTGCGTCTCATTTAGCATAGACCTTGTAGCTTCAACAATTGCCCTATTCCTTCTTTCTGCCACTCCATTTCGCTCACTAGTGACCTTGTAGTAATCTCTCTTTTTATTCCCTTCTCTTGAAGAAAGGAGTCAAATTCAGGGGAGAAGTACTCTCCCCCTCCATCTAACCTTAGCCTTTTTAATATTTTACCTATTCGATTCTCCAAGAGAGCCAAATATCTTTTGAAGCATGAAAAGACTTCATCTTTGTGTTTCATAAAATATAACATAGTCCATCTATTGCAATCATCAATGAAGGAGACATAATACCTTGATCCACATATTGAAGCATCTTTGCTAGGTCCCCATACATCTGTATGAACCAAATCCAAGAGATCTCCATGCAAATATCTTTTCTTCATGAATGGTAAACCTGTGAGAGTTTTCAAATTGACATGCACTACACTTATAAATCATGTGTTGTTTTGAGAAGTTATGGAGTCCAAGTACACTTTGGTCCCTGCAAATTTGCTTCAATGATCTTTCACCAATATATGCTAAGCTTTTGTGCCATACTTCCAATTCTGTGAGTGTTTGACTATCATAATTAAAGAGAGCAATGTTTCTAGTGTCTTGAAATTCAAATGTGAACAATCTACCTATCTTTTCACCCTTTGGAATTCTCCTAAATCCTTGACTTGGATCTTCAACAAATGCTCCTGCTTTTGTGAACCTAACCTGTAGGCCTTTCTCCACAATCTTTCCTATACTTATCAAATTCTTTGTGATGGTAGGGACATAGAGTACCTTGCTAACTAGGTTGATATTTCCATCAGGTACTTTCACATTTCCTATATTTTCCACCAAATGCCTTGTATCATCACCTCTTTGCACTTCATGTTTGTTCTTTGAATCTTCTAAATCTGATAGGAGAGCCACATTTCCTACCACATGATTGGAACACCCTGAATCTATGTAGAAAACATGCTCATCAGATTTACCTTGAGGCATTGCCATATTCATGAGAAGTAGAGTCTTCTTGATTTGATCCTTCTATGTAGTTATTGAAGTCTCTTCTTCCTCTATTGCTTCCTTGATAGTTTGAATGGTTATAACTGTTGTGGTTGCCATGGTAATTGTTTAACCTTACTCTTGAGTGACCACAACTTCCTCTATTGTAGACTCTCCCTCTTTGATTCTTGGAATTCCTAAAGCAATTTTCAGTTGTATGATCAGTTAATCCACACATAGAGCATGAATTAGAATCTTGGGATCTCCCCCTACCTTGCCTTCCTCCTCAGCCTCTACCTCTACCATGTCTACCTCTACCATGTCTTCCTCTACCCCCATAGTTAGCTTGATGTGTACATGCTTCATCATCCACTTTCTTTCCTCTTCCTTTGTTCTCTTTGGACTTGCTTTTATCAGTATACAAGGCAGAAGATTGATTACCTTTAGATCTTTCTCCATTTTTTATAAGCTTGGCCTCTTAAGTAAGTAGTTGTCCTATGAATGTATTGAAATTTGGTACATGCATATCCATGTATAGATCCATAGTTGTGGTGAATGCTTCCCACTTGTCATCTGCTTTCAAGCCATTGATGACCTGCCTTACAATTTGCTCTTCGTCTATTAGCTCTCCAATGCTTCCCAACTGATCTGCTATGTCCTTGAGCATTGTGACAAAATCAGTCACATTTTGTTTGGGAGCTTTCTTGAGAGTTGTGAAGTCCAGCCATAGTTGATGCTTCTTGTCCTTTTTACTTGAAGAGAAGAAGGCGTCAAGTGCATTCCACACTTCCTGAGATGTGTTAGAACCTCTAATGTGAGGCAACAAAAAATTTGAGATAGAGTTGAGGAGATAAGACCTTGCTTGGAGCACCATGTGCTCAATTTTTCTTGCTCTTCTTGTGTTGGTTGACCTTTGTTCTTGAAACTTGGCATAACTTCATCTCTAGCTATATAACCATATAAATTCCTACCTTGAAGATAAGCTTGCATCCTTAATGACCACGCTGAGTAGTTACCTCTATCCAATTTGTCAATTGATGAAGGAAATCCATTTGCCATGTTGTCCAACCTTGCTCTGATACCACTGTGAAGAGATGGATTTGAAGATGAAGTTGTGCTGCAGAAACTTTACACTACAACAGCCAAATAAACTCCAGGGACATGAAGTGGACCCTTTTAGCTTATTAATGGATGTATTAGACACCCTATGTACCTTGGAAGATCACTCTCAAAAAGATGAATCAAAACAGATAGGTAGGAGTTGATCCCAATGTAAAAAACTTGTTATTTTAGTTCATACACATGTTCGGTGTTTTGGACAATTCTCTGAGCACAACAACAACTCGCTTAATTGCTTTTGGGGAACTCTAGTTAACTTAGTAAGTTAACAATCATGAGTGATTTCATAAAAAATAATGGACTACATGAAGAGAAAGGAGTTTAGCAAGTCATAGCATCATCTCGACTTTCATGGGCTGCAGCGATCATCATCCTAGTGAGCAAAGATACATTAATATCTCATTATTCAAAGAAGCAATGGTAATGAAACTTTGTAGCAATATAATAGACTATATGCTGAATCAAATATGATTTAAATCGTGGCAATTGATCAACTACATGTTGAAAAAAAGCTCTGAGAAAATCACTATTCTGATGGAGTACTATAGAGGAGTAAAGTATGAAGAGATATAGGAGACTTCAAATGAACATATTTCTTTTTTATGAACTCCAAATGGAATGAAATTTTGGGAATATGTAGTAGACTTAGAGAGCTAACTTCTCCAATTTAAATCATTGAAAATTATGGATCATGCTTAGAGAAATCATCTCTACAATTTGACTAAAGAAACTGAGAAGCATGGCAATAAACAATACACTCACATAGGCATGAAGATATGAACACAAATGATCATGAAAATAAATGCATATTGATTGTAAAGTACAATGTACTTACTAGTACATATGTGTGCCTTGAGATCACACTCTGATATGGCATGAAGCCCCAGTAATGGAGGTACAAAAACCGGGACTAAGAGCCATGTATATATAGTGAAGTTTGGAGCCTAAATTTGAATTTGAATCTCACCTAAAATCATTCTCCAATCTTTTTGCGATTGATTCTCCAACTCACTCAATCACAAATTCGTGGCTTTCTCCTTCATACTCATCAAGAGGACTCAACCACTTTATATACTTTCACTTTTACATCAAGTAGAAGCTCAAAAATTACAAGAGTGAGTTCACAAGTGAACTCTACAAGGAATTGACATTTCCTTTAAATTTCTATGTCTTTTGATGACTCAAGCCACCACTTAGAATTGCCATGGACTTGTTCCAACAATGTGTTCATACATGATGAAGCATGTTCTTGTTGCAAATCAACTATGGAGCATAGTGGTAGATGTCAACAAGAAACCCAATAGTTTTTATACTATGCAACATGTCTTCATAGATTCAAATTCTCTTAAAGTATAGTGACTATGCCTTCTTCACCTACGAAAGAGGAAATTAGATGAGATGGAAAGGATGCTCAAGCTCATGCATTGATTGCCCTTTTTTTGATGCAACATATTGTTCCACACATCGGGTCATGCACTAGTTCAAGACAAGATTGGGATACTCTAGTCTCTTTATATGTAGTGAATAATGAGGAGTGATTTGCTTACTTGAGAAAGTAACTTGAAGATGTAAGTATGGATAAAAATGAGTCACTAGATGTATATGCTACATGCATCAAGGACTTGAAAGAGCAATTGATAAACACTAGTGAGATCATTCCAGATGCATCATTCATTTCTACACTACTCAAAGGATTGTCAAAATCTTTTCAAAGCTTTGCTACTGCAATTTGTTTGGTTGAAAAAGGAAATCCAAATATGTATTCTTTTGATGAGGTTGTGTCTCTTCCTTTGCAAGAAGAGAAATCAAGAGTGAATAGAAGTGGTTTGATTGAGGGAACACAAGCACTTGCTATTACACAAACGGGAACAATTCAACATGGTTCAACTTTGGGTTCATCAAAACCAAAGCCTCACTCTTCCTCTCATAATGGTGATATGTGAAAGAAGAAGAGATAAAAGTATGGTCAAAAAGTTGGACATACCATTGATCAATGTAGAAACCTTGCCAAGTGTAATGAAAAGAAGAAAGAAATCAAGATGTCTAGTGTTGAGAATACATCCAATGCAAATAATGATGAACCTAATGTTGTTCAAGATGTTTGGGCATGTTTCATCACATATCATTATGATTCATCATCACGTTCTACATGTATGCTTGTGAATGAGGCTGATTTAGATTTGTTTTTTGATATTGTTGCTACAAAACATATCACTTTGTGCAAAATATTTTTTGCATCTTTGAAAGATGCACCCAAGGGAGGACATGTTGGATGTGCAAAAAAAGCTTCTTATCCTATTATTAGAGGTGGAAAAATTCAACTTACAACAAATGGAGGTATTGTTACTCTCAAGAACCAATATAAAGAAAATTTGGTTTTGGTTCATAGTTTCCAAGTTGAGTCGATTTATCCATAGCCTTAGCACTAAGCATTGGCAAGTGGTAAAATGTGTGTTTAGATATCTCAAAGGCACTTTGAGTTTGGGTCTCTTTTATGGCATAGATGCTCAACCATGCGTATGTAGGGGCTAGAAGGCACTCTTCATTCTATCCTCTTGTGTGGATGAAGTGGCTCCTATAATCAATGTTACACTTATGTGTCCCTCGGGTAGCTTTGATGTGAACTGTTTCCATATACATGGGCACTTTTTACTCTTGTGCTCGCTAGAGGTTTTTTTTGTTGATATATTTAGGTAGTGATGTGTGTGAACACACTAGGACCGCCGGGGCACTTTTTTCCCTCTTTAGGAGGTTTTTTTCCCCCCGGCTTGTATATATGCCTATTGCCCTAATGGGCTACTTATCTTTGTACATTCTCTAGTAATACAATCAGTATTGTGTGTTTGTGCTCCAAGCTTCTTCTTCTTCCTTGTGTTGTTCGCGTGCTTCCGCAGACGTCTAACTCCAACAATTGGTATCAGAGGGGGTCGTCGCTTCATCTAGGGCGTCATCGACACTCCTCCGCTTGCAGTCTCAGAATTGCACGAATTTTGGTGAGCATACTCAGGGTGTTTCCGAGATCAATACTGCTTCGCTTTGTCGTGCCGAAATCGCGATCTGAGCTCGTTTCGGCCTCCGAACGCACTATCGCAGCACTTGTGCAGGCTATTTCGTCTTTTTGTGCCAAAAGTATATACCAGTTTTTGTTCGCCAGTTTAAGCGTCTCGAAGTCTGCTACAGGTCTAGCAGAACTCGTCTGGGTAGTTATGTTCAACTTTTTGAGATACAGTTAATTTTCTGCATCAAGGTATTTTAGTCACCGGCCATGGCTGGAAGCAGTGATGTATTCCGTATGTTGGCTGTTGAGGATAAGTTGGATGGTACCAACTACCCATTATGGGCTTATATGATGCGACATGTTTTGGTTGCAAAAGGATTGTGGAACATTGTACAGGGTGTTGAAAGACGTCCTGTTACACCTGTAACGACAGGTACTACAAATACAGGTGCTGGAGCTGATGAAGATGGTGTCGAAGATGATATTCCGCAGATTCCTGTTCGTGCTGCTGTTTTTGTTGCACCTACTGCAGAGCAAATTCGTTGGGATGGCAGAGATGCCCAGGCACATGCATTGATAGCTTTGTTTGTCAAACATGCCATTATTCCTCATGTTCGCTCTTGCAGAACAGCTAGGGATGCTTGGGATACACTTACCACATTGTACCAAGCTAGGAATGAGGCTCGTGTTGCTTACCTCCGAAAATAGTTGGAGAGTGAGCACATGAATGAAGGTGATTCTATGGACAGTTTCCTAACGAAGATCAAAGATTTGAAGGAACAGTTGATTTCTGATGATGAGGTTATACCAGATAGCTCACTTGTGCAGACCGTTCTGAATGGTCTTCCTGATTCATATCAGAGTTTTGCTTCTACTCTTCGGTTGATGATGAAAGGCAATCCGAATGCCTTATCATTTGAGGATTTAGTCTCTGTTCTGTTGCAGGAAGATCAGTCCAGGTAGAACATGTCCATTATGCGTGTTGCAGATCAAGCTTTCTTGGCTAGTCAGAAGGGCAAAGGAAAATGGAGTTCTTCTACTAGTAAGCAGAAATCTGCAAATGCTGCACATTCGAAGAACCAGGATAAAGATGAGAAGAAATCAGAAAAGCAGAAATTGTTTTGCAGGTACTGTAAAGGGAATGATCATATCATAAAGAATTGTCCAAAACTAGCTGCAAAAGAGGCAAAGAAAAAGGAGGCTGGAATGGTTGTTGCAGAAGCCTCTACACCAAAAACAGAGTCTGCTAATCTTGTGCAGGAAGAAGAATGGGCGTTTACTACTGTTTGCAGTTTTGACCCATCTTCTCATGAGCAGTGCATGTCTGTAGTGGACTCAGATGTTTGGTACTTTGACAGTGGGGCGACCAAACATATAACCTCGCAGCGCAATTTCTTCTCTTCACTCGAGCCTGCCCCTACAGGGAATACTGTCACATGCGCCAACAACTCCTCTTATCCTGTTATGGGAGTTGGTAAGATCATTCTGACTACTGTTGATGGTAGTTCTTTCACCTTGTCAGATGCTTTATTTGTGCCAGGGATCAAAAAGAACCTGTTATCAGTTTCTGCATTAGCCAAGATTGGTTTGGTTGTGAAATTTGTTGATGACAGGTGTACAGTTCATGATCTGTCAAATGGCGATGTGATTATTGCTTCTGGCATTTTATGTCGTGGGTTGTATAAGCTCATAGACTATGAAAGATCTGTTGATGATTCGGCATGTGCAGTTCATGATTCTCGGGCTATGTCAAATGCAAAGCTTTGGCATGCACGCTTTGGTCATCTGAATTTTGCTAGTTTGCTACGCCTGCAGAAATCTGATATGGTGTCTTCTTTGCCCAAGCTTGAGGCACCCGGAAAACATGTATGTGAAGGCTGTATTTTAGGCAAAATGCAACGTTCCTCCGTTCCAAAAGATGGTTCAGTTCGGGCTACGCAGAAATTGCAGCTTGTACATAGTGATGTCTGTGGTCCTATGCAGACACCCTCTTTTGGAAATTACCTTTACTTCGTGACTTTCATTGATGATTTTTCCAGGCATGCATGGGTATATCCATTGAAGGCAAAGTCTGAAGTGTTCATGTGCTTTAAACAGTTTTTGGTTTTGGCTGAAAATCTGTCCGCATGTAAAATGGGCACCCTCCGTTCTGATCGAGGGGGGGAATATATGTCTTCTGATTTTAATGCATTTCTGGCTGAACATGGGATAAAACACCAATGTACAGTGCCGTATACACCTCAACAGAATGGAGTTGTTGAACAAAAGAACAGGTCACTCATTGAGATGGCGAGGTGCATGGTCAAAAGTCAGGCTTTACCACATAGTTTCTAGCTTGAAGTTGTCATGTGTGCAGCATATGTACTGAACAGGTGTCCCACTAAAGCGTTGCAGTCTATCACTCCATATGAGGCTTGGCATGACCGCAAGCCATCTGTTGCTCATCTGCGTGTTTTTGGTTGTTTGGCATATGCATTAGTGCCTGAACAACATCGCAAAAAATTGGATGATAAGGTAGTAAAATGTATTTTTGTTGGGTACAGTTCTGAAAGTAAAGGCTATCGTCTGTATCATCCACAGACTAAACGCATTCTGGTTAGCCGTGATGTTGTCTTTGTGGAAGATGATATTCAGCCATTGCTTTCATGTACTAAGGAGACATATGTTAGCTCCAAAGACATGTATGATACGTTGATGCCTCTTTTTATAGGTGGATAGTCTAGTGCTGGTCCTAATGAGGCAACTTCTCAGCCTTTGTAGGTTTCATATGATGATGCAGATCATTCTATTTCTGATGCAGATTTACATGATACACTTGTTGATGAGAGAATTGATATTGAGCAGGTAAAAACTATGCCAAAATGGCTGGTGCAGACTTTGCGTGATAGCAAATTAGATGCACCTTTGTCATATCGTACTCGTTCAGGCTCTCATAGTGCCTGCTTTGCATCAGATTGCTATGCTATGGCTGCGTCTAGTCTCTGTGATGAGAATGAGCCTGTTTCTTTTGATGAAGCACAGAATTCAGAAAATTGGATGGCTGCCATGCAATCTGAATATGATGCTATAATGAAGAATGGTACATGGTCTTTATGTGACTTGCCTCCTGGCAAGAAGGCCATTGGCACTAAGTGGGTATACAAGCTGAAGCGTAAACCTGATGGTACAGTTGACAGGTATAAGGCTAGGCTTGTTGCAAAGGGTTATGCGTAGGAAAGAGGCATTGATTTTGATGAGACCTTTGCACCTACATGCCGTATGACTACTGTTTGGAGCATTTGTGCAGTTGCAGCCCATCATGGTTGGAATGTGAAGGGCTTTGGTGTGCGGAACAAGAGGAGGAAGGAGGAGATGGAGGGAGAGAGAAGAGAGGAACGACGCGCGGACATGCGTGGGAGCCTCGAAACCCACATAATGATCTCTCTTGAGGCAATGCTCTATATATGATGTATATATATGAATATGGGGGTAAGGTCACATGACCCTTACATCCCCAACAATCTCCCACTTAAGGGTCAATGTGACCATAAGTGGTAACATATACAAAGAATGATGTAGGACTCTACAAGAATGTACAGGAAGAGTCCGGATCTTTACCCATACCAGATCAGCCTACACCAACTGCCTCGAACAAGGTGTATCCATGCACCTCAAACTGCTCTAGACTCATATCGATAAGAGTCGAGCTCACATATGACTGATGCAAGAACTCATGAAGTTCCTGCAAAGCTCCCACTCGCTCTATGCATGTGTCAATCATCGACCGACTGACAACTCCAAGTGCAAATGCTCCAATAGCAACTGCAATGTCTGGTCTCGAGCATAACAGCTCGTACATCAGACTCCCGAACGCTGACGAAACATGTGCTATCCTAGCTAACCTAAGTATGTCAGCTATGCCTGTATCCAAGGCATCCAAAGCACTATCATCAAGACCAACATGTCCTGATATATCTATGTCAACATCTGGCATGAGCGAATCCAAGAATGACTGCATAACTGCTGACTCCTCAGCATCTAAATCAGCCATGCTCACAACCAAGGATGTATCTAGCTGTGCATCATGAGAGCTAATATGCTCTACCATACACTGTGTATCATGAGAGCTATCGTGCTCTACCACACCAAGTGTATCATCATGCTCCATATGAGCTAAATGCATAACATCAACACCAAGATCAAACTGATGATCACACTCTAACTAAGTATCATCACAATGCTCTACATGAGCATCCATATCATGCTCTAAAGCATCCAACTGATCATCCAAAGTATGCTCCATATGAGCATCCATATGATCAACCAAACCATGCTCTATATAAGCATCATGAGCATCCCAAACATGCTCTACATGTGCATCCATCTGAGCATCTGAATCCTGCCATACATGTGCATCAAGAATGTCCATAGACCTATCTATAGGTAGACAGAATGAGACATGACAAGTCTCACATCGCACATAAGGCTGAACTCCCACTGAGACGAGACTGTCTCTCACATGAAGTACCTGCAGTGGATACATGTGCCCAATCCTGGCACCTCTAACAAGCATAAGCTGTCCCAACTGCAACTGAAAATGATGCTCACCAAGGAATGCATAGCATCTGCTCTCTTGTAACTGGCTAACTGAAATCAAGCTCATAGGGAATGAAGGCACATAGCGTACATGTCTGAGCATAAGTGATGCTCCACTAGGTAGCATAAGACATACATCTCCTGCACCCTCAATGTCATATGTCGTACCATCAAGCAACTGCACACATCCACGACTCTCACTTGAGAATCAACAAAACCACTCACGATGTGGAGTAACATGAAAACTGGCTAATGCATCAAGCAACCAAGCCATATGTGTACCATCCAATGAATAAGAGGAATCCTGAGATGAACCATAGCAGAAAATGATATCACCATCACTGGCATAATCAACTGCCATAGACTCTCCTGAAGTCACTACCTGATCTACATCACATGCATGTCTCTGATGTCGTCGTCGCATCCGCCTGAAGCAACGTCGTCGAATATGGCCCTCACGACCACAATGCCAACATCGAAGTCGTCGATGTGATCTATGTCTCACATGAGTCAATGGACTCGCATACATATCATGTAGTCTCTGCCATAATGCACTACTCGTCTCCTCATACATAACAGACTCATATATAGAATCCACAAGCTGTAATCGGATAGTGGAGCTCGCCAATGCATCCATATCCATCCATACATGGTCGGGCATGTCACGAGACCTCTGTGCATCTCTATGCACATACATGTGTAACCTTGCACGAACCAATGTATGCCACATCTGAGCTTTCCATCTCGGAAAGTCAGTCCCATCGAATCGAGAAGACACCATGCTGGTAATCCAAGAGACTAGCAATGTAACAAGAGACTAGAAACAATACTCTATCCTGAATAGGATCACACTTGCATATCCATATGCATAACTCACATCACATATGTCTCACTGGAGAAGAAAACCATGTGAACCACCTGTCACATAACCATGCATCTAGCATGCACATAAAAACACGAGCATAAGCCTGCTCACCAAGTCTCCAAAGTGATCAAGTAGATGTGAATGAATCCTAGGAAAATTTCGACAGAGTATCCCCTGTAAACTGAGCAATCAAACAAGATAACCAATAATGAAAGAACAATAAGTAATCTGTCACCACCTGTCAGTGATCAAATCAAGAAGATAATGGAAACTACATGTGCCAAAAAACTAATGGCAATACACGCCAATACAATGGTGATGCACCTCCCACTCAAGAATGAATCCTGCAAGATGGTCCAACCTATCACAAATAACCTGTGACCAAGTCCAAATGAATGGAGATAATCAATGATCCAAAGCTATCACACAAGCTTCAAGATCCACTAGAGCTCCTTTCTAGCATAAAAGCTGTCAAAATTTCGGCAGCATCTCCTCTGTAAAATGGACTCTATAACCAAAATAACCATGCGGGAATCACCATCCACATATGCCAAGAATCAAACTGGCAAATACATATCAATCAATGACCAAATGCTAATAACGGTGACAAACAAACGTGTAACTGAGGCTCCAATCTGGATCCTGTACCTGCAAAGAAAACAAAAGATACAAGTATCAACTAAGATCCAATGTCAACTCTCACAAAAGTATGTGCAACCGGAAAGTAAATCCGTAACCAAGTGGCATAATCAAGATATAGACCACAATGCCACTATACATCCATGATCAAACTCATGATGACATAAACCTCAAAAAGAGTATACCACAATGTCATCTTACATGCCAAACAAGTGACAAGATCATGCTCTACTCTCATATGGAGGAGCTAACACAATGATCATACATGTACAATGTCTTGAAGCTCTGAAAATAAGAGCTTGCATACCAAAAATTCTCTCTCGAAGAAGTTCCAAAGCAAATTCAACCTCCAAGTGCAATTATGGTTGTTTGGGCAAAACTGTACTGCTCTGTGTTTTGCTGTTTTAGAGGTGATAACCTCTGAATCTGAACTTTTGCTCTTCAGCAAACTTCAAGATCTGACTCTTGGCTACGTAACGAGATAAAGAACACCTCAATCGGAGGTGTGTAGCTAAAGATATGCTCAAAACAAGCACCTGCTGTCAATTTCAATTTCACTTGCAACAGTACTGCTCTGTATTCTACAATTTCGGCAACCTAAAACTCAGAATCTGGATCTGAGTTCTTCTACAAAGTTGTATCTATTTTTTCAAGCTACGAGCAGCAAGTTGAATCATCACATTCCGGTCTGTAGAACTCAAGTTATGACAAAAAAACCGACCTGCTGTTCTACTCAATGTAGATTCGTCTTCTACAATTCTCTGCGTTTTTCGAATTTTCGGCACTTCAGAAGTCCGAATCAGGTTCTGCGCCCTTCTGTGAAGTTATAGCTCTCTGTGTTAGCTATGCACAGAACTTTAAAACGCATCAATCCGAGCTTTTTAGCTCGAGTTATGACCGAAATACTGAACAGTTGTCAAGAGATGCCGACCTGCACTTTCTCCTCTTCTCACCTAAGCTTCCATTGAAGCTTCTTGCACACCAGCCTTCAACATGCTCTGATACCAATGAAGGGCTTTGGTGTGCAGAACAAGAGGAGGAAGGAGGAGATGGAGGGAGAGAGAAGAGAGGAACGACGCGCGGACATGCGTGGGAGCCTCGAAACCCACATAATGATCTCTCTTGAGGCAATGCTCTATATATGATGTATATATATGAATATGGGGGTAAGGTCAGATGACCCTTACATCCCCAACAGAATGTACATCAGTTGGACATTAAAACAACATTTCTGAATGGTGACTTGCATGAAGAAGTGTATGTTTTTCAGCCCCGTGGCTTTGTGCAGAAAGGGCATGAAAACCAGGTGTGCAGGTTAAAGAAGGCATTATATGGTTTAAAGCAAGCACCACGTGCTTGGTATGAGAAGATACATGCCTATCTGGTTGCACATGGTTTTGAGAACAGTCCAACTAAAAGCACCTTATATGTTAAGCGTGCTAATGATGTGCTTCTGATCATTGTTGTCTATGTTGATGACATGCTGCTCACTGGTCCTCTTGAGAAGCATATTGCTGATTTCAAGGCTGATTTGCATGCCTCATTTGAGATGTCTGATTTGGGGCATTTGCATCACTATTTGGGCATTCAATTTATGTAAGTTGATGGTGGAATGGCTTTGTGTCAAACGAAATATATTGACACATTATTGCAGCGTTTTGGCCTTGAAGACTGTAAGCCTATTGCCACTCCTATGGAGACATGTTTACGATTGAGTCTTCATGATGCTAGAGATGCATTTGATGTTGTTCTCTATCAGCAGGCTGTTGGATGCTTGATTTACTTATGCATTACTCAGCCAGATATTCAGTTTGCTGTCTCACAGATGAGCAGGTTTATGCATTGCCGAGGAGTCACGCATTGGAAGGCGGTTAAGCGCATCTTTTGCTACTTGAGTGGTACTCGGCTACTTGGGTTGTTTTATCCCAAGGGGGGATCACTACCGCCAGATTTGCATGCTTTTCTGACTCAGATTGGGCTGGTTGCTATGACACTCCTGTGTCCACCAGTGGTTTTTGCTTCATGCTTGGTAGCTCATGTATATCTTGGTTAAGCAAGAAGCAGCCTACTGTGGCCACTTCCAATTGTGAGGCTGAGTATAGGGCAGCTTTCACAGCGACTGTTGAGTGTGTGTGGCTCAGACGCCTTATGGCTGATTTGAGTGTTGGCTAGTCTTCTGCCACCACCATCTTCACTGATAGTCAGAGTGCATTGGCAGTTGCGAGGAACCCTGTGTTCCATGCTCGCACTAAGCACATTGAGGTGCATTATCACTATGTCAGGGAGAGGTTCTCTGCTGGGGAGATCAACTTGGCATATGTGCCCACGCAGGAGAACATTGCAGACCTTTTCACAAAGGCTCTGCCTAGGGAGAAGTTTGAAGCTTTCCGCAAAGCTTTGGGCTTACTTCCTTTTGTGGAGTTATTTCCACATAGCTTGGCACTTCCTTATACATGAGTGCCAGCTCCTTGTACCGCATCACTCCCAGGGGGATTTGTTGATATATTTAGGTATTGATGTGTGTGAACACACTAGGACCGCCGGGGCACTTTTTTCCCTCTTTAGGAGGTTTTTTTCCCCCGGCTTGTATATACGCCTATTGCCCTAATGGGCTACTTATCTTTGTACATTCTATAGTAATACAATCAGTATTGTGTGTTTGTGCTCCAAGCTTCTTCTTCTTCTTTGTGCTGTTCGCGTGCTTCCGCAGACGTCTAACTCCAACATTTTTTTTCCATGTAGCCACATGTACATGATATACTCATATTTGGTGGTACTTTATACTTAGGTATTCACTTATAGCTCTCACTATACTCATCCTTATATTATTGATCATCTACTGATAGAGAGCTCATTGAGCCATCGCGTGTCTCTATGCTTCGATCTGCTTCTTTTCTCTTGTGTACTTGTATTCCTGCCCTCGCTCACTCGCACACCCAACAATGATATCAAAGCAAGTTCAACTCCTCAATGTCCTATTTATTTTGTGTCATCGTCACACACAATTTTAACAATCCAAATCAATTTTGGAGCATATAAATACAAAATCCATCTCTAGCATATCTTTTTTAGTAGATGCCTTGAGATTTAACCCCCCCCCTTCAAAGCCATTCGCGTAGTCAGATTTTCCATCTGAGTTATAGTTTCTAAGTTGCATTTCAACTTTGTTGAAGTTCTTATCTTGCTACTTTTGAGATCTTTGGTGCAATGGCAAACCACAATGACTTGTCTGACATGCTTCAACTTGAAGATAAGCTTGGCGGGACCAACTATCCAATGTGATCATACATGATGAAGCATGTTCTTGTTGCAAATCAACTATGGAACACAGTGGCAGGTGCCAACAAGAAACGCGACGATTCTTATACTATGCAACATGTTTTCATAGATTCAAATTCTCTTCAAGTATAGTGACTATGTCTTCTCCACCTACAAAAGAGGAAATTTTATGAGATGGAAAGGATGCTCAAGCTCATGCATTGATTGCCCTTTTTGTGATGCAACATATTGTTCCACATTGGGTCATGCACTAGTTCAAGACAAGCTTGGGATACTCTTGTCACTTTATATGTAGTGCATGATGAGGAGTGATTTGATTACTTGAGAAAGCAACTTGAAGATGTAAGTATGGCTAAAAATGAGTCACTAGATGTATATGCTATATGCATCAAGGACTTGAAAGAGCAATTGATAAAAATTGTTGAGATCATTCCAAATGCATCACTCATTTCTACACTACTCAAAGGATTGCCAAAATCTTTTCAAAGCTTTGCTACTGTACGTTTGGTTGAAAAAGGAAATCCAAATATGTATGCTTCTGATGAGGTTGTGTCTCTTCCTTTGCAAGAAGAGCAATCAAGAGTGAATAGAAGTGGTTTGATTGAGGGAACGCAAGCACTTGCTATTACACAAAAGGGGAAAATTAAGCATGTTTCAGCTTTGGGTTCATCAAAACCAAAGGCTCACTCTTCCCCTCATGATGGTGATGTGTGAAAGAAGAAGAGATAAAAGTATGGTAAAAAAGTTGGAAATACCATTGATGAATGTAGAAACCTTGCCAAGTGTAATGAAAAGAAGAAATAATTTGAGGTGTCTATCATTGAGAATAAATCCAATGCAAAGAACGATGAAGCTAATATTGTTCAAGATGTTTGGGCATGTTTTATCACATGTCATTATGATTCATCATCACATTCTACATGTATGATTGTGAGTGAGGCTGATTGGGATTGGTTTTTGGATAGTGTTTCTTCAAAGCATATCATTTTGTGCAAAATATTTTTTGCATCTTTAAAGGATGTACCCAAGGGAGGACACGTTGTATGTGCAAAAAATGCTTCTTATCCTATTATTAGGGTTGGAAAAATTCAACTTACGACTGCAAATGGAGGTATTCTTACTCTCAAGAATGCATTGTATGCAACACATCCCTTCTGTAAGGCTTCACTCCTTAGACTTAATAACATTCCATGACCATCCAATGAGGATAAAAATGGACTTAAGGGGAAGGAGATATTACATAACTGCAATTTTTAGTCAATCAACCTTTGGATAAAAAACTACTTTGCTTGTTACCGTAAATGAGTTTGCTTCCAATCGGAAAAACCAATTAGCCTTATGGTTGTTGCACTTATGGATGGTTATTGTTGATATATTTAGGTAGTGATGTGTGTGAACACACTAGGATAGCCGGGGCACTTTTTTCCCTTTTCAGGAGGTTTTTTTCTATTCGCCAGTATAAGCATCTCAAAGCCTGCTACAGGATTAGCAGAACTCGTCTTTGCAGTTCCGTTCAGCTTTTTGAGATATAGTCAATTTTTTGCATCAAGGTATTTTAGTTGCCAATCATGGCTGAAAGCAGTGATGTATTTTGTATGTTGGTTGTTGAGGATAAGTTGGATGGTACCAACTACCCGTTGTGGGCTTATATGATGCGACATGTATTGGTTACAAAAGGACTATGGAACATTGTGCAGGGTGTTGAAAAACGTCCTATCACACCTACAACTGTTACAACAGCAGGTATTGAAGCTGATGCAGAAGGTGTCGAGGATGATGATATTCTGCATTGATAGCTTTGTCTATCAAACGTGCCATTATTCCTCACATTTGCTCTTGCAAAACAGCTAAGGATGCTTGGGATACACTTACCACATTGTACCAAGCTAGGAATGAGGCTCGTGTTGCTTACCTTCGAAAACAGTTGGAGAGTGAGCACATGAATGAGGTGATTCTATGGACAATTTTCTAACAAAGATCAAAGACTTGAAGGAACAATTGATTTCTGTTGATGAGGTTATACCAGATAGCTCACTTGTGCAGACCATTTTGAATGGTTTTCTTGATTTATATCAGAGTTTTGCTTCTACTCTTCAGTTGATGATGGAAGGCAATACGAATGCCTTGTCATTTGAGGAGTTAGTCTCTGTTCTATTGCAGGAAGATCAGTCCAGGCAGAACAGGTCCATTATGTGAGTTGCACATCAAGCATTCCTCGCTAGTCAGAAGGGCAAAGGAAAATGGAGCTCTTCAATTAGTACGCAAAAATCTGCCAATTCTGCACAATTGAAGAGGGAAGACAAAGATGAAAAGAAATCAGAAAAGCAGAAATTGTTCTGCAAGTACTGTAAAGGAAATGATCATATCATAAAGAACTGTCCAAAACTAGCTGCTAAAGAGGCAAAGAAGAAAGAGGCAAAGAAGAAAGAGGCTGGAATGGTTATCACAGAACCCTCTACACCAAAAATAGAGTGTGCTAATCTTGTGTAGGAAGAAGAATGGGCGTTTACTATTGTTTGCAGTTTTGACCCATCTTCTCATGAACAGTGCATGTCTGCAGTAGACTCAGATGTTTGGTACTTTGACAGTGGGGCGACCAAACATATTACCTCGCAGTGCAGTTTCTTCTCTTCACTCGAGCCTGCCCCTACAGGGAATACTGTTACATGCGCCAACAACTCCTCTTATCCTGTTATGGGAGCTGGTAAGATAATTTTGACTACTACTGATGGTAGTTCTTTCACTTTGTGAGATGCTTTATTTATGTCAAAGATCAAGAAGAACCTATTATCCTCTTTTTACAGGTGGACAATCTAGTGCTGGTCCTAATGAGGCAACTTCTCAGCCTTTGCAGGTTTCATGTGATGATGCAGATCATTCCATTTCTGATGCAGATTTACTTGATGCACTTGTTGATGAGAGAGCTGATATTGAGCAGGCAAAAACTATGCCAAAATGGCTAGTGTAGACTTTGCGTGATAGCAAATTAGATGCACCTCTATCATATCGTACTCGTTCAGGCTCTCATAGTGCCTCTTTTGCATCAGATTGCTATGCTATGGTTGTATCTAGTCTCTATGATGAGAATGAGCCTATTTCATTTGATGAAGCACAAAATTCAGAAAATCGGATGGCTGTTATGCAATCTGAATATGATGTTATAATGAAGAATGGTACTTGGTCGTTATGTAACTTGCCTCCTAGCAAGAAGGCCATTAGGACTAAGTGGGTATACAAGCTGAAGCGTAAGCCTGATGGTACAGTTGACATGTATAAGGCTAAGCTTGTTGCAAAGGGTTATGCATTGGAAAGAGGCATTGATTTTGATGAGACCTTTGCACCTACTTGCCGAATGACTACTGTTCGTAGCATCTGTGCACTTGCAGCTCATCATGGTTGGAATGTACATCAGTTGGATATCAAAACAACATTTCTGAATGGCGACTTGCATGAAGAAGTGTATGTTTTTCAGCGTTGTGGCTTTGTGCAAAAAGGGCATGAGAACCAGGTGTGTAGGTTTAAGAAGGCATTATATGGCTTAAAGCGAGCACCATGTGCTTGGTATGAAAAAATACATGCCTATCTAATTGCACATGGTTTTGAGAACTACCCAACTGAAAGCTCCTTCTATGTTAAGCGTGCAAATGATGTACTTCTGATCATTGTGGTTTATGTTGATGACATGCTGCTCACTGGTCCTCATGAGAGGCGTATTGCTGATTTTAAGGTTGATTTACATGCCTCATTTGAGATGTCTGATTTGGGGCATTTGCATCACTATTTGGGCATTCATTTATGCACGTTGATGGTGGAATGGCTTTGTGTCAAACGAAATATATTGACACATTATTGCAGCGTTTCTGCCTTGAAGACTGTAAGCCTATTGCCACTCCTATGGAGATAAGTTTATGATTGAGTCTTCAGGATGCTGGAGATGCATTTGATGTTGTTCTCTATCAACAGGTTGTTGGATGCTTGATTTACTTATGCATTACTCGGCCAGATATTCAGTTTGTTGTCTCACATATGAGCAGGTTTATGCATTGCCCAGGAGTCAAGCATTGGCAGGCAGTTAAGCGCATCTTTCGCTACTTGAGTGGTACTCGACTACTTGGGTTGTTTTATCCCAAGGGGGGATCACTACTGCCAGATTTGCATGCTTTTTCTGACTCTGATTCGGCTGGCTGCTATGACACTCGTGTGTCCACTAGTGGCTTTTGCTTCATGCTTGGTGGCTCATGTATATCTTGGTTGAGCAAGAAGCACCCTATTGTGGCCACTTCTAGTTGTGAAGTTGAGTATAGTGCAACTTTCACAACTACTGTTGAGTGTGTGTGGCTCAGACGCCTTATGGCTGATTTGGGTGTTGGCTAGTCTTCTGCCACCACCATCTTCACTGACAGTCAGAGTGCATTGGCAGTTGCAAGGAACCCTGTGTTCCATGCTTGCACTAAGCACATTGAGGTGCATTATCATTATGTCAGGGAGAGGTTCTCTGCTGGGGAGATCAACTTGGGATATGTGCCCACACAGGAGAACGTTGCAGACCTTTTCACGAAGGCTCTGCCTAGGGAGAAGTTTGAAGCTTTCCGCAAAGCTTTGGGCTTACTTCCTTTTGTGGATTGATTCCACATAGCTTGGCATTTCCTTATACATGAGTGCCATATCCTTGTTCACCGCTTCACTCTCAGGGGGGGATTTGTTGATATATTTAGGTAGTGATGTGTGTGAACACACTAGGACCGCCCGGGCACTTTTTTTCCCTCTTTAGGAGGTTTTTTCCCCTATACGCCTATTGCCCTAATGGGCTACTTATCTTTGTACATTCTCTAGTAATACATTCAGTATTGTGTGTTCTGCTCCAAGCTTCTTCTTCTTCCTTGTGATGTTTGTGTGCTTTCGCAAATGTCTAACTCCAAGAGTTATGTGGTCTATAGTCTCCATATCGAATTATTAAAGGCACAAAAGAGTAAAGCAAAGGCCAAAATCCTTAGTAAAAGATAAGTGAAATGGAGGAAAGTTTTTTCATGCTAACTTTACTATACATATATAATTCATAAGAGAATGAGAAAGTTCAATAAAGGTTATGGTTTAGTTGGAATATTGTTAATAAGAATTTTTCATGTAATTTCTTGAGGGACAGTTTAGATAGAAATTAAAATTTAGTTAGAAGTGCAACTAAGTGTCCTAGGTAAATACATACTAAGATGAATATTGATGAACATATAGGCCAAATGTTGAATAATGTATGTACCCTGTGTTCTTCTCTATTAGTTAAGAGCATGGTATAATGTGTTATATGACCAAAATGTCAAGATCATGATATTAAGATATAAGTGAATATGTAATTCCATTGACATTATTCCCCAATGGGTTGAAGAAAAGATCATGAACTTAACATTTAACCGAAGATAATGTATCAAGTAAATGGTAATTTCCTTGACTTTATTCACTATCTAAAATGATGCAATAATGTGTCGATATATTATGTTTAACATAAAGCTATTCTGCCATCAACGTGCATAAATTGAATGCCCAAATAATGATGCAAATGCCCCAAATCTGACATCTCAAATGAGGCATGCAAATTAGCTTTAAAATCAGCAATATGCTTCTCATCAGGACAAATGAGCAACATCTCATCAATATAGACAACAATGATTAGAAGCACATCATTTGCATGCTTAACGTATAAGGTGCTCTCAGTTGGACTGTTCTCAAAACCATGTGCAATCAGGTAGGCATGTATCTTTTCATACCAAGCATGTGGTACTTGCTTTAAACCATGTAATCCCTTTTTCAATCTGCACACTTTGTTTTCATGCCCTTTATACACAAAACCATGGGGCCAAAAAACATACACTTCTTCATGCAAGTCACCATATAGAAATGCAGTTTTCATGCCCAGCTGATGTATGTTCCAACCATGATGAGCTGCAAGTGCACATATGCTATGAACAGTAGTCATTCAGCATGTAGGAGCAAAGGTCTCATCAAAATCAATGCCTCTTTCTTAAGCATAACCCTTTGCAATAAACCTAGTCTTATACCTGTCAACTATTCCATTACGATTATGCTTTAGCTTGTATGCCCACTTAGTGCCAATGGCCATCTTGCGAAGAAGCAACTCACATAAAGACCAAGTACCATTTTTCATGATAACATCATATTTTGAATGCATAGCAGCCATCCATTTTCAAAATTTTTTGCTTCATCAAACGAAACAAGCTCATTCTCATCACAAAGACTAGAAGCAGCCATAGCATAACAATTTGATGCAAAAGAAGCACTATGACATCCTGAACGAGTATGATATGACATACGTGCATCAAATTTACTATCTCACAAAGTTTGCACAAGCCATTTTGGCTTATTTTGTCCTCCTTAATATCAATTCTCTCATCAACAAGTGCATCATGTAAATTTGCATCAGAAATGGAATGATTTGCATCATCACATGAAACCTCTAAAGGCTGAGAAATTGCCTCATTTGGACTAGCACTAGATTGTCCACCTATAAAAAGAGGCAACAAAGTGTCATACATATCTTTGGATCTAACTGATGTCTCCTTAGTACATGAAAGTAATGACTGAATAGCACCTTCCACAAAAACAACATCACGGTTAACCAAAATGTGTTTATTTTGTGGATGATATAAACGATAGCCTTTGCTTTCAGAACTATACCAAACAAAATACATTTCACTGCTTTATCATCCAATTTCCTGCATTGTTGTTTAGGTAGTAATGCATATGCCAGACAACCAAAGACATGCAAATGAACAAACAGATGGCTTGGGACCATGTCAAGCCTCATATGGAGTGATAGAATGCAATGCTTTAGTGGGAAACCTCTTAAGTACATATGTTGCACACATAAGTACATATGTTGCACACATAAGTACATATGTTGCACACATAACAACCTCAAGCCAAAAACTATGTGGTAAAGCCTGACTCTTGACCATACACCTTGCCATCTCCATGAGTGACATGTTCTTCCTTTCAGCAACTCCATTTTTTTGAGGTGTATACGGCACTATACACTGATGTTTTATACCACATTTAGCCAAAAATGCATTAAAATCAGAAGACATACATTTCCCCCCTCGATCAGAACAGAGGGTGCCCATTTAACATGCTAACAGATTTTTTGCCAAAAGTTGAAACTGTTTGAAGCACACAAACACTTCGGACTTTTCTTTCAATGGATACGCCCATGCATGCTTGGAAAAATCATCAATGAAAGTGACAAAGTAAAGGTAGTTCCCAAAAGAATGTGTTTGCATAGGAACACAAACATCACTATGAACAAGCTGTAATTTTTTAGTAGCTCAAACTAAGCCATCTTTTGGGAAGGAGGAACACTGCATTTTGCCCAAAATACAACCTTCACAGACGTTTACAAGGTGCCTCAAGTTTAGGCAGAGAGAACACCATTTCAGATTTCTATATGCATAGCAAACTAGCAAAATTCAGATGACCAAAGTGTGCATGCCAAAGCTTTGTATCTGACATAGCCTGAGAATCTTGAGCTGCACATGCTAAATCATTCACACACTTTGCATAATCTATGAGCTTATAGAGCCCACGACATAAAATGCCAAAAGCAATAATGACATCACCATTTTACAGATCATGAATTGTACATCTGTCATCAATAAATTTCACAACCAAGCAAATCTTGGCTGATGTTGAAATTGATAATAGATTTTTCTTGATCCGTGGCACAAATAAAGCATCCCACAATGTAAAAGAACTACCATCAATAGTAGTTAGAATGATCTTACCAACTTTCATGACAAGATAAGAGGAGTTCTTGGTGCATGTGAGAATATTCCCTATAGGGGCAGGCTCAAGTGAAGTGAAGAAACTCTATTGCGAGGTAATATGTTTGGTTGCCTCACTATCAAAGTACCAAAAATCTGAGTCTATTGTAGACATACACTGTTCATAAGAAGATGGGTCATAACTGCAAACAATAGTAAACACCCATTCTTCATTCTGCACAAGATTTGCAGACTCTGATTTGAGTGTAGAGTGTCCTGCAACAACCATTCCAGCCTCTTTTTTCTTTGCCTCTTTTGTAGCCAGCTTTTGACAACTCTTAATGACATGATCATTTCCTTTACCGTATTTGCAAAACAATTTCTGCTTTCAGTATTTGCAAAACAATTTCTGCTTTTCTGTTTTCTTCTCGACTTTGTCATCCTTCTTTGATTTGCAGAATCAGCGGATTTTTGCTTACTAGTAGATGAGCTCCGTTTATCTTTGCCCTTCTGACTAGCCAAGAAAAGCTTGATCTGCAACACACATAATGGACCTATTCTACCTAGACTAATCTTCGTGCAACAGAATAGAGACTAGCTCCTCAAATGTTAAGGCATTTGGATTGTCTTTCATCATCAATCAAAGAGTAGAAGCAAAACTCTGATATGAATATGGAAGACCATTCAAAATAGTCTGCATAAGTGAACTCTCAGGCAAGACTTCATCAACAAAAATCAACTGCTCCTTCAAATCTTTGATCTTCGTAAAAAAATATCCATGGAATCTCCTTCATTCATGTGCTCACTCTCCAACCGTTTTCGAAGGTAAGCAACACAAGCCTCATTCCTTGCCTGGTATAAAGTGGTTAGTGTATCCCAAGCATCCTTTGTTGTTTTCCAGGAGCGATTGTGGGTAATAATGGCACGTTTGTTAGACAAGGCTATCACCCTGATGTTGATAAATGATTGTATCTCAAAAAGTTGAACAAAACTACCCTATTGAGTTTTGCTAAACCTGTAGCAAAAAAAAAAAATTAAGAATCTTATATTGGCGAACCAAAACTTGTATATATCTTTGGCACAAAAAGATAAAATTTTCCTGCACAAGCACTATGATAGTGCATTTGAAGGCCAAAATGAGCTCAGATCATGATTTCGACACCACAAAGCAAAGCTGTTTTGAACTCCTGATCACCCTGAGTATGCTCACCATTTTTTGTGCGATTCTAAGATTGTGTTTGGATAGGTGTTGACGACACCCTAGATGAAGCAGAGACTTGCTCTCATACCAATTGTTGGAGTTTGAGGTCTATGGAAGCACGCAAACAGTACAAGGAAGAAGAAGAATCTTAGAGCACAACTTGAATGTATTACTAAGAGAATGTACAAAGATAAGTGACCCATTAGGGTTATAGGCATATATACAAGCCAAAGGAAAAAAGCTCCTAAAGAGGGAAAAAAGTGCCTTGGTGGTGCTACAGTACAAGGAATATGCACCCGTTAATGCGTGAGCTTGAGCATCCTTTCCATCAATAGCTTCACAAAAGGGGAATCAATGCATGAGCTTGAGCATCCTTTCCATCTCATCTAATTTCCTCTTTTATAGGTGGAGAAGAAATAGTCACTATTATTGAAGAAGATTTGAATCTATGAAAATAGGTTGCATAGTAGAAGAATTGTCAGGTTGCTTGTTGACATCTGGCACTATGTTCCATAGTTGATTTGCAACAAGAACATGCTTCATCATGTATGCCCACATTGGATAGTTGGTCCCACCAAGCTTATCTTATAGTTGAAGCATGTCAGACAAGTCATTGTGGCTTGTCATTGCACCAAAGATCTCAAACGTAGCAAGATATGAACTTCAACAAAGCTGAAATGCAACTTAGAAACTATAACTCCGATGGAAAATCTGACTACATGAATTTCTTTGAAAGGGGGGTTTAAATCTTCAGGCACCTACTAAAAAAGATCTACCAGTTATGGATTTTGTATTTATATGCTCCAAGATTGATTTGGATTGTTAGAAGTGTGTGCGACGATGACACAAAATAAACAACACATATGTTAATAGGTTGTTGGATGCTTGATTTACTTATGCATTACTCGGCCAGATATTCAGTTTGCTATCTCACAGATGAGCAAGTTTATGCATTGCCCAAGTGTCAAGCATTAGTAGGTAGTTAAGCGCATCTTTCGCTACTTGAGTGGTACCCGACTACTTGGATTATTTTATCCCAAGGGGGGATCACTACCGCCAGATTTACATGGTTTTTTTTATTATGAATGTGCTGTGTTGCTATGACACTTGTGTGTCCACTAGTGGTCTTTGCTTCATGCTTGGTAGCTCATGCATATCTTGGTTGAGCAAGAAGCAACCTAATGTGACCACTTCTAGTTGTGAGGCTAAGTATAGGGCAACTTTCATAGTGATTGTTGAGTGTATATGGCTCAGATGCCTTATGGTTGATTTGGGTGTTGGTCAGTCTTTTGCCACCACCATCTTCACTGACAGTCAAAGAACATTGGAAGTTGCGAGGAGCCCTATGTTCCATGCTTGCGCTAAGCACATTGAGGTGCACTATCATTATGTGAGGGAGAGGTTCTCTACTAGAGAGATCAGTTTGGCATACATGCCCACGTAGGAGAACATTGCAGACCTTTTCACAAAGGCTCTGCCTAGGGAGAAGTTTGAAGCTTTCCACAAAGCTTTGGGCTTACTTCCTTTTGTGGATTGATTCCACATAGCTTGGCACTTCCTTATACATGAATGCATCAATCCCAAGGGGGATTTGTTAATATATTTAGGTAGTGATGTGTGAGAACACACTAGGAACGCAGTGGCACTTTTTTCTCTATTTAGGAGGTTTTTCCCCCCCGACTTGTATATACGCCAATAACCCTAATGGGTCACTTATCATTGTACATTCTTTTGGTAATACATTCAATATTGTGTGTTGCGATCCAAGCTTCTTCTTCTTCCTTGTGTTGTTCCTGTGCTTCTGCAGACCTCAAACTCTAATAAAAGCGACATATTGTTCCACACATCCGGTCATGCACTACTTCAAGACAATCTTGGGATACTCTTGTCTCTTTATATATAGTGTGTAATGAGGCATGAGTTGCTTACTTGAGATAGAAACTTGAAGATGTATGTATGGCTAAAAATGAGTGATTCCACGTATATGCTACACACATCAAGAACTTGAAAGAGCAATTGAGAAACATTAATGAGATCATTCTAGATGCATCACTCATTTCGACACTACTCAAAGGATTTCCGAAGACTTCCTTTGGTTGCAAAAGGAAATCCAATTATGTATGCTTTTGATGAGGTTGTGTCTCTTCCTTTGCAAGAAGAGGAATCAAGAGTGAATAGAAGTGGTTTGCTTGAGGGAATGCAAGCACTTGCTATTACACAAAAGGGAAAAAAGAAATATGGTTCAGCTTTGGGTTCCTCAAAACAAAAGTCTCACTCTTCCTCTCATGATGGTGATATGCAAAAGAAAAAGAGAAACAAAGTATTGACGAAAGGTTGGACATACCATTGATGAATGTAGAAATATCGCCAAGCATAATGAAATGAAAAAATAATTCCACATGTCTATTGTTGAGAATACATCCAATGCAAAGAAGGATGAAGCTAATGTTGTTCAAGATGTTTGGGCATGTTTTATTACATGTCATTATGATTCATCATCACATTCTACATGTATGATTGTGAATGAGGCTACTTTGGATTGGTTTTTTGATAGTGCTTCTTCAAAGCATATCCCTTTGTGTAAATTTTTTTTTGCATGTCTGAAAGATGCACCCAAGGGAGGACATGTTGTATGTGCAATCAATGCTTCTTATCCTATTATTAGACTTGGAGAAATTCAACGCACGGTTGCAAATGGAGGTTTTATTCCTCTCAAGAATGCATTGTATCTACCCAATATCAAGGAAATTTGGTTTCCGTTCATGTTTCCTAGTTGAGTCAATTTATGCATAGCCCTGGCACTAAGCATTGGCAAGCGGTAAAATGTGTGTTTAGATATATCAAAAGCACTTTGAGTTGGGTCTCTTTTATGACATAGATGCTTGACCATGCTTGGATGCTTTTGAAGAGAGTGATAGTTAAAAGTGTAATTAAGTATCCTAGGTAAATATATATACTAAGATGAGTATTGATGAACATATAGACCAAACGCTGAATAATGTATGTACCCTATGTTCTTCTCTAATAGTTAAGAGGATGGTATAATGTGTTATATGACGAAACTGTCAAGATCATGATATTAACATATAAGTGAAAATGTAATTCTACTGATATTATTCACCAATGATCTTAAGAAAATATCATGAAATTAACATTTAACTTAAGATAAGGTATCAAGTAAATGGCAATTTCCTTGACTTTATTCACTATTGAGTCAAGAAAATCACACGATTACATTTAACATGAAGTCATGTCATGACGCAACCTAGGATTGACAATAAATTTAAAAGGCGGTTAGGAAACAAGTTAAATAGTAACCTGCTATTAGCATATAGCCAACAAACTTTTCAAAAGCAATTTAAAAAGTAACCTAAAGCTTTGAAATAAGTTGACTAGTGGTTACACATATCTTATTATTAACAAGAATGTAATACAGGGCTAAACTCATATACACATGCAAGTTCTTTGTTTTCAACGCATATAATAAATAGGACCCCTCATATCTCAAAGAGCAAGGACACACAATAGTCCAAACACCAATTGATCACAATGGCTTTTCCATATAGACATGGTTGGAAACCTAAATGGTTTTGCAATTCAAGGGTCCACTGATTCATATCTTGAAAGCCCACTAGTTGCAATATGGAAGCTCAATGATTTCCAATTCATACATCCATTGATTGAGAAGTTAAGGCTTTACTAGTGTGCAATTTGAAAAACCATGGATCACAAAAATTCCCATATCCTAAATGATTGGTCCACCTACATTAAAAATACCACCATTTTTCACTTACCATAATTGAATTTTTACAATCTCTAGAGATTCAATGTTGAGAGGATCCACATGTAAAAGACAAGTCTTGTGGAGACTCTCATTTTGTATATTCACATATAACCTCTAGAAGTTTACCTTGGAAGATTTTAAATGTAAAACAATAGTCTTTTTGATACTATCCATTTTCCATATACACCATGCTTATTGTTTTTTAATTATGTTTTATTTTCTTAATCATTTTCCATATGAGATGAAATTAGTGAATATGTGATTGCATGCATAGGCTTAGTCTTGATTCATAAGTTCTAAACTCATGTATGGGTTCAACATATGACAATTTCATTATCAAACTTTAGAGTCAATAGGCGCAAAGAAAAAGATCCTTACTCAATTTCGATTAGAATAAGTGGTTGTAGTTGGATTTTCTTATGGTTTCAAGGGAGTAGCATCAATTTAGTCAATTGATTTGAAGTTGAATGGCTCTTTCTTTGATTGAAGGATAAAAATGAAGCCTTGCTTCATCCATAGTTGTGAGACTATGCAAGTAAGTACACCATTCATCACCTTCATTGTTCCAACAAAGTAGTTTGAAACTTCATTAGTGAACTATCATGTGCACATACTTTCGATGACCCATGAAATGCTCCAACTTCCACCCCTTGGATCATTGTCTACTGAGTGATCTCCAGAAAGTACTTTTTTGAGGTAACATGGTGGGCTGACATGGATCAATAACCACAAATAAGTCTCCACTTCAATACACATGATGAAGTCTTATTCATAAGTGTTAGACTCAAGAAATGATAGGCAAGAGATGGTTGACCCACACCCTAAGAGGGAGGATTCAAATTTAAATGGATTGTAGATAGAGAATAAAAATAATCTCTTGTTTTTTTTTTTCAATGTTTGGAAGTTTGGTCATTGACCTATTCTTAAGCTTAAATTAAAGAAAAAGACAATTCACACACCCTAGAAGACCTCTTTTATCTCTCACTTTACAAAAATTAATGTCAGGTTGACCTAATCATGAACCATGAAATCTAAAGGACAAAGTGTTTCCCACTACATCATGCACCCCTTATAAATTCCTTGAATGCTATCGTTTCAAATTGGCTCGTTGTTTTGCCTATGAGGCTGGGGGAGAGAGTTCGATCCCCCCTCCCCAACCCTCTATGTTATAAAGTGCAAGGATGTTCCCTTGATGTGTTTTTGGGCTGTTCAACACCTGTGTCAGCCTTCGAGCCTGTTCAAACAAGCGTTCTTGTCTAATCTTAGGGCATTCCTTTCCCAACTCTACTTTAACGAAGGTTCGAACTTTGTAACTTGATAATGGTCTAACCTTTGCTTTGTAGTCCCATGGATGTTATGCTTTTTTTTGCTTGTACCTTTCAATTAATTCAAGCTAATATTTTCAATTAATTCAACCTAATATGTAAAAGAGTACATCAAACTTCCCATAAAAAAATCAAATCTATCAAAAAATTAATAATAAAATTAATAATAAGATCAAAAGGATAAAGAGAGTAGGTCGTAATTTCTTCTTTACTTTTATTGATCTCGAGATGACACGTCCATTATTTTAGGAATTTCTAAACGTGGGATGGTAAAAAAAATCCATTTTCTAAAGCGCACCCCATGTGTATGTATTTCAAGCTCTGCACAGGTCGCCGGTTTAGTCGTGAGTCGTGACGTGCTTCTTAAAGAACTCGAAACAAAGAATCCCGATGGGGCTTTAGCGATCTACATACATGAAAAGCATTGTCGACTTTGTTTGCACCCAGTTTTCCATCATCGTCCATACTACTAACCACTGCAGTGCTGCCTATCTCCTGGTACGCAGCAATTCTCTTCAGTTTCATTGCAGGACTTCCCGAGTTGAATTATTCGTATTATTAGCGTGTTTCTTCCGTACTTTGGTACCTGAGGAGGATCGGAGAATTAGTGACAGAGAAAAGTCATTTGTGCGTTTAAAATCTTGAGTGTTCTCTTGTACCACGTAAACAGTATTTCTAATTGATTTAGCATGGTGCGATCTGTTAAATGCTCTTTTCTTGGACGTTCACATGCATTGATCAAACTATCTATGGAGTCTCCGTGTGCATATCTACGAGATCTTCAAGTCATTGAAGTCTGATTGTCTCCCGTAGTCTACATATGAAGGAAATGGAGTTTACGCTAACTTTTTTCTTTCTTGTTATTTGGCAGTCAATTCAAAATGTATCGCCTAATATCAGTACTGCTGTTTATGTTCGCATTAGCGACACTCCGGACCGGTCTAGCCAGTGAAGCAGCCGGGGCAAAGGAGGATGAACATGTCATTGTCTTGGATGACAAAAATTTTCACGATGTAGTGAAACAACATCCTTTTATTGTTGTGGAATTTTACGCCCCCTGGTAAGTCGATGCTGTACTGTCCATAATATTAGGGATTTCTACAGTATTGCTCATCGAGTTAAATAATAGCGTTAGTAGTAATTCTACCATCCGAACGGCTCGTCACGATATTATCTACTGAGTTAGAGGTGAGCGTGAATAGCACTTAGTCTGTGCAACTTTGTTTCCTGATGTTCTGTTGTGGATGTGCTTGACATAGATGATTGAATTTCCCACTCCATCAGTGCTCGTGCCACTGTCAGTGCCAGTGACATTGCCATTTTTGAGTGCTAGCTGATAAGTAGAATGTAGGAAAGACGTGCTAAGATTTTGTGCATATGAGTGGTTTTGACTTGGCCAATCAATTATTGTGAAAAGAGTGAACATATTCAATAAGTATTGTTTTACTAATTACTATATCTTCTTATGTGAACATGTGTGTGTGTGTGTTTGTGTGCAGGTGTGGTCATTGTAAGCGCCTCGCTCCTGAGGTGAGTTCATATTGACTGTTTGTCTCTTCTGTCCCTAATCTCAACGCATGGACGTTGTGTCGCACTTGGCTTCTCACTCAATTCAATGTCTCTCAGTACGAAAAAGCTGCGGCTATCCTGAAAGAAAATGATCCTCCAATCATCCTTGCAAATATTAATGCTGATGAAGAAAGCAATAGAGGACTAGCAGGTGAATATGGGGTTCGTGGATTTCCAACATTGAAGATAATTGAAAATGGTGGAAAAATCATCCGTGACTACAAGGGTCCCAGAGATGCAGATGGTATTGTTTCTTACTTAAAGAAACAAGTAGGCCCACCTTCGTTGGAAATTACAACCCCCGAAGAAGGGGAGAAATCAGTTGAAGAAGCTGAAATTCTTGTTGTGAGTAATGTCATATGCCTGACTGCAAAATATCACAATTCACTAGTTGATACGTTAATGAAATTGAGAAATTTTGAATTGTGATGCAGGTAGGTGTGTTTAATTCTTATGACTCTGATGAGTACAAGGATTTTATCTCAGTTGCAAGTGAATTGCGATCCGAGTACGTTTTCAAACACACATTAGATAGTAGTTTGCTGCCAAAAAAGGACCTGGACCTCTCTTTACCTTCGATCCGTGTTTTTAAGAAGTTTGATGAAGGCTTCAATGATTTGAAGGTAAGTGTGGAGGATGTAGGATTGTCAGAGTTTGTATAAATGAGTATTATCAGTAGGATTGTCAGTGTTTTTAAGAAGTTTGATGAAGGCTTCAATGATTTGAAGGTAAGTGTAGAGGATGTAGGATTGTCATTAGGATTGTCAGTGTTTGTATGTATGCGGGATAAATGTAGATGTATGTACTTACATATGCATGTATGTATGGACATATGTACACTTACTTTTGTATACATACATACCCACACACACCTACAGGCTACACATACATGTATACATACATACACATATGTGAGACACACAGATACACACACATTATATATATATATATATATATATATATATATATATATATATATATATATATATATATATATATATATATACACATATTAATTATGTAATTATTATTATTTTTATTTATTTTCTTTTATAATTTTATTTTTTCAATTTATTTATTATTTTATTTCTATTTTTATGTATCTTTTACTTTATTTTTATTTATTCATTTTTAAAGTTATTATTATTATTATTATTATTTTTCATTTTTCATTTTTCATTAATTTTTTATTTTTTTGTGTATCTCAGTTTGTATTGATTTTCTTTCTTGTTTGTATTTTTCATGTCTTATATTGATGTTAAGTCTCTTGCTTTTATTTGTTGTTTTTTCCAATGTGTATGTGTTTGTGTCCTCTATCTTGAGTTCGTAAGTTTGGATATCTCTGAACTTATGAAGGTATATATATATGTGTGTACACATATATATGTATATATATATATATATATATATATATATATATATATATATATATATATATATATATATATATATATATATATATATGTATGTATATGTATATGTATATGTGTGTGTGTGTGTGTATATATATATATATATATATATATATATATATATATATATATATATATATATATATATATATATATATATATATAGAGAGAGAGAGAGAGAGAGAGAGAGAGAGAGAGAGAGAGAGAGAGAGAGAGAGAGAGAGAGAGAGAGAGAGATGA
>CM035406.1:29392816-29456902 GCA_020310875.1 Ceratopteris richardii
GGAGTTGTAGACATTCACATTATTTTAATGACTTTTGATCATTGGCAATGTGTGAACATGCCCACTTAAAAATCATTTATCAATAGAACTTTGTCCCAAACTCTCGTAACTTGAATAGGATTTCTTATCTTCATCTTCTCCATCTCTTTTTCCAATTTTTGCACATGTTTCTCTCTCAACTTTCTCTCTTCTTACGTAGCAGCCCACTCGCTTGATATTTGGAGCAATCAAGCCCACCATTGCACAGATCTCGCCGCCACATTTGGAGATGCAGGTACGAGTCGAGTGGCAGAAACAAAACTATGGAAGCTACTACAATGTAACTTCCCTGCCACTTTCTATGCATCAGAATTTAGGCAATTGATATGCAGTCTCATGTGGCACAAAGATTATTTCATAAGCCAATTTAGATAGGGTTTAAGAGACGGTCTGAAGGATCTTATGCTCACGATGCCAGAGGTTAAGACTTTGAAGGAATACATCGCCCAAACCATTCAAGGTGATAATCGCCTTTTTGAAAGGAAACAAGAAAAACAATAGAAGGAAGACTTCGCCAATGGAAATCCTTCCAGTGCACTCCTAGAGAAGAATCTATGCCTGAACCTATGAAGATAGATGTAACTAGGTTTTGGCCTCTATTTCCACAAGAAAAACAAAGAAGGAGAGATAACAAGTTATACCTCTACTGTGGACACTGGCTATATTGCAGTTAATTGTCCCAACAAGAGAACAAACTCTAGAGTCACGATAATCTTTGTAGAGGAAGGAAATGAGGAAGTCAAGTTGTAAAGGAGACTGAACAGCCAGATCGGGATATAAGAAAGGATCTCGTAATTCCAGCAACACTCGTAGAAACATATCTTGCCCCTGTCAAGATCATGCCTAAAAAGATCCTTTCCCTTACAGCCCTAGTCGATTCAAGAGCATCCTCATGTTTCATCGATGAAGGATTGGTTAAGAAACACAAGATTTGAGTACATAAGAACAAACTAGTAGTAGCTGAAGTAGTGGATAGACAACCTCTAGCATCGAGGAATATTACCAAGGAAATCACACCATTAAGAGTACACCTTGGTGATCATGATTCCCACATATATTTTAATGTAATATCAAGTTCGATAGATCTTGTTATTATTGGAATGCCCTGGCGAAAGAAACATAATCTAGACATCGATTGGGAGAAGAATACATATGTAGGAGCCAAAGCCTTCATGCATGCAATAAGGAAGGAACCGACAGGGATCGAGGTTCACAATTCATATCCAGTTTTTGGAACAGTCTTTGCAAGCTCATTGGTGTTCAAGTTGAATTGTCTACAATCAATCATCCACATATTGACGGACAAACAAAACATGTGAATCAAGTCCTAGAACAATATGTCTATTGCACCATCAACTATCATTAGAATGATTGGTTCGAGCTTCTACCCTTTGCAAAGTTTGCCTATAACAACAATGTTCATACATCCACCAACCAGACTTCCTTCTTTGCAAATTATGGATAATATCTAAGGATGGATATACAACTCTCAAATCATGTCAAGAGCCAAGTTGCTAGAGATAAGGCCCGATATCCCATGGATATTCACAAAGAACTCAAGGAAGAGATCCATACAAATCAAGAACAATATAAGTAAGTAATATGTAGATCAATTTCGTGTTCAAAATCCATCTTATGAAATTGGGGATAAAGTGTGGTTACTCGAAAATAATTTTCAAACTTCAAGGCCTTGTATAAAGCTTGATCATCAAAGATTTGGTCCGTTCACCATCTTGGCCGAGATATATCTAGTCACTTTCAAGCTCCAGTTACCAAGTACCATGAGAATACATCCAATTTTCCATGTATCCATGTCGGAACTATATTAGATTGCACCATTGAGAGGGAAGAGACCTAGCCCTTCACCACCTATTGAGATTGACGATCATGAAGAATTCAAAGTCAAGCATGTCCTAGATCCGAGAATATCCCGAGGAAGATTGGAGTACCTTGCTCATTGGAAAGGGTATGACATCAACAATCGTACTTGCGAACTTGGAGAAAACCTTCAGAGAGCATCAATCAAGGTTCGAGAATTTCATAAGAAAAATCCAATGAAGTCGAGATCAGAGAACATGATCGCTCTTCGTAGAACTCATCGCTTGAGGGGATTACATGGTCAAAGGAAACCATCTTGAACCTCAGACTCCATGTGACTTCTATATCTCATGATTGGTTTAGAATTTGGAGAAACCAATGCTTCCATTGCGTCCCGAACATGCCGAAATTCTAAGATCGATTATGTACTTGCTAGATTCTGACATCCAAAGCTCTTGTTTTGAATTGATGACATCATCAATGACATCATCAATTCGTAACCTCCATTGGTGGACCGCCCTTGCCTATATAAGGAGGGGTTTGTCACATATATTCTCAGTCTTGCTAATCCCAATCTTGGGAGCTCAAGGAGTCACGATCTCTAAGTAAGTACTCTCTAAGTTCCAGTTTGAGTTCTAGTCTTGTCTTTTGTTCTAGTCTTGTCTAGTCTTGTATCTTGGGCATTCTGTCTTGTCCTCTTTTAATCTTGTAGTACGAGATCCTTTCCAGTTATTCCTTGTATTTAGTTCATCTCTATCTAGGTATCTTGCTTCATACCTACAATCCCGGTTTGTGGGATCTCCTGTATCATCTCTAGTCGAGTGATCCATACGTATCAGTCCCATGTTGTGGGACTTCTTGTATCAGTTACAACTCCAAATCCAAAGGAAACGAGAAGGCCAATGTGGCTTTTAGTGTAGTCACTGAAGAGTTATTTGATATGGGGGACATTCTATGTTCTACTATATGAGCTGATGATGCATATGTACATGATGCTTTCACTCTATGCCATGCACAAGATATGGTGATCTTATTGATGCCTACATACTTGGATTGTGGATTTAGGTGCATCATTTCATGTGACTCTTATCAACAAGCATTTTGCTAATTTTCATGTAGGAAATCATGGTCATGTTTACCTTCGGAACAATCATGCATGTTTCATTGAAGCTATTGGCACTCCGCACTTGTCTTTGGGTCATGCCAATGAGTTGATTATGCATAATGTGCATTATGTACCAGACGTCAAAAAGAGCTTATTATCGGTTGGGTAGATGAATATGCATGGATATAGAGCAATGTCTGTGAAAAAGGCTCTTGGAAGGTAGTGAAAGGCTCAAGGCTGATTGTAAAAGACACCAAGAAAGGAACGCTTTGCGATTGAAAGGTATAATAAGACTTTATGTGAGAGCATAGATGTACGCTGTCCATAGCTAATGTCCCTCATGGATTTTGGGAAGAGGCTCTCAAAATTGCAATTCATGTTTGCAATTGATCCCCTCACACGTCCTCAAAAGGTGGGATTCCGAGAGAGGTTTTGTCTCGCAAACCAGCTTCATATGACCACCGACACATCTTCAGTTGTGATGCTTTTGTGCATATAAGGCCGAAGTTGAGGAGCAAGTTAGATGCAAAGTCCATGGAAAGCATCTTCATGAGTTATGGAGATGAAGTTGAAATGGACCACAGGATATGGGTACTTCAGTCTTCAACTCAAGAAGGTAATATGCAACCGAGATGTTATATTTAATGAGGCAAGGCTGCCCAAAAACAATTGTGCCTCTAAAGATGACCATAAAAGAGTCAAATTTTAGCATGTACACCGCATGTTCAATCTGATTTGAACCCTTGGGATGCTCCACATATGGCTGGGAATGACAATGAGCCAGTGATAATTGAGCCAGAGGATGTTGGCAATAAAATGAGGCTTCGAAGGGCATATGCAACCACCTATTCATGCTGAAAACAAGGCTGGAAACGATGTACAACAGCCCATCAATAATGAGGAAGTTGCTACATGTCCTGATGTAGATTCATTGTCAGAGAATGTTTATCATTGGGTAAGAGGATCTACACATCCTAGGAGGCGTATGAACATATATGATCCCTATGTACATTACGTTATGTTATCAGATGAGGGTCAGACTCTCACTTATAAAGGAGCAATGCTATGTGAACACATGAAGAAGTGGGAGTTAGCCATGCAAGAAGAGATAAAGGTCTTTGCATGCAAATGATACTTGGAACTTGGCTGAGTTTCCCAAAGGTAGGAAGGCCATTCCCAACAAGTGGGTGTACAAAATCAAGACTTTGGATGGCAAACCCAAGTATAAGGCAAGGCTGGTTGCAAAGGGATATGCCCAAAAAGAGGGCATTGATTTCCAAGAAGTGCTAAATGACCATTACATGTGTTGTTTGATCTCAAAGCTGCTTTGGGTTTGGAGTTAGTCCAAATGGATCTTAAAACAGCCTTTTTGCATGGCGAGTTAGATGAAGAGCTGTACATGAAACAGCTAGAAGGAGTTGATGTTCTTGGGAAAAAGCATCTGGTATGCAAGCTGAAAAGAAGTTTATATGGGCTGAAACAAGCCCCCATACGATGGTGTAAGAAGTTTGATGCATTTATGCTCAAACATGGGCTCAAAAGAAGCCATGCAGACCACTGTTTATACACCAAAAAGGATGAAAATGCAGCCCAATCATTTTAGTGCTGTATGTAGATGATATGATGCCTACTGGAAAGAATAAGAACACTCTACAGCAGCTAACTCTGCATTCTCAATGAAAGACCTTGGGGAAGCTAAGCATCTTCATCTTCTTCTCTAAATTTCTGTGCAGGTTTCTCTCTACCTTCCCTCCCCTCACGTAGCAGGCTACTCCCTTGGTGTTTGGAGCAACCAAGCCCCAAGGCCACCATCACGTAGCTCTCCGCGACCTCTTTCATGTTCTGGGGAACATCATGCACTTGCTTATCCTTATGGCCACTGATGACATGGTATTTGATCAATGTTGAAAGCTGATATACTGATAATTTTATGGGTAGCTCTTATGGCCTTATAACTGCATGCCTCGTTCATGGCTGAATTTCAGCTTTTTCCGTATCTGTCCAGGTACACATTTTAGCTGTATAGCAAAGATTCAGGTTTTATATAGCGAAACTTTTGTCTGAGTTGTGGTTAATTGATAGGCATGTATTACTTATCCATCTCTTATTTTTTTTATTCTTATTTTTGCATTTCTTACCTGTCTCATGCTAAGCTTCATTATGGCCAAGTCTTCTGCCCTGTATTTTTTATCATTGACAGAAGCTTACTTCACAAGGCCTTATATGAAGTCATGCTCTTCCGCGTGTATTTCTGCAGCATGCATGTGTATGAGCATGTATTTAACCCTATTCTGCACCCACTATCCAGAATTGATGATATTCATTGGGTTGTCATAATACGTGGTCTGTACTGTGTGTTATGGGGCTAATAGATACTTCTTTTTTACGATTGAATTGTGGTCTGTACTGTGTGTTATGGGGCTAATAGATACTTCTTTTTTACGATTGAATTCTTTGAGCATTTAACGGCAGTTTTTATTGTTGGGTGATTATGGGCATTTTCTGGATTCATCTAGGTATATGCATGTCATTGCTTCTACCCTTTGATCCGTTAGTCATTCTTATAATATTTCATTTAAATACAATGTTTAGTTATGAGTGATTATGGGTGTTTTCTGGATTCATCTAGGTGTACACGTGTGAACACATGCACATTTTGATTGGTTAGTCATTCCTAAAATACTGCACCTAACAAAGCTTAGATGGCTGTATGGAAGCTCTGTAGCTGACTGATGGAATTAGTTCTTAACCTCAGCATCTCCTTGTTTTACTTCGTTTTACTTGATCGGGGAGAGTGCTGTGCATTTATTTGACTGATATCTTGTGGAATGCTTTGTCATATACTTCTACTCATCTTTCAAAGAACTTTAAGTCTCATTGCCTATGTTTAGGCGGGTCTCCTGCTCCTTTTTCACACTTTTCCATGTGATTTGGCACCTACTTCATTTTCTAGATTTTTCATATTCTTTAAGATATATGCTGCCTTTCATCTGTTGTGCAAAGTTTCTTCAATATGGGTATGGATTTTCAGTGCTACTGGAGTTTTATGCTCCTTGGTGTGGGCACTGCAAGAACCTAGCTCCAATCTTGGATGAAGTAGCAATCGCATTGCAGTCCGATTCTAGTGTAGTTATTGCGAAACTTGTAAGTGCTGTGCTATTGGTTGTGTGCTTCATTGTTTTGTGGCCTTGAAATTCCATGGACGATACTAATTCCAAATGAGTGTGTCTTTAGGATGCCACTGCCAATGACATTAGAGACAAACGATTTGATATTCAAGGTTTTCCTACACTTTATTTTCACACTTCCTCTGGCAAGGTGGTTCCTTATGATGGCAATAGGACCAAAGAGGACTTGATTAGCTTTATAAATAGTAACAAGGAATCTTTGGATCAGAGCATGAATGAGTCTAAGCTTGATTCAGACACGAAGGATGAGTTGTAATTTGGTAAGTCTATCTGCCAAATTGTGTGTTCCTTTAATTTCACTTAACCATGTTTATATAAGTTTGGTACTTTTGTATGTCAGGTTTGGTGATAGCAGGAAGTTTCTTTCAGAAAGCGTTTTGCACTGTTCCTTAGTGAGGCTAAAATGGCATTGGCTTTTGCCAACAATGAGCTGTACAACATTGTAATTTTGTAGCTGAAACTTTTGAGCAGAATAAGAAATTGGAATGATTCAGAAATGTGCAGTTTAATGTTTGCTTATGCTCTCCTTCATTTGTTGCATTTTACTCCATGTCTCCTTACAAATATGCTTGAGTTTTTGGTATTGCTGGTCAAGTTGTGGAGCGCATATTGTTTGCTATGCTATCTGTAGATGGCATTACGTTATGTTTGACTTCAATTTATTCCGTGGTTCTTCTGGCTCGTTTTCCTGTGGATGGGATTTCAGTGTTTTAGAATGATTGCAGGAAGCAAATAGACCATGACGTAGAGAGTGTACATGGATAGGTTCTTAGTTATCAAATAAGAATCTTAAAGAAAAATTTAGAGTTAACATTCATCAAATTTGAATTTTTGATAACTTCACCTATATGGAAGAGTTGTTGTCTAATGTATTGTTTTGTATGATCATGTTTGTGCATAGTTTGAATTTCTTCCATATGTAACTTTCTGAGTCTCTGCTAGGAAAGAGACGTGCCACATTCACATTTCAAAAAAAGAATCTTCAGAAACGTACAAATAATTTTTGAGCTTATAAGAATGTATGTGCGCTGAACCAAGATTCCATGTTCTCTACGCTTGAGAAGGTTGACCTACTTGCCTGGTGTTTTCAAAGATGAGATAACAAAACCTTCTGTATAGTAGAATTACTCATTTTGCAGTGTTCTTGAAGTGTCACCACTGACTTTAGGAAAGGAGAAATCACCACTGGCCCTACAGAAAGTTTTGATGTAATAAATACTCTTCATGCAAATCTTTTTATTAATACAACTTTAGTGGATACCTTAAAGAAAAGATTGGGTAATATCTATCATTCTTCTGTGTTCATATTATACATTCTGTTTCTTTCACCTTCTGTTATTATATTGATACATAACAATATTCAAAGAAACAAGGTATTTTATACATTGATGGAAAGTATCTTGCTTCTTTGAATATTGTTATGTATCAAAAGAAGAGTTGGACTATGATTCTGATTATTTATTTCGATTTTGAAAATTTAAACAGAAGTTTCTTTTTTATTTCTTTTGAAATAAGCTTTACCTAATCCAAATTCAAGAGCCAAATTCTTCCTTGTTGCTTTCCTCTATACTAATTACAAGTAAAGAATTTTGCTTTCCCTTTCATGGGATAACATGAGAGAAGTGAAAAATAATAGATATAAAAGATGATCTTGAGGTGGTTGTACACTAGAGAATTGGGCATGTAAGTCGTGGAAGGTAGGTTGTACACAAGGAAACTATAAGGTAGTTGTACACAAGGAAACTTGAAGGTAGGTTATGAAAATCTACATTTTATAAATAGGAGTTGAGTCTCACGTTCCTCTCCCTTTTTTGTGATAGATAATACCCCACTTTTTCTAGCAAGGTTTATTGGAATGGTATACCACCCTTTTTTTAAATAAGTGAATCCCCCATTACATATATATGAAGAGGATAACTAGAATCAAATTTTACGTTCCATTGCTATTGAAGTACTCGACCATTGGATTGCTCTTGTGCACAAGTGAACTCGTTTATAAAAAAACGAAGATATAGAAGTTTAGATTTATAAATCTCACAAACACTAAGCTTTTTGGGTTCTTTCCTTATGGAATATTCATAAAAGCAAAAATTATACCTAAAAACCATGTGTTATTATGTATAATATGCTTGGAACAGTGGTAAAGATTGAAACCAAGTGGTAAAGATTGAAACCAAGTTTAAAGACGCTTGGAATACTTAACTTCACTAAAATGATGAAACAACAACCCAAATGCCAATTACTACGAATCTCCAAGAGATTCAATTAGTAAAACTTACCACCAATCTTGTGGATAGTTATCTATATCGATTCAAATTTTTTCTTGGACAACAGAGATCTAAGAGTGTTCAAACAAAAAGAAAAAGATATTAGCCTTATTAATCCTCATATGAAGGATCATAAGAGAATTTCTTGGGAAATGTTCCTTTGTCTTGATCATCCATGCAACCTACTATCAAAATAATCTCGAAAATCAATAGAGACATCTATCTATATGAAATGGAGTAAAATAAATAAAGAGATTAGACACTACAGCAAAATCATATAGAGGTGAAGGCTAATGGTTGAGCAAACATAGGTGGAGATAGAAAGATTTGTACAAATTGTGTAGAAATTTAAATTGAAGAAATAGAATGGATAAATTACAATGAGCTTATATGTGTATTTGTATGAAGTGAATGGTGTATTTTGAATCCTTAAGAATGATTTTCTATTATAATATATATACATATGAATAATTCTCATACCATACTTGAAGTTGGAGTTTGGGGATCAAGAATGCAAACAAACAACATGAGGAAGAGGAAGCTTAGGAGCATAATACGAGTGTGTATTACTAAGTGTAGAATCTACATAAATATATATCCCTTTAGAATCATGGGTGTATGTACGATGTGAAGGAAGGAAAACCTCTTAAAAATGGAAAAGGTTCCCTATCAATCCTATGTGTTCATGCACAATACCAAAATATACTAACAAGTACCACTACCAAAATATACTAACAAGTACCCCCTGAGAATTTTGTTGTGGGGGGAGGGGCTGATTGATATGTTCTATAAGGAGGTATCAACCAATTTGGAGTAAGGTCTATCCATAAAAGGGAGTAAGCCAAAATCTTTGCAAAAAGCTTGAGCTTATCATGAGGCTTAGCCTTGTACAAATGTATGCAACATTATCCTATGTGGCACATGCACCAAACTAATCTCTTGAGTAGAAGAGTCTCTTGTTGGCATAATGACAATGAATCTCCATGTGCTCAGTGCCAACATGGAACATTGGGTTCCTCACAACTCTGAATGTGGTTTGACTATAAATATGATGGCGATAGAGGTTTGATCAACACCGAAGTCATCCATAAGGCATCTAAGCCACACACACTCAATAGTAGCCATGAAAGCTTACTTAAATAGAATATCACAACTAGAAGTTGCCAAAGCAGGATTCCTCTTGTTCAATCAAGATATGCATGAGCTACCAAGCATGAAGCAAAAATGACTTGGACACACACATGTCACAACATTAAACCCAATTTGAGTAAGAAAAAGCATTTAAATTTGATAGTATTGATCCCCTTGGGATAAAAACACAAAGTGTTTAGGTACAAGATAAATAGCAAAAGATAAACTTAACTCCCCTCCCCCCCCCCAAATGCTTGACACGAGCTATGCATAAATATGCTCATCCGAGAGACAAAAAACTAAACATGAGGTCAAGTGATGCATACATGAATAAGGCATAAAACAATTTGTTAATAGAGTAACATCTAATGCATCTCTAGCATCATGAAAAAACATTCAATTAAACCTCTCTCAATAGTGGCAACATGTTTACAATCTTCAAGGTCTAATCATTACAAAAAAGTCTCAATGTATTTTATTTGACACAAAAGAATGCCTCCATTAACCTGCATAAATTGAATGCCCAAATGATGATGTAGATACGCCAAATCTGATATTTCAAAAGAGGCATGCAAATCAATCTTAAAATCAATAATATGCATCGCATTAGCACTATTTGAGCAACATGTCATCCCCATAAGCAACAATGATAAGCAGTACAGCATTTGGATACTTTACATATAGGGCACTTTTAGATGGAATATTTTGAAATCCATGTGCTAATAATTATGCATGTATTTTCTCATACCAATGTGGTGCTTGCTTTAATCCATAAAATGCCTTCTTTAACCTTCACATTTTGTTTTCATAAGCACAAAACCATGGTCCTAAAAAACATACACTTCTTCATGAAAGTTCCCATTAAAAAATATATATTTTTTTGGAATTGATGTACATTCCAACCATTGTGAGCTCCAAGTGCATAAATTCTATGAACAATTGTCTTATGACACACAGGAGCAAATGTCTCATCAAGATCAATGCTTTTTTCTTGGGCATAATCTTGAACTACAAGCCCAACCTTGTAATGATGATCAATGCTACCATTAGACTTGCATTTCAACTTGTAGACCCATTTAGTGCTAATTGCCTTCTTGCTAAGAGACAAGCCATAGAAAGACCAAGTACCATTCTTCATAATAGCATCAAAATATGATTTCATAGCAACCATGCATTTTTTTAAATTTTGTACTTCATCAAAAGAATCAGGATCTTTTTCATCATAAAGATTATTAATAGCTAGTGCATGGGAATTTGATGCAAAATAAGCATCACAAAAGCCTAAACAAGTACGAGGAAGCAAAAGTGAATTTAACTTACAATCTTTCAAAGTTTGTGCCAATCATTTTGGCATAGATTTTGCCTCATCAATATCTATCTCTCATTAGTAAGTGCATCATTAAAATCTACAAAAAAAATGGAATGATCTAAATTCTCATTCAAAACTTGCATAAGCTAAGAGTCTTCCTTTCTTGGAGATACATTTGATTGTCAACCAGTGGAAAGAGGCAACAAGGTATCATACACATCTTTTGGGTTGTTTGGGGTCTCTTTCATGCATGAACATAAAGGTTGCATTACATCCTCCACAAGAAGAACATCTTGGCTAACCAAAATATGTTTAATTTATGGGTGATATAGGTGATGGTATTCACTCTCAAAAATATATCCAACAAAAAGACATTTTACAACCTTCTTATCTACTTTCTTATGTTGTTTCTCAAGTGCTAATTCATATGCCAAACAACAACAAACATGCAGACAAACAAAGAATGGCTTTTGAGCATGCTAAATTTTATAAAGAGTGATAGGATGTAATAGCTCACTAGGAAACATGTTATGTGCATATGTAGCATGCATTATGGTCTCAAGCTAGAAACTATGAGTTGGTGCTTGACTTTTCTATACATCTTGCCTTTTTCATGAGAGACATTTTCCTCTGAGCAACATCATTTTGTTGTGGTGAACATGACACTATACATTCATCTTTTATCCCATGTTCAACAAAAAAGGCATTGAATTTGGAAGCCATATAATCATCCCTTTGATAAAACAGAGTGTGCCCAACATATAGTCCTCTTGATCAAAACAAAGGCTGCCCATTTTACATGTTGAAAAATTCCCAACAATAACCAAGAACTAGTTTCAAACCTTGTCTTAAGTGAGTAAACCCATGCATGGCTGAAGAATTCATCAATAAAAATCATGAAGTAAAGGTAATTTCAAAAAGATGGTGTTCGCAAAGGACCATATACATCACTATGAACAAGATGCAAATTTTGTTCACCTCTTAGTGTACCATATTTAGGAAAAGAACAATGTTGCATCTTACCCAAAATGAAGCCCTCACATACACGCTTGGATGGTTCCTCAAGTTCATACAAAAAAGACACCATATCAAACTTTTGAAGATGTAGCAAACTAGCAAAATTCAAATGACCAAAACATGCATGTTAAAGTTGGAGTTGCAAGAGAACTCCAAATAGGAAGTAAAAGATAGATCAAACCTGCAACATCCTCAACACTGAACATTTGTAGGTGTGTCAAGATGTGTTTTGATACTCTGCACAATATTCCATGATCAGTTTGCAATGAACACATGTTGCATCATGTATGCCCATAATGGGTAGCTGGAATGATCCAACTTATCTTCAATATCCAACGTGAAAACTACACCACTGTTTTTAGGCATGATCAATTTTTGGTGTTTACAAACCTTGAGAATGTAGCTAGAAGTGTGATGAGTCCCACAAGTTTGACATAGTTGTAGACTACCATCCAAAAAACCAAAACTGATTGTAGACTTAATAACTCCAAAAAAATTGAATTAGGACACACAAAGGTACAAAACACATAATTCAAGAAAATATACATAGGTATATGACCTCTACAAACTTGCAAGTTTAATGGAGGCCTTGAACTAGAGATGAACTAGAGAAAATAAAGTTTGTAGAGGCTACAACTCTCAATAAAAATACAAAATGAATCTAATATTTGAAAACTCACAATGGATACCAAAAGCTTTTCAAATGAGATCTTAGATACTTTGATTGAATATGAGAGAGATACAAGCTTTGCAAAACCTATCTACAAATCTACACTTACACACAGATAGTCATGAAAAGACTGTCTTAGATTAGGCAATAGAAAATCAAGTTTTACTTACTTCTCACATGTAAAACTATCAAAAAATCTTCTTAATACTCCTAGGCTCATGCTATAAACTTGAGAGAAGATATTCCATGAGTAACATGCTAGAAATGAGCCAAAAATGGATGGACATTGAGAAGTAGCCACATCCACCTTCTCCTCCTACATCATAGTGACCTTCTTGTTACTCATCCATTTGAATCACCATGTTCTTGATATCACACAATACTCCAACCATTCTTTGCCAGTCATTGAAACATCTGAAGGTGTCCCAAATATATTTACATCTATTAGAACTTGTTCCTTAATTGTACATTAAAACATGTTGATATATTTAGGTAGTGATGTGTGTGAACACTCTAGGACCGTCGGGGCACTTTTTTCCCTCTTTAGGAGGTTTTTTCCCCTGGCTTGTATATACGCCTATTGCCCTAATGGGCTACTTATCTTTATACATTCTCTAGTAATACATTCAGTATTGTGTGTTGTGCTCCAAGCTTCTTATTCTTCCTTGAGCTGTTCGCGTGCTTCCACATATGTTTAACTCCAACAATTGGTATCAAAGCAGGTCACTATTTCATCTAGGGCGTCGTTGACATATCGTAGCGCTTGTGCAGGCTATTTTGTCTTTTTGTGCCAAAGGTATATACCTGTCTCGGTTTGCCAGTATAAGCGTCTCGAAGTGTGCTACATGTTGAGCAGAACTCGTCTCGACAGTTTCGTTCAACTTTTTGAGATACAATCAATTTTTTGCATCGAGGTATTTTAGTCACCGGCCATGGCTGAGAGCAGTGATGTATTTCGTATGTTGGCTATTGAGGATAAGTTGGATGGTACCAACTACCCATTGTGGACTTATATGATGTGACATGTATTGGTTGCAAAAGGACTATGGAACATTGTGCAGGGTGTTGAAAAACGTCCTATCACACCTGTAACTGTTACAACTGCAGGTACTGAAGTTGATGCAGAAGGTGTCGAAGATGAGGATATTCTGCATATTCCTATTCGTGTTGAGGTTTTTGCTGCACCTACTGAAGAGAAAATTTGTTGGGATGGCAGAGATGCCCAGGCACATGCATTGATAGCTTTGTCTGTCAAACCTGCCATGATTCCTCACATTCGCTCTTGTAGAACAGCTAAGGATGCTTGGGATACACATACCACATTGTACCAAGCTAGGAATGAGGCTCGTGTTCCTTACCTTCAAAAACAGTTGGAGGGTGAGCACATGAATGAAGGTGATTCTATGGACAGTTTTCTAACAAAGATCAAAGACTTGAAGGAACAGTTGATTTCTGTTGATGAGGTTATACCAGATAGCTCACTTGTGCAAACCGTTCTGAATGGTCTTCCTCATTCATATCAGCGTTTTGCTTCTACTCTTCGGTTGATGATGAAAGGCAATCCAAATGCTTTGTCATTTGAGGAGCTAGTCTCTATCCTGTTGCAGGAAGATCAGTCCAGGCAGAACAGGTCCATAATGTGAGTTGCAGATCAAGCATTCCTAGCTAGTCAAAAGGGCAAAGGAAAATGGAGCTCTTCAATTAGTAAGCAGAAATCTGCTGATTCTGCATAATCAAAGAGGGAAGAAAAAGATGAAAAGAAATCAGAAAAGTAGAAATTGTTCTGCAAGTACTGTAAAGGAAATGATCATATCATAAAGAACTGTCCAAAACTGGCTGCTAAAGAGGCAAAGAAGAAAGAGGCTGGAATGGTTCTTGCAGATGCCTCTACACCAAAAACAGAGTCTGCTAATCTTGTGTAGGAAGAAGAATGGGCATTTACTATTGTTTGGAGTTTTGACCCATCTTCTCATGAGTAGTGCATGTCTGCAGTAGACTCACATATTTGGTACTTTGACTGTGGGGCGACCAAACATATTGCCTCGCAGCACAATTTCTTCTCTTCACTCGAGCCTACCCCTACAAGGAATACTGTTACATGCGCCAACAACTCCTCTTATCCTGTTATGGGAGTTGGTAAGATCATTTTGACTACTATTGATGGTAGTTCTTTCACTTTGTCAGATGCTTTATTTTTGCCAGGGATCAAGAAGAACCTGTTATTAGTTTTTGCATTAGCCAAGATTGGCTTGGTTGTGAAATTTGTTGATGACAGGTGTACAGTTCATGATCAGTCAAATGGCAATGTGATTATTGCTTCTGGAATTTTATGTTGTGGGTTGTATAAGCTCATAGACTATGAAAGGTTTCTGAATGATTCAGCATGTGCAGTACATGATTCTCAGGCTATGTCAGATGCAAAGCTTTGGCGTGCACGACTTGGTCATCTGAATTTTGCTAGTTTGCTATGCCTGAAGAAATCTGAAATGCTGTCCTCTTTGCCCAAACTTGAGGCACCTGGAAAACATGTTTGTGAAGGCCGTATTTTAGGCAAAATGCAGCGTTCCTCATTTCCAAAAGATGGTTCAGTTCGGCCTACTAAGAAATTGTAGCTTGTACATAGTGATGTATGTGGTCCTATGCAGACACCTTCTTTTGGAAATTATCTTTACTTCGTGACTTTCATTGATGATTTTTCCAGGCATGCATGGGTATATCCATTGAAGGCAAAGTCCGAAGTGTTCATGTGCTTCAATCAGTTTTTGGTTTTGGCTGAAAATCTGTGAGCATGTAAAATGGGCACCCTCCGTTCAGATCGAGGGGGGGAATATATGTCTTCTGATTTTAATGCATTTCTAGCTGAACGTGGGATAAAACACCAGTGTACAGTGCCATATACACCTCAACATAATGGAGTTGCTGAATGAAAGAATAGGTCACTCATGGAGACGACGAGGTGTATGGTCAAGAGTGAGGCTTTACCACATAGTTTTTGGCTTGAGGCTGTCATGTGTGCAACATATGGACTTAACAGGTGTCCCATTAAAGCGCTGTAGTCTATCACTCCATATAAGGCTTGGCATGATCGCAAGCCATCTGTTGCTCATCTGCGTGTTTTTGGTTATTTTGCATATGCATTAGTGCCTAAACAACATCACAAAAAATTGGATGATAAAGCAGTAAAATGTATTTTTGTTGGGTACAGTTCTGAAAGTAAAGGCTATCGTTTGTATCATCCATAGACTAAACACATTCTAGTCAGTTGTGATGTTGTTTTTGTGGAAGATGCTATTCAACCATTGCTTTCATGTACTAAGGAGACATCTGTTATCTCCAAAGACATGTATGATACTTTGCTGCCTCTTTTGACAGGTGGACAGTCTAGTGCTGGTCCTAATGAGGCAACTTCTCAGCCTTTGCAGGTTTCATGTGATGATGCAGATCATCCCATTTCTAATGCAGATTTACATGATGCACTTGTTGATGAGAGAGCTGACATTGAGGAGGCAATAACTATGCCAAAATGGCTGGTACAGACTTTGCGTCACAGCAAATTAGATGCACCTCTCTCATATCGTACTCGATCAGGCTCTCATAGTGCCTCTTTTGCATCAGATTGCTATGCTACGGCTGCATCTTGTCTCTGTGATGAGAATGAGCCTTTTTCATTTGACAAAGCACAAAATTAAGAAAATTGGGTGGTTGCTATGCAATCTGAATATGATGCTATAATGAAGAATGGTACTTGGTCTTTATGTGACTTGCCTCCTAGCAAGAAGGCCATTGGCACTAAGTGGGTTTACAAGCTAAAGTGTAAGCCTGATGGAACAGTTGATAGGTTTAAGGCTATGCTTGTTGCAAAAGGTTATGCACAGGAAAGAGGCATTGATTTTGATGAGACCTTTGCACCTACATGCCGTATGACTACTGTTCGGAGCATCTGTGCACTTGGAGCTCATCATGGTTGGAATGTACATCAGTTGGACATTAAAACTGCATTTCTGAATGGTGACTTGCATGAAGAAGTGTATGTTTTTCAGCCCTGTGTCTTTGTGCAGAAAGGGCATAAAAACCAGGTGTGCAGGTTAAAGAAGGCATTATATGGTTTAAAGCAAGCACCATGTGCTTGGTATGAGAAGATACATGCCTATCTAATTTCACATGGTTTTGAGAACAGTCTAACTGAAAGCACCTTATATGTTAAGCGTGCTAATGATGTGCTTCTGATCATTGTTGTCTATGTTGATGACATGCTACTCACTGGTCCTATTGAGAAGCATATTGCTAATTTTAAGGCTGATTTGCATGCCTCATTTGAGATGTCTGATTTGGTCGGCATCTACATCACTATTTGGGCATTCAATTTATGCAAGTTGATGGTGGAATGGCTTTGTGTCAAAAGAAATATATTGACACATTATTTTAGCACTTTGGCCTTGAAGACTGTAAGCCTATTGCCACTCATATGGAGACATGTTTACGATTGAGTCTTCATGATGCTGGACATGCATTTGATGTTGTCCTCTATCAGCAGGTTGTTGGATGCCTCATTTACTTATGCATTACTTGGCCAGATATTCAGTTTTCTATCTCACAGATGAGCAGGTTTATGCATTGCCCAGGTGTCAAGCATTGGTAGGCGGTTAAGCGCATCTTTTGCTACTTGAGTGGTACTCGGCTACTTGGGTTGTTTGATCCCAAGGGGGGATCACTGCCGCGAGATTTGCATGCTTTTTCTGACTCAGACTGGGCTGGTTGCTATTATTGACTGTGTGTACAAGTGCGAGAGACACATGAGAAGCACACACAAGGAGCACAAATGCAGCAAAGATAGACGGAGAAGACGATGGCTGGAATAGCTCTCTCTATTGACGATGAACTGAACTGAAGTAAGAGCTGAATGATATCGCTAAGTACAAAGTACCACCACATATGAGAGTATCAAGTTTGTGGTAACATGGGGAAAAAACCTCTAGCCAGCACTAGAGTAAAAATTGCCCATGTATAAGGAAAAGGTTCACATCAAAGCTACTCGAGGAACACTGTAACAAACCCCCCTGAAGTGAATGATGTGAACACATAGAGGGAGTGGGGAGTAACAGATCAGCCCCCACAAGGTAATAAGCTTAAAGCTTTGCGAAAAGCTTCAAACATTTCCCGTGGAAGAGCTTTGATGAATATGTCTCCCACATTATCTTGTGTAGGCACATATACCAAATCAAAATCTCTTGCATGAAGGCGCTCTCTCACATAGTGATAATGCACCTCAATATGTTTGGTCCGTGCATGAAACACTAGGTTTGGTGCAACAGCGAAAGGACTCTGACTATCTGTGAGAATATGCGTAGCAGCGTCAATCGCCATGCAAAGATCCATCAATAGGCGTCTCAGCCATATACACTCCACTATCGCTGTGAAAACTGCCCTGTACTCAGCTTCACAACTCGATGTCGCCACTGTAGGTTGCTTCTTACTCAACCAAGATATGCATGAGTCTCCAAGGAAAAAGCAATTACCACTAGTGGACACGCGAGTATCATAACAACCAGCCCAATCACTATCTGTAACAGCATGCAAGCATGGTTGAACATCTCTGCCATAAAAGAGACCTAAGCTCAAAGTGCCTCGGAGATATCTAAACACGCATTTCACCACTTGCCAATGCTTAGTGCCAGGGCTATGCATGAATCGACTCAAGTGGGAAACTGCATACTGTATATCCAGCCTTGTGTTGCATGCATATATAAGACATCCCACAGCTTGCTGATAAAGAGAAGTGTCAAATGCATCACTGGAATCCTCAACTGAGAACCTGAATCCTGTCTCGACTCGTGTGGAAACTGGCTTACAATCCTCAAAATCAAAACGTTGAAGTAGTTTTTCAACATACTTTGCTTGATGCATAATAATTCCCCCCTGAACGGATACAAACTGGATGCCAAGATAGTAGCTCAAAAGACCAAGATAAGTGACATCAAAAGTATGCTGCAAATCAGCCATAAGAATGTCAAGTTTTGCATCACATGACCAGTCAAGAGTATGTCATCGATATAAAGAACAAGCACTATAAGATCAACCCCATTTTTGCATACATAGAGTGTGCTTTCAATCAGACTACATGTGAAACCAAGAGCAATCAAGTGCTTATGTATTTTGTCATACCATGCACGTGGAGCTTGCTTGAGACCATACAAGGCTTTATGCAAGCGACAAACCATATGCTCTTTCCCTTTCATAGCAAATCCAGGAGGTTGCTTCACATAAACCTCCTCTTGCAAATTACCATTCAATAAGGCTGTTTTTATGTCCAATTGATGCATTTTCCAACCTCGATGGACAACCAATGCAACCACGGTACGAATGGTAGTCATGTGTGAAGTAGGTGCAAAAGTTTCCTCATAGTCAATGCCATATTGTTGTGCATATCCTTTGGCAACCAATCTAGCTTTGTAGCGATCAATGCTACCATCAGATTTTCTCTTAATCTTGTAAACCCACTTTGTACCAATGGCATTCTTTCCATTTGGCAATTCACATAACTCTCAAGTACCATTCCTATGTATGGAATCCATTTCTGATTGCATAGCACTCATCTATTGTGGATCGTCACATGCATCTTCAAAAGAAAGTGGCTCTTCATTACATGTTGTAGCAATAAGAGAATAATCCACAAAATTACTTGATGCATGGTGAGAGCTTGATCTTGTTCTACCAAGCAAAGATGCACTCAATTTGTTGTCCTGCAAAGTTTGTTTCAGCCACTTTGGCATAGATTGTGCACTCTTGATAGACATGCGTTCATTATGTAAAACATCTTCAATATGTACATCATGCATGGGCTGAATTTCATGCTCATTTTCAGCCATATTTTGATTATCTGCATTTTCAACCCTATTTGGCTGTAATTTTTCAGCCCTTTGAGCCTCAGTTGACTGGTCTACATGGCCATAGTCAAGCGCACCATTTTGGAACAAAGCCATGAGTGTATCGGACACATCTTGTGAGCTAACTGTTGGCTGTTTTTTGCATTCAAGTAGAGGAAAAACTGAATTTTCAGCAAATACCACATCTCGACTCACAATAATGGTGTTCGTCAATGGATGGTACAATCGATATCCCTTACTTTTAGCACTATAATCAACAAATATACATTTCTTTGGCTTGTCATCAAGTTTGTGACGTTGTTGTGATGGCACAAGAGCATATGCAAAACAACCAAACACACGCATATGACTAACCATAGGCTTATGACCATTCCAAGCCTCATAAGGAGTGATGACTCTCAATGCTTTTTTAGGGAAGCGATTCAACACATAGTTTGCACACATGACCACTTCCATCCAAAACTTATGAGGAAGATTCTTTCCTTTAACCATACATCGTGCCATTTCAAGTAGAGTTCTATTTTTACGCTCGGCAACACCATTTTGCTGAGGTGTATATGGCACCGTACATTGGTGTGAAATACCTCTTTCACAAAGAAAAGCATTAAACTCATGTGACATGTATTCACCACCACGATCCGTGCATAGAGTCAAAAGCTTTTGTGAAGAAAAAATTTCGGCCATAGCTAAAAATGCTTTGAAGCAAGAAAATACCTCATTCTTTGCTTTCCTAGGATACACCCACGTATGGCAAGTAGCATCATCAATAAAGGTAACAAAATACACATGCTTCCCAATAGATGGGGTCTTGACGGGACCACATACATCACTATGGACAATTTGCAATTTTCTTGTAGTGTGTGTATGACTATCTTTTGGAAAAGAAGCACGATGCATTTTTCCAAGAATGCAACCTTCACATGCATGCTTTTCAGTGCACTCAAGTGTAGGAAAACCAATAACCATGTCCTTCTTTTGCAAGTAAAGCAAACTATTGAAGTTCAAGTGACCAAAACGAGCATGCCGAAGCTCCATTTCAGCCATGGAAGAAGTATGAGCAACGAAGGCATTCCAGGCAGCCCTCTTGTATGTATCCATGTAATAAAAGCCATTACATAATGTACCGGACATCATGATAACATCACCATTGCTGAAATCATGAATCATACACTTATCATCAACAAAGTGTACATGAAGTCCAGCTTTGGCAATCAACGGAACTGAAATTAAGTTCTTCTTGATACCGGGCACATACAATGCATTTTTCAAGAGAATCACACCTCAATTTGCAGCCATAAGCTCAATTTCTCCTACTCCAATGATAGGATAAGAGGCATTGTTTGCACACACCACCTGTTCTCCTTTAGGTGCATCTTTCAAAGAGGCAAAAAATCTTTTGCATGATGTTATGTGCTTTGAAGCACCACTATCAAAGAACCAATCCGAATCAGCCTCACTCACAACCATACATTTAGAATGTAAAGAAGCATCATAATGACATGTAACAACACATGCCCAAAAATCTTGAGCCATGTTAGCTTCATCATTCTTTGCATTTGCTGAATTTTCAGCAATAGACATGCCAGATTCCTTCTTCTTTTCATTGTGTTTAGCAAGCTTTCTACACTCATCAATAGTATGACCAGCCTTTCGACAATATTTGCATCTCTTCTTCTTTTGCAAATCACCATCATTAGAGGAATGAGTGGAAGAGGAAGCTTGAGGCTTTGGTTTTGATGAACCCAAAGTTGAACCATACTTACTTTTCCCCTTTTGTGAGATAGTAAGTGCTTGCGTTCCCTCAATCAAACCACTCCTATTCACTCTAGATTGCTCTTCTTGCAAAAGAAGAGACACAACCTCATCAAATGCATACATATTAGGATTTTCTTTTGCAACCAAACAGAGTGTAGTAGCAAAGCTTTGAAAAGATTGCGGTTATCCTTTCAACAATGTAGAAATGAGTGATGCATCCGGAATGATCTCATCTATGTTTGCCAATTGCTCTTTCAAGTCCTTGATGCGTGTCACATACACATCCACCGATTCATTTTCAGCCATACATACATCCTCAAGTTGCTTCCTCAAGTATGCAACACGTGCTTCATTACGCACGACATACAAAGAAGCAAGAGTGTCCCATGCCTGTCGTGATGTAGAACATGACCGAATGTGTGGAACTATATGACGCTTCACTAAAAACGCAATCAAAGCATGACCTTGAGCATCTTTTCCATCCCATCTAAGCTTCTCTTGTGTAGGTGGAGAAGGAGAAACCATTGTACTCGAAGAAGAAGCTCCATCTGTGACAGTAGATTGTGAAGTAGAAGAACCTGCCGGTCTTCGATCTATATTTGCCACTATGTTCCAAAGTTGTTTTGCAACAAGAACATGCTTCATCATGCCACATCGGATAGTTGGTCCCATCAAGCTTATGTTCGGCTTGAAGCATGCCAAAAAAGTCATTGCTGCTCGCCATTTTACTAAGAAACAAGAATGTGACAAAATCTTCACTTCAACGAAAGCTAAAATGAGTGCTAAAATTTTAGCTCACAAACTGTCACTCTGATGGCGATTCTGATTGCATGAATGGCTTCGAAATGGGGGTAAAACCCCACCGCACCTGGTGGAAATGTTTCCTGGTTACTGAAATTCACAGTTCTATGCTCCGAAGTCGATTTGCACTGTTAAAGTGAGCGCGTGCCACGACGCGAAAAACCGAAACTTGAGAAGAAGCTGAACATGCTCTGATACCACTACTGAGTGTGTATAGAAGTGCGAGAGAAACACGAGAAGCACACACAAGGATCACAAACGCAGCAAGACACACAGAGAAGATGATGGCTGGAATAGCTCTCTCTATTGACAATGAATTGAGCTGAAGTAAGAGCTGAATGTTATCCCTAAGTACAAAGTACCACCACATATGAGAGTATCAAGTATGTGGTAACATGGAAAAAAAACCTCTAGCCAACACTAGAGTAAAAAGTGCCCATGTATAGGGAAAAGGTTCACATCAAAGCTACTCGAGGAACACATAAGTGTAACAGTTATGACACTCGTGTGTCCACTAGTGGCTTTTGCTTCATGCTTGGTAGCTCATGTATATCTTGGTTGAGCAAGAAGCAGCCTACTGTGGCCACTTCCAGTTGTGAGGCTGAGTATAGGACAACTTTCACAGCGACTGTTGAATATGTGTGGCTCAGACGCCTTATGGCTGATTTCGGTGTTGGTCAGTCTTCTGTCACCACCATCTTCACTAACAGTCAGAGCGCATTGGCAGTTGCGAGGAACCCTGTGTTCCATGCTCACACTAAGCATATTGAGGTGCACTATCATTATGTTAGGGAGAGGTTCTCTGCTGGGGAGATCAGCTTGGCATATGTGCCCATGCTGGAGAACATTGCAAAACTTTTCACGAAGGCTCTACCTAGGGAGAAGTTTGAAGCTTTCCTCAAAGCTTTGGGCTTACTTCCTTTTGTGGAGTGATTTCCACATAGCTTGACACTTTCTTATACATGAGTGCCAGCTACTTGTTCACCGCATCACTCCTAGGGGGGATTTGTTGATATATTTATGTAGTGATGTGTGTGAAGACTCTAGGACTGCCAGGGCACTTTTTTCCCTCTTTAGGAGGTTTTTTCCCTCGGCTTGTATATACGCCTATTGCCCTAATGGGCTACTTATCTTTGTACATTCTCTATTAATACATTCAGTATTGTGTGTTGTGCTCCAAGATAGACATCTAGTCTTGTCCTCTTGTAATCTCATAGTATGAGACCCCATCCAATTATTTCTTTTATCTAGTTCATCTTCCTCAAGGGAGTTCTTCTAATTTAGATATCTTGGTTCATACCTATGATCCCAACTTGTGGAACCTCTTGTATCCCATCTAATCTAATTATCCATACCTATTAGTCATGAGTTGTGGGACTTCTTGAAGTAATATATTACAATCTTGTAATCATAAATATGTTTTCAAAATTATCCATTCTGGTTAGAGGGCACAATCTAGTGCTTCCCTAACAACATCAACATCATGAACATAAAACAATATTTTGTTCATTGTAACTTCAAATATCTTAGCACTCTTTTGGATGCTTACATATGAGGTACCCAGGGTTCATGAATTAAATGGGATAACATTCCCATTGCATAGCACATATCAGGTCTAGTTTTTGTTGCATAATTCAAAGATCTCTCCATGGATCTATAAGCATTCGAATCATGCTATTGGAGATAAACACTCATTGAAGCTATATTTAAAGGCAAAAGGAAGGGAAGATTGTAAAAGGGGGATGTATCAAATATAAATGAAGAAAAAAGACACAAATGTCAAAGCAAAGGAAATATCGAGTTAAGGTTATATTTTCTCTAAAATCCCCTTCAAATTGGCGGAACATGTATAAAACCCAAAACTTTCGAACTATGCATGGAAATCATTTTTGTAATTAGCTCCATATTTGTGAAAGCAAAGGAGTGTTTGAGCTTGAGGAAAAAATCCCTAACCACCTAGAATTTTATAGGATTTTTTTACACTCAAATCAGACTCCACATGAGGGTTTAGTACCCATTTTAACTAGGACTAACATTAGAGTGTGAAGAGGGAGACCTTCAAATTTTCCTATAAAATGAAACTAATCCTAATTTGCAACTTCTTCTTGTTCATTATCTCTTTTAATCAAGCATGATCTTTTTGGGATGTCTTGTGTTTTTCTCATGAGTGAGGCTTGCTTGCAAGTGTGTATGCACATGTTCATGCATGTGTGAGACTCCTCTTCTATGTGTATGACTCCTAGAGTGGTGAAGATATTGAAACCACCAACTCGTCCCTTTGATTGAAAATTTGTGGGTGAGGATCTATTGCTTGATGTTGGTTGGTTTGCATGTCATGCAAGCGGGTCTACATTGAGCTTTGCCAACATTGTCAAGCAAGTTTCTTAGCAATCATCATGCTTGGGTGCTTTAATTTTGTGACACCTTAGCAATCATCATGCTTGGGTGCTTTAATTTTGTGACATAAGTGTGTGTTCAATCACTTGGAGTGAAATTTTCATAACTTTTATCTTTAGGATAATTAGAATAGTAGGTATATAGGTAGAAATAGAAAAAGTTAATTGTAAGGGCTAGGATTTCTATCACACTTTCCAAGCTCACCATTAAATTTGTATAAGTGTTTCCTCTTCTTCTCCATTTTTTATTCATTTCACCCTTATCATAGGTCTTGAGGAGGTGCTAGAAGGTTTTGAGTCCTCAGATATATGGAACGGACTTCATGGCCCAAATCAAAGTTATGGTGGGTCCCTTCTAGCCTTCCATCTTTGCTTCAATTCTTTTCTTTACTTCTCTCTATTTCCATGCTTGTTGCCAAAAACTTCCCCATCGGAAAAACATTGGGCATGTGGTCTCCTCCACATGTATAACATCACTTTACTAAGAAAAATCTAGGCATATGCTTGCTAGAGACACCTAAATTTTGAGATACCTTCTTTGCTAACTCCTCTATGGAAGTGGATGGCTTAGAACTGAAGTTAGTAGCACTGTCAAAATCTTTATAGATTTTGGAAATCTCTAACTCTTCCCCTAGATTGTCCTCAATATCAATGCACATGCGTACACACTATTCTATGGATCTCAGTTCCTTCAAGTACACATAAAATCTCAATTTGGTACTTAACAAACCATCTAGGAATAAAGCTACTTGTTTGGTTGGGTTGGCTAACTCTGGAATAGGGCATCTCCATAAGTACTCTCTAAACCATCTTTTGCAAGTCCAATTGTTTCTTGAGGTGTTTTTTTGAAGCTATGTATCACAGATGAGGTGTTGTGCTTGATGCCACTCTTAGAAAATTCAGTGGTGAAGACTTCCAATAATTGGTTAATGTTTCTTAATTGCCTCTGGTGAAGTGATTGAAACAAATTCAAGGTAGTGTTTGTGGGAGATAGGCCAAAAGCATTGTATTGAGTAAACAAGTACTCAACTTGTTCCGCGCTCAAAATTTGCCTAAACTCTGCTATGTGGTCGTAAGGGTCTCCTGTGCCATTGAAGCAATCCTTCATGGACTTAACCAATTGTGTAGGCCTCAAGATCCTAGGATGTTCTCTGGGTCCTGGTAGGGGAAACTCATCCATGCCTCTTTGAATTCTTGGGCCTCTATGCCTCTCATTATCCATTCTCACATTTTTACTCAAGTTATTTCTCTTCCAAGTGCAAAAATTACTTCAGGTCTATCTCTACTCTTGTCCCTCTAAGTTCCATGAGCTTGGGATGTTCCAACTCCTTGGTGGCCAAAAGAAACATTTGATCTTAGTTCGAAAAAGAAAAATTCACCCTTCCAAGTGTAGGCATGCCTACCATGCTCCGACAAGGATATGGTTGCACATCTACTATTGATTTCAGAGATGAAGGAACCATGTGAAGCTTGCATGATGGGCAAGCAATTGAGGAAGGTATTTTCACAAGAAAGCAAGAATAGAGCAAGATATCCTCTTGAGTTGGTGCATGCTAACTTTGCGGAAAAATTTCTACACAGTCTTAGGCAAATCTTCCTACTTCATGTTGCTCATCAAGATTATAGCAGGGATGTGGGTGTACTTCCTTCATCATAAGGCTCAAGCTTTGGTTTCACTTTGTTGAAACTAAAATAGGGAAGAAGATGAAGAAATTTAGGATAGATGGTGGTGGTGAGTTTACATCAACAAAATTTGAAGATTTTTGCAAGAGTAAAGGAATCAAACATCACATCATAGTGGCACATAGCCCTCAACAAAACAGTGTTGCAAAACATTGGAATCCAACCATCATGGAGATGGCAAGGTGCATGATGAAGCGAAAGGGTTTGCCAAATCAATTTTGGGAAGAGGCTATCAATGTTGTTGTCTACATCTTGAATTGAAGCTACATCAAAGAACTTGATGGAAAGACTCCACAAGAAGCCTACACTAGTTAAAGCCATCTGTTTCCGATTTCAAAGTATTTGGAAGTCAATGTTTTATACATGTTCCAAATAGAGAGAGAAACAAGCTTCAACTAAAAAGCATTAAATATATGTTCTTAGGTCATAATGAGGATAAGAATGCTTATAAGCTTTACGATCCTGAGGCTAAGAAGACCACGGAAAGACGTGATGTGGTGTTTACAGAGGAGCAGCCACATGTAGTGGAGGATGAAAAGAGAGCTTCCACTTTATCATCAAGCAAAGGGGAAATCCACTATGAACTTGGACCAAGAGCTATCCCTTCTACAAAAGAGAATGAAGCATCATCTTTAGATGATGAGCTTGAAAGTCACAAACATGTCATCACCCAAGTGAAAAAGCCATTGCCATGTTGGGTGAGGTAGATCTATGATTTTGCTAACCCCATCCCATATTCACTAGAGCAGGTTGCAGATGGACCAAGGTGGTCATAGAGAATAGAGGAGCAGAGACAGGCAAGTGCCCATATTATAAATAAAGCCCTGATGGTTGAGCTCATTCAAGAACAAGCAAAGGAACCAACCAATATGGAAGAGGCAAAATGATTTTTTTGCTGGCTATTTTGTATCTCTTGACTAGATTTATCTATACTATTGCAGAGGAGAAAAGTAAAGAGAAGCAGGCCCCAAAAATTTTCAATTTTTCAAATCTAGGCATAATTTTTGTTCTTCAAAATTTCCATGATATTAGACAAAAATCCATGTAAATGCATTAGAGGAGTCCTCTTGAAGCATGATTCCTAAAACTTGGAACATTAGCCTTGTACAATAGTAGGGATTTAGTGATTTCCAATAAAAGTGCCGGTCTCTTGTGGGAAAGGACCATTTTTAGGGCACATGTATATAAGTCATATTGTGATTCTTTGTAAAGACTTTTTGCCATTGTGAGTAATCAAGCCAAAACTTTCAAATTTTCTTTCTCTCCTACTTATCTTCTTATCCAAGAGCTTGCGTGTGTCTTTGTTGCTTGGAATGTGTGCCTAGAGGTGTTGCCTACCCCTTCCCCATCTGTTTTCATCATTGTAGTGTGTGTGTGAAACTCAGTGAGTTGTGGAGTGGAGTTGGTGTTTTTTACCACTCAGTATTTTGCTCATAATTCACAGCAAGTTTGTCCGATTAGGTAGTACCATTGGATGCATCTCATAGAGTGCTTCAAAAAGACTCTGTTGTTGACCATATTTGGATATTGGAGCTGAGAAAAAAGGTAGAATTTGTGCTTATTGTTGTAGTATCATGATGTGCACTTTCAAGGAAACAAGTGACTTGAGAGGTTTTCCCCACATAATTTGCACACATTATTGGCACATCCACTTCATTCAACACTACATATGAACACGTCCTCATACACTTGATATGTCTATGTTCACGGATTGACAAATTAGATCGTGTGTGTCAATCAACCACTATACGCATTTGTTGGTAATTGAGGTATAGTCTCTGTTATCACAAGTCCCTAAGACATCTTGGCTTAGGTACACATTTTTTCACCATCGTTGCCAGGGAACCAATCCGATCAAGGTGCCTACATGATGGTTATGGCTATGGAGTGAAGATATTTCATGTTAAGAAGTGACTTCAGTGAGTGGCAAGTCACAAAAAATCTTGCACTTGTTACTTCATACACTTGTGGTGTGTGTAATGAGTTTTAGGTTTAGGAGTGAGGGAGTGAGAGAATTAGGGTTTAGTATTAGAAGGAAGTGGTAGGAGTAGAGTAGGAAGGTTACCCCAAGGAAATTCATAAAAATTTATTAGTTTAATTTCAGGCCTTGTTCACCCTAGAAGCCTAAAACTCAAAGTCTTTCATTTTCCCAAGTCAATTGTCATTTATGCCAATATCGTGAGTCGACTACCGATAGGTATTGTGGAGTAGGTATCATGAACAAGTGCTTGCATAGAGGGAGATAGGAGTTGAGAGTGGAGCCAGAGAACCTCTGAGGTGAGCATCTTATCCATCTAAAATTAAAATATGAAAGAAGAATCCTAGAACATGACATCATGCAGTCTTAGTATCACAAGAGTGTATAAGGGGTTTGGAGTGAGCATTTGCACCCACAGATACATAAAGGAGATTAGAAGCACATAAAGGGCATAAGCCAACAAAAAATTTTGAATTTGGACATTGCTAAGACCAAGTATCGTGACCAGTAGAGTCCATGTATCACGATACCTAAATGTCCATTTGTCGCGATACTTGGAAGGTATTGTGTATTGCTGATATGTCAACTCCCCATGTACTACGATACCTCACAAGTATCGTGTATCATCGGGTGGAGTATCGTGAGAGATCATATATCGTGTATCTCCAATACTCATTAAGTATCATGTGTCATTTTGACTTAAGTGTCGTGTATCACATCTTACCAGTATCGAGTATCATGGCACTCTCATATTGTGTATTGAGTATCGTGGCATTCACATATTGTGTATCGTGAGGATCATACGTATCATATCATTAGAGTTGCTATCGTGTATCGTATACTCTGCAAGAATCATCAATCATGAGAATTGCAGATATCGTATCGTCGAAGTTGGTGTACCATGTATCATTCAGATCAAGTATCATGTATCATTCAAGACTGAAGCTATTCTACAGGAGTAAGCCAATCTAAACAAGAAAGTGATGTGGTAAAGGAAGAACAAATGTAGGAGCAGGCAGGATCAATTCTAGTGGATCCTATGCCTAAAGACTTACAAATGTTGTTCAAAGATTATGATTCTAGAATAGAGGTAGACCTAGTCTAGAGTAACATGGCTAATGTTACCCTAAAGGATATTTGGAGAAAGAAGGATTGGAATTATGCAAGAAACTCATTGAAGTTGCTTAGACCGCACTAGAAACACCTATCCCAACCATTCCAAAGACAAGAATCCTAGAAAAGAAATTCTAAGAATGCTTAGAAAATTTTAGTTCAAAGCATGCAGAATAAGAACCACCCAAAGTGATTGAAGAAGAATTAGGGTTAGAAACCTCCGAGCATATCGTCGTGGAGCTCTTGAGAAGGAGAGAACACTGTGGTGCATCGCCATCGAAATACTTCACTGGTATCATAGCAGTTCGAGGCAAAAGCTTTGTTTCTTTTGTGCGAGCGAAGCGAGCAACCCTCCCCCCCCCCCCCCCCCAAGGCTTTTGACTAAGGCAGCGACCAAGGCATAGACCTTGGCATACCTTGTCATCCGAGTCACCGAAGTCACCATTGGTGCCGTTGGCTACGCGCGAGGGAGGACCTCAACGATCAAGGAATATAGAGGTTCCCGGTACTTCTCGGGCGGTCACCCATCCCAGTACTGTTCCCCCCAGAGCTCGCTTAGCCGTGGCAATCTCTTGCCACTAAGCTACACTCTTGTGGTGTCTGAAGAAGGGGAAAGACTAAGGTTGACATTACCTTGAACAAGTTTTGGTCCCTCAAAGCTTCATTCTTTGCTTTCAAAGCCTATTTCTGAAGCATTTTTGGGGTGTCTTTTGGAGCCATTTTGGAGTACTATCGCACATAGTTCTCTTCACATAGGTCCAAGAACATCAAGAAGAGTGTTCTTTGTACTTCTCAGACAATAAATATCAACCTTTGGGGCTGTATTGTCAGCCACACTTGTAAAACTACAGGTTTCTCGAGAGGTTTTCAGTTTTGGTGGGAGCAGCCACTGCAAATTTATGTAGGTTTTTTAAGACTAAAACATCAGAGTTGACATACACTTGCAGGTGTTATTGGTTAGTTTTTGGGCTGTGTATTCAACCTTTTAGTGTCATTTTACTGCATATATTGAGCACATACACACCATGTATGCTTCTGTGGATACTGCTTATGTACGTGCATGTGGTCATTGATATAGCGGTTACGTTCTTTGCATAAAGCCTTTTACGTTTGATAAAGAGGGTCATGGTGAGGTTTTCTTAACTGGGACACACCCAGATGTCGGGGTCTCTTCGGTGATGCAAGTGGAAGGCTTACCCAGCCTCGCCATAGGAGATGTATGATAGTTGTTCATAGGTGCTCGATCCTAGTTGGCTTCTATTGGGTAACTGATTATATGCAGTGGACTCAGTGATTGACTATGCAGGTAGACATGTCAGTACTTGCAGTTTTATGATACTTTGACACTGGTCATATGCTAATTTTGCAGGGGATACTCTGGCAAAATTTTTCCAGATTTCTGGTTCAGTCAACTATACAGTGGTCGTTTACTCCTTGATACACTTATTTGTTGGTGTTTGGACTCTTCTAGCTCCATTATCATTCAATTCAGTTCTCTACCATCATGGCATCATAGGTCTCAGGCACATCCGGTGGATCGGGGTCTAGTGCTAGTGTTCCGAGGAGGAGCTATAACTTGCAAGGCAAAGACCATTTTGAGATCCGAAAATTTGATGGCACAAACTTTGCTCTATGGAAGAATCAGATTAAAGATGTGCTGATTCAAAGGAGGCAATGGAAGCTAGTAAATGGGATTTCAAAGAAGCCTGCTGACATGGATGAAGATGATTGGGATGAGTTAGATGAAATGGCCAGGTCTACCATTCGCTTGCACCTCGCAGATAATGTTTACTTTACAGTATTAGACTGTGAAAGTGCAGAGGAGCTTTGGAAGAAGTTATGCAATACATATGAAAAAGAGACGACATCAAATAAAGTGTATCTGATGAGAAAATTATATGACCTTCGTATGAAGGACACATATAGTGTTGATGCTCATCTAAATGAGTTTGATGCTATATTCTCCCAGTTACAGGCTCAAAAAATGGATATGGATAATGAAATGAAAGCAGTATTGCTGTTATGCACCCTGCCATCATCATGGGATACGTTTTGCATAGCTATTAGCAACAGTGCACCTGGTGGTAAACTCGTCTATGATGACATATGTGGAGCACTCTTGAGTGAGGAGATTTGTAGAAAATCTATGGTTGGCACTCAGAGTGGAGATGCATATAATGTTCGTGATTCTTACCAAGGAAAGAATCAGCAACGTGGCAGGAGCAAGAACAAGGAAAAGAATGGTCAAAGGAATAAGAGTAGAAGTAAATCAAGGAAGAGGGATATCGAATGCCATTATTGTCATAAGAAAGGACACATGAAGAAAGACTGTTATGCATTAAAGAATGCTAAAGGTAAAGGATAGAATGTTGATGGGCATGTTAAACAGTTACCTGTACCATCTACTTTGACTGTGAAGATTGAAGAAATTAATGTTATTTCTGATGATGCTGATGTGTTGACACTTGATAGTATTGTGCCATCTGAGGCACTTATGGTTGATTCTCTTTCCCACACCTGGATGCTAGATTTTGGTGCTTCTTTCCATGTGACACCACATAGAGAATGGTTCTCTAATTATGCAGCAAAGTCTCTTGGTACCATGAGACTCGGTGAATCTTACCAATGTGATGTTGTGGGGATTGGAGATGTGGTTGTACAATTCATTGATGTTTCAAAATTTACTATGCATAATGTATGCCATGTACCTCAGTTATCACGCAGTTTGATGTCAATTGGTCAACTTGATGACCTTGGTTACAAGGTGGTCTTCTATGCTCAGTCCTTTCGTATATCAAAGGGTAATATGGTTATTGCAAAAGGAAGCAAAGTTGGCTCACTTTATCCTTTATTTGTATCACAGAAAGAACACTTGTTAGTTGTTACTGAATAGCCTATGGCTTGTATTTGGCATGGTCGTTTGGGCCATATATCTCATAGTGGAATGGAAAATCTTTCTCGTTCTGGCTACTTACCTGTGTTATCTTTCTCTGATTTTTCATTTTGTGAGCATTGTCAATATGGAAAGCAAACCAGAAATGTGCATAGAACGCACATTGACTCTTCAATTCAACCTTTAGATCTCGTTCATACAGATGTGTGTGGTCCTATGCCCACTAGGTCCTTAGGTGGTTCTCTTTACTTTGTCACTTTCATAGATGATGCTACTAGAAAAGTCTGGGTATATCCTATCAAATCAAAGGATGATGTATTCCCTACTTTGAGAAAATGGCTTGCTTCAGTTGAGATTGAAAAAGGAACTAAGCTTAAGGCTTTACGTTCAGATAATGGGGGTGAGTATACCTCACATGAATTCAGCCTTTTCTATCAGTCTAGAGGGATTCGTAGAGAGTTTACAACTCCTTATACCCCAGTATAGAATGGTGTAGCTGAGGGGATGAATAGAACTATTCAAGATAGAGTAGTCTCTATGTTGCATCATGCAAACCTCTCACAAGGTTTTTGGGCAGAAGCAGTATTGACTGCAGTTCATGTGATTAACCTTTCACCTAGTACTGCCAAAGGTCTGAAAGTGGCACAAGAGTTATGGACAGGGAAACCACCATATTATGATCATCTTTGAGTTTTTTGGTGTGAAGCATATGTTCATATACCCAAGAATCTTAGACAAAAGTTGGACCATAAGTCAAAGAAATGCATTTTTCTTGGATATGGTCGAGAAGGACAATTTGGATATCGCTTATGGGATCCTAAAACACGCTCAGTGATCAGAAGTAGTGATGTCATTTTTAATGAATCTAAGATGCATAAACAACCCATTAAGGAGGTTGAAGTGAGAAGAGTGGTGTTTGAGGATACTAGTCCTCCAGTTAGCATGCATAACAATGCTGCACATAGGGATGTTCAAGAGAATGTCCATTCAGATCAGTCTACACATGTTCCTGTTCAGCAACCATTGAGACGTTTTGCACATGTCTCACATCCACCTGATAGATATGTTCCATGTTTAGATTTTGTTATGCTAACAGATGTCGGTGAGCCCTCTTGCTACAAAGAGGCTATGCAGGCAGAGGATCATGTCAAGTGGGAGCGTGCCATGAAGAGTGAGTTGGATTCTATTCACAAGAATGGTGCTTGGGACTTAGTTCCTTTGCCAAAGGGAAGGAAAGCTTTACCATGTAAATGGGTATATAAACTGAAATTCACATCAGATAGTGCTTCTCCAAAATATAAAGCACGACTTGTTGCAAAGGGTTTTAAGCAACAACATGGTGTTGATTTTGAGGAAATCTTCTCTCTAGTGGTCAAGATGACTACTTTGCGCATGTTGCTTGGATTCGTTGCAATGGAGAACTTAGAGCTAGTCCAAATGGATGTGAAAACAACTTTCTTGCATGGAGATCTTACAGATGAGATCTATATGGAACAACCAGAGGGTTATGTAGTTCCTGGCAAGGAGAGTCTAGTTTGTAAGCTCAAGAAGAGCTTGTATGCACTTAAACAGTCTCCTAGACAATGGTACCAAAAGTTTGATGCTTTTATGAAGGTCCCAAGGCTATTCTCGGAGCAATGAGGATCATTGTCTCTACACAAAGAGATGCTCTGATGGCAGCTTGATATGCTTGATACTTTATGTCGATGATATGTTGATTGCTGGGAAGTCCTCTTATGATTTTTCAATTCTCAAAAAGAAGTTGAGTCAGACATTTGATATGAACGATTTGGGGGATGCGAAACATATTCTTGGCATGCGCATTACTCGTGATAGGAGTAAAAGATGCATATACTTGTCTCAAAGTGAGTACATATCCAAAGTACTTCACCGGTTCAATATGCAGGGTGGAAAGGCATTGAGTACACCTTTACCCACATATGTGAAATTGAGCAAGGATGACTGCCCCAAATCAGATGAGGAAAAGGAATTCATGACCAAAATTCCCTATCAGTCTGCTGTTGGTAGTCTCAGGTACGCTATGGTAGCTACGAGACCAGACATTGCATTTGTAGTGGGAGTTGTGAGCAGATATATGTCTAATCCTGGCAAGAAACATTGGGAAGCGGTCAAGATGATTTTGAGATATCTGAGTGGCACTAAGGACAAGTGTCTATGCTTAGGTAAAGGGAAAGCATCCATTATTGGTTACACAGATTCTAACTATGCTGGTTGTGTAGACAATCGTAAGTCTACATCAGGGTACATTTTTCATTTTGCTGGAAGTGCTATCTCTTGGAGATCTCGTCTTCAAGAATGTACAGCTGTTTCCACTACAGAAGCAGAGTATGTTGCAGCAAGTGAGGCATGTAAGGAAGCATTGTGGCTTTCTCGTCTTGCTTGTGATATGGGTTTACCTCAGCATGTACCTCGCTTGCTCAGTGATAGTCAGAGTGCCATTGCTTTGGCTAAGAATCCGGTCTATCATGCAAAGACCAAGCACATTGAGGTGAGGTATCACTTCATTAGAGATTGCTTAGCCACTGAGAGCATTATTCTTGAGAAGGTTCACACTCGAGATAATGCTGCAGATGCTTTGACTAAAGCTCTACCAAAGGATAGCTTTCGACATTGTTGTCACTTGATGGGGGTTACTTGATTCTGATTTACGCAATCACTTGTATACTGTGTAACATGCCCATCAGGTGGGAGGTATAGTTTGTATACTTACACTCAGGTATTCTTTATCATTCTTTATTTTTCTCCAATAGTTACTCTGGCCATATTGGCCTTTAGTGGGAGATTGTTACCGTTAGTGTCCATGTGAAAGGCCAAATGGCCACCGGACACTTCTTTGTATATGTTCTTTAATAAAACATATAGTGGCCTAGTTAGTCACAGACTGTAAGTTCGACCGCATTTGTAAGACCTAAGATGTCTGTCTTCGTGCTCCCTGTGTACTGTGTTTTCTATCTATTCTTCAGCCTCTGTGCGGAGTACTGCGTGCGGCTTAGGAGCTCAATTTTCTACTCCGAGCATATCGTTGTGGAGCTCTTGAGAAGGAGAGCGCACTATGGTGGATCGCCATCGAAATACTTCAGAGCTATTTCACCCAATGTGGCAATGTCTTTTCAACTTGGGTGAAGATAGGTTGGTGACTTTCAGACTCATCGTCTAAAGATGATGCTTCCTTATCTTTTGTAGAAGGGATAGCTCTTGGACCAGGCTCATAGTGGATTGCCCCTTTGCTTGATGATAAAGTGGAAGCTCTCTTTTCCTCCTCCACTACATGTGACTACTACTCCTTAAACACCACATCGCAACTTGCAATGTCCTTAGCTTGAGTGGCATAAATCTTATAAGCCTTCTTATCTTTGCTATACCCTAGGAAGATACATTTGATGTCTTTTGGTTGAAGCTTGTTTGTCTCCCTATCTAGAACATGTACACAACATTCACTTTCAAATACTTTCAAATGGGAAAGAGAAGGCTTTTTACCAGTGTAGGCCTCTTGTGGATTCTTTCCATGAAGTGCCTTGGTGTAGCTTTGATTCAAGATGTAGACAACAATATTTATAGCCTCTCCACAAAATTGATTAGGCAAACCCTTTCCCTTCAACATGCATCTTGTCATCTCCATGATGGTTCAGATATGAACTCACCATCATTGTCTGTTCTGAATTTCTTCAACTTCTTCCCTGTTTCAGTTTCAACAAGCTAAAGTCGTTCTTTAAACTTACCAAAAGCTTGATCCTTATCACGAAGGAAGTACACCCACATCTTCCTGCTATAGTCGTTGACAAGTAACATGAAGTAGGAAGATCCGCCCAAGGCTTGTGTAGGCATTTTTTTGCACAAGACATCATGCACCAACTCTAGAGGATAGCTTTCTCTGTTCTTGCTTTCTTGTGGAAACACTTTTGTCTATTGCTTGCCCATCGTGCAATCTTCACATGGTTCCTTCATTTTTGCAATCGATGTTAGGGGTGCAACCATACCCCTGTGATGCATCTCCTTTAGTACAAGGTATCCGATGTGGATTTGTTCCTCCTAATGCCTGTCCCAACAATGTTGTTTTTACTATCCATAATCTTAGATCCTGTCTTACTAAAAGATACTTGATGACTTTGATCAATTATAGAAGCTACTAAAAGTAAATTTCGTTTGATTTGTGGAACATAAAACACTTTTGAAAGCTTTTTGACATCCCCATTAGAGTTAATGAAAGAAATCATAGATTTGCCCTCTGTAAGACATCTTGCATTGTTGCATAACTTTATTGTGATGGGTTCCTTTAGAGGCTATAAGGAACTGTAAAAGTCTTTTCTACTCTTCATGTGATGAGATGCACCACTGTCCAACACCCATGAGTCATGTGTTTCAGAATCTTCAGTTGAAGAGCATACCTCTTCTATCATAACAAATAACTCAAGATCTATTTTTGCTACGTTGGCAGACTCCTTGCCCTTGCCACCTTTTGAAGAGCCATTCTTCACTTCTGCCTTCTTGATGTGACAATCTTGTATTTTGTGGCCTTTCTTCTTGTAGTGGAAAGACTCTCCCTTGAACTTCTTTTTGTCTCCATCTTTTGAAGATTCCACTTTGCCTCCTTCGGCATTTGCTCTAAATGCAACATCTCCTTTGTTGTCACCACTGCTTACATTAAGCCACAACTCCTCCTCCATGAGTCAGGCACTAAATTCTTCAAACGTTATCACATTCTTTTCCACATGGTACTTGTTGGGGATGTAAGGGTCATTTCACATTACCCCTACATTCAGATACATATGCCTTTTATAGAACTTTAACTTTAAAGATCAATATGTGGGTTTTGAGGCTCCCACCCACATTCGCAAAACCTTGGAAATATGATTTCATGCTCTTTGTGCATTATATAGTTTTTACATATTCCATAGGTCACTATGGAGTGTTGTGCATGTCGTCTAGAGCTCAATTTCATCATGAAGCTCTCACAAAGGGGAATCCACCATGTGCATCACCAATGCACCACTTCAATGGTATCAGAGCACTTCATAGCAAAAGGTATTTTTTGTTGTGCAAGTGAAGCAAACATGAATGGTTCTTGACACTTTGTGGCCTTCCTCCAAGCTTATGACTAAGGTGACGACCAAGGCATAAAACTTGGCATAGCTTGTCATCTAGTCACCAAATTCACCATTGATGTCATTGGCTACATGGGAGGAAGGACTTCAACAATCAAGGAAGACTAAGTACTAGCATTTCTCGAGAGGTCACCCATTCTAGTAGTGTTCCCCCAAGGCTCGCTTAACTAGCAGGTTTCGCTACCACTAAGCTCTAGTTGCTCGATGATTGCAATAGTGAAGATACTTCAGATTAACATTATTCTTAAGCCTTCAAAGTTTCTTCTTGGGTTCTGTGCATCAGTTTTCTAAGAGTTTATTTGGGTGCACAATTCTGGAAAATTAGAAGGTGATTTTGTAATTTTCAGACATTTTTGATTACAGAGGTGGAAAGTTTGGTCCAAATACCATTATTCGCAATAAAGGCTGTGATGATACTCAGGTAGAGTTTGATCATTGATTTGACTTGATGTTGAGGTTGTGTGGTTAGCTCATGTGTACCATGATGATACACTTGATGTGGTAGGGCAGGATAGCTCTTGTGATACACAATGTGTGGTATCACATATAGCTCTCACAATGCATAGGTAGACACACCTTTGGTTGAGAGGATGGCTAATTTAGATGATGAAGAGTTACTGGTTATATAGTCATTCTTGGATTTGCTCATCCTGATGTTGACATAGGTATATCAAGACATGTGGGTCTTCATGATGGTGCTTTGGATGCCTTGGATATAGGCATGGTTGATATGCTTAGGTTAGCCATGATAGCATAGGTTTCAACAACATTTGAGAGTATGATGTGCAAGTTTTTATGCTCGAGAACAAACATTGCAGTTTCTGTTGGAGCATTTGCACTTGGAGTTTTCAATCATTCGATGACTGGTACCAAAATGTTTATACTTTTATGAAGTATCAAGGCTATTGTTGAAGCAATGAGGATCATTGACTCTACACTAAGAGATGCTTGGATGGCAACTTGATATGCTTGATACTTTATATCGATGACATGTTGATTACTGGAAATTCCTTTGGTGACTTGTTATTGCCCAAAAAGGACTTGAGTGAGACATTTGATATGAAGGATTTGGAGGATGCCAAAAATATTATTGATATGCACATTACTCATTATAGGAGTAAAAGATGCATATAGTTGTCTCAAAGTGAGTACATATCCAAAGTACTTCACATGATCAATATGCAAGGTTAAAAAGACATTGAGTACGCCATTCATGACCAAAATTCCTTATCATCTTGTTGTTGGTAGTGCCATGTATGTTATGGTATCTATGAGACTAGACATTGCATTTATCATGGGAGTTATTAGTGAATATATATCTAATCCTGGCATGAAGCATTCAGAAGCAGTCAAGATGATTTTGAGATATCTGAGTGTCACGAAAGAAAAGTGTCTATGCGTGGGTAGAGGAGAGACATCCATTATTGGTTACACACATTCTCATTATGCTGGTTGTATAGACATGAAACGTGCACATCAAGGTATATTTTTCACTTTGTTGGAGGTGCTATCTCTAGGAGATCTTGTCTTCAAGAATGTACAATTGCTTCCACTATAGAAGTAGAGTATGTTGTAGCTAGTGAGGCATGTAAGGAAGCATTGTGGTTTTCTCATCTTCCTTGTGATATGAGTCTACCTTAGCATGTACCTTGTTTGCTCGATGATAGTTAGAGTTCCATTTCTTTGTTTGAGAATTTGTTCTATCATACAAAGTCAAGAAGACTAAAGTGAATTATCACTTCATTAGAGACTCTTAAACACTGAGCAAATTATTATTGAGAAGGTTCATACTGGATATATTGTTGTACATTCTTTGACTAAGGCTCTACCACATGATAGTTTTTGACACTCTTGTCACTTGATGGGGGTGACTTGATTCATGATCTTACGCAATTACTTGTACACTGTGTAACATTTCCATCATGTGGGAGGTATAACTTAGATACTTACACTCAGGTATCCCATAGTTCACTTTGGCCGTATTGGCCTTTAGTGGGAGATTGTTACAATTAGTGTCCATGTGAAGGGCTAAATGGCCATAAAATTTTTTTGCATATGTTCTTTAATAAAACATATAGTGGCTGGGTCAACCATAGACTGTAAGTTCGACTACATTTAAACCTAGAAAATTTAAGATTGTGCTCTTTGTGTACTATGTAGTTTCTACATATTCTAGAGGTCTATGCATTGAGAGCTTGGTTTTCTATTCTGAAGGTATCATCGCAAAGCTCTTAGAAAGCGGAATCCACAACTATGGTGCATCACCAATGCACAACTTCATTACCAATGGATTAGTGAGCATATTTATTTTTCATGACATATGATTACTACAACATGAATCATTGTACCATTTTTGGGCATCATCATAAGAGCTTCTTAACTCATGTCTCATTTCAAGTAATGTTTCCTTTGATTCTTTTAAATCCTTTGATTGCCTCCATTTTGTTCCATTTTCAACCAACAATGACTAGCATAGTTTCCTACTTTACCACAATAATAACATGTTAAAACTTTATGAGAATTGTAAGAGTCTTAGCCTCTTCCTCTCCTTGTAACTCATCTTGTTCCTTTTGTCTTGTAATTTGATCCATCCTTGTTGTCTTCCAAACTGTCTTGATTGTAACTAGAGTTGTTGTGACCTCTTTCTTTTCCTCTTGAGCTTCCTCTTGAATTCCTTCCTTCACTTCAACCTGCATACAACCTTTGGTTGTGACTTTCTTTCCTTTGGAGCCAACAAGGTTGGCTCACCTCTTCTATGACAAAATGAGGGATTGGTTGTTCAAAATCAAGATATGCATCTTTCAAGTTAATGGAAGTTATGAAAAACTTCCAACTTTCATCTTCTCTCAATCTGTTGAGAGTGTAAGACACAAGATCTTCATCTTCAACTATTGTGCGAATAGAAGCTAAAGCATCTCCTAGCTCCTTAATCTTCAAAGTATACGTAAGGAATTGAACTCGCAACCTCTTGGTTAGGAATGTGATGGGCTAAGCACTTGCCCCAAAAGCCATGGTTGAGGATTACTTCCTGATCCTCTCTCTTAGGGTGTAGTTCAACCATCTCCTAATTGTCAAGGGTGTGATTCAACCATCTCCAACCTATCACTTTATTACATTCTTCCCCCCTTGGTCAATCATTGTCCTCAATGATCTAGTCTTGTATCCCTCTAGCCTCGGTGATCAGTCCCTTGAACTCCCTAGGTACCCTTGAATTGATGTCTTCAACCTCGCATACTTTCTTGAACCTTGTTCACAACCTTGGTCTCTTGAACCTTCTTCTTCTCACCCATGCAAGTTATCTTGGATCCTCAATCTAGTGCTTCCCTCTCGGGATGTACCCTAGGGAATGAACCCTAGCGGGATGTACCCTAATGTACCCTGGCATCATGTACCTTGTGACACGTTGCACCACGCCGGGCCACCTTGCCCAAGCCAACTTCCTAGGCTCTGATACCAATTGTGGGACTCGAACTCATGAACTCTTGGTTAGGAATGTGATGGGCTAACCACTTGCCCCAAAAGCCATGGTTGAGGATTAGGAAGAAACCATCTCCTATTTGTCAAGGGTGTGATTCAACCATCTCCAACCTATCACTTTATTACAATATATTTGGTTATGGATTGATTTAATCTTTGCTTGATTGTGTTCAATTAATTATTGAGATGAAGTTTTCTAACTCTTGTATTTGTCAACATGTCTAGATGTCAAATATTGTTGGAGTTAGAGGTTTGTTGAAGCACATGAACAACACAAGGACATAATGGGTAAATGGTAACATCCAACTTCTCCACAAAAACCAACATACGAAATACACCATTGCTTTTAGAAATGGCCATTGAATAAAATACCATGATATAGAATAAATGACTGTATCTCAAAAAGTTGAACAAAATTACCCTGTCAAGCTCTACTAAACATGTAGCAGACTTCAAGCCGCTTTTATTAGTGAATCAAAACTTGTATATATGTTTGGAAGAAAAGGGCGAAATTTCCTACATAGGCACTATGATAGTGTGTTCGGAGGTCAAAATGACCTCATATCAAAATTTCTACAGCACAAAGTGAAGCAGTTTTGAATTCCTAACCACCTTGAGTATGCTCACCAATTTTCATGTGATTTTGAGATTGTGACCGGAGGGGTGTCGACGATGCCCTAGATGAAGCAGCAACCTTCTCTTGATAACAATTGCTGGAGTTTGAGGTTTGTGGAAGCACACAAACAACATAAGGAAGAAGAAGAAGAAGCTTGGAGCACAACACACAATACTGAATGTATTACCAAGTGAATGTACAAAAATAAGTAACCCGTTAGGGTTATAGGCATAGATACAAGTTGAGGGAAAAAAAACCTCCTAAAGAGGGAAAAAAGTGCCCCTGATGGCGTGAAGAGCGTTCACATACATCACTACCAAAATATATCAACAATTTGAAACTTATAAAAGTTGAAAAATGAACTTATTTGGACTAGCACTTGACTATTCATATATAAAAAGAGACCATAAAGTGTCATACACAACTTTTGAGCTATTTGATGTCTCCTAGGTACATGAGAGTAATGACTAAATTGCATCTTCCACCAAAATAACATCAAGGCTAAGGAGAATGAATTTAGTCCATAGATGATACAAATGATAACCTTTGCTTTTAGAACATAACCCAACAAAAATATTTTTCACTTCTTTGTCATCCAATTTTTTGAAATTTTCTTTTAGGCACTAATGCATATGCTAGACAACCAAAAACATGCAGGTGAGGCTTGTAGCCATGCCAAGACTCATGTGGAATGACATATTGCAATGATTTGGTAGGACACCTGTTAAGCACATATGCTACAAACATAACAACCTCAAGACAGAAGTTATGTGTTAAAGCCTCGCTTTTGTCCATACACCTCGCCATTTTTATGAGACACCTATTCTTCCTTTCAACAACTCCATTTCATTGAGATGTATATGGCACTGTACACTTATGGTTTATCCCACACTCAACTAGAAATGCATTAAAATCAAAAGACATATATTCCCATCCTCGATTAGAAGAAAATGTGCCCATTTTACCATGTTGACATATTCTCAACCATAAACAAGACCTGTTTCAAGCATGTAAATACCTTGGGCTTTGCTTTCAATGGATAAACCCATGGATGGATGGAAAAGCCATCAAGGAATGTCACAAAGTATAGGTAATTCCAAAATGAAGGTGTTTCAATAGGACTACAGGCATCATTATGAATAAGGAGCAATTTATGTGCAACTCTAACTGAACCATCTTTTGGGAAGGTGGAACACTACATTTTGCCCAAAATACAACCTTGACAAACATATTTAGAAGGTGCCTCTAGTTTGAGTAGAGAGAACACCATTTCAATTTTCTATAGGAAAAGAAAACTAGCAAAATTTATAGGACTAAAGCATGCATGTCAAAGCTTTGCATCTGAGATAGCATGGAAATCATAAATTTCACATGTTGAATCATTCCTAAATTTTGCATAATCTATGGGCTTATACATACCAAGACATAAAATTCTAGAAGCAATGATAAAATCCCCATTTGAGAGATCATGGATTGTATATTTTTCGTCAATAAATGGGAAAAATAGTTTTCCTAATGCACCTAAGGAGATCGAACCCAAGACTTCCTCCTTCCCATCCATGAGACATAATCATCTTACTTGGGTATTACTCTAGAAGAACATAGTGTCATCATGACTAATATTTGTCAATACTTTATGACACTATCCTCCCTTGAAAGAACACTTTTGTCCTCAAGAATATGTCTCAACTTATGATCTATATAATAACATTCTTGTAAGCCCATGGTCCAATCTAGGGAACATGGTCTTCATTTCTCCGATTCACTTCTTTAATGAGAATAAGTTATATCCCAAAATCAATCTAGAAAAGAGGGGACTCCTTGTGTTGTCTAATCCCTATCCAAATCATATTGGGTCCCATTTTATTTTGCACTTGATAAATTTGATTTAGTGCAAAGTACGGAAATAATGATAAAGGTGATTAGAATGCATCCATGCATGATTCACTAAATCTTGGTCCAATTCAAAGACTAGTAAAAAGGGTAGATTTTCCAAGCATGTTCTTCGACCTATTGTCTTTACTTGATCCATCTAGATGTATGTTTATGCATTGAAAAAACAATTGGAGTGAACACTTTATGTGATTGAGCAGACATGTCTCAAAATGACTTTTAATCCATGTCTCACATTAGTTCAACTAGGCACTAATGTATAAAACTAGGACTCTTGTCAAATGTGCTATGAACCACTTAGAGACTTATCTTAAGTATTTAATATTCTAGAAACGTTCAAGAAACCTTTCTAGTCTTTTCAAATTGTGTCGATGCTTCCAACAACTCAGTGAAAACTTCTAAGTATTTCAAGACGTTTGTCTTGGATGAATGATCTTTTACTAAGGTTGATTGAAACATCTAGCTTGGATGTTTCTACTAGGTTTCACTTCCAACCAACATCTACTTACCTTTTCATCAATAATAGGATTATTATGTCCAATCCAAGCTTAATTCCTTGATAGAAAGTAGGAAAGAAGGTTTCATTTTCTAGTCAACCAAACCTCAAACTAGACCAAATCAAATTTTGAATGATTTTGTCTAGAATCTCATAGTTATGGACACTTTTCTCAAAGACTTGAACTAGATCCAAAGATCAAGGAGCTTGGGTGTTGATCACCATTTTTAAGTACGATATTCGATACCATCATATACACTTTGATGTTAATGCAAAACTTGATGTTTTAGACCACCAAGTCCACTTTTACACCATTAAGGAGTGACTTTTGCTTTAAATCAGGTTTCCTTAACTCAAAACTTTGAATCAAAAATTGAAACACCATGTCAAATTCTATTGTCTTGAGTCTTTGTGCTATGTAATACTTCACTCCAAGGTTTAAAAGTTTCCATTCATGCTTTAAAAAAAAGCATGTAAGTTTTTAGATCCATATTTTCTCCTTAATCTTTAAGCTTAAGACCCCTTAAGCAGATATTCTAAGGACTTCACTTAACTGAAGAATTTTAACTTATTTCTTGGGTATTCCTTAACCCTTTTAACTCTTTATACCTCAATGTGGAAACTCTTCCCAATATCTAATCCTATTTGCGACCATATGATTAAGATGTAAAATTTATACTTATCATGATTCATTCATGAGTTTATTGCCAGTACTTGGACATAATTGATCAAAATATTACTATTATGGCAAAGTTTATAGTAGTTTTAGTCGTACGTTTTTGGTTCCTATTCCAAGTCTGATCAATGTTGATCATGCGATAGTGATAAATATTTAACTCTTTATCTTGAGATCTCTTTTCAATATTCAAAGTTGATAGCTTGCCATAGAGACTTGTTAGTGATCTTTGGCTCCAACCAATTCTTAAGCATCTACTCATGCTTTTTGGATTTCAGTTCTTGGGAATCGCTTTAAGGATGTGTATAGCTTTTGTTTATTACCATCCACAGGACATAAGTACCACTATCCATGGTTTGACACTTACTTGGAAGCTACTTGGGATACTCTTGTACTTTTTAATTTACTCTTGTTTTCCTTAAGGAGTTTCCACAAACAAAGTGCTTGTTAAGCAATTTATAGATAACTTGGATATACCACTATTGGTGTTAGTGGCCCCTTTGAGTGGTTGAAGAATCCATAACATTTTTGTAGAGAATTATTGAAAAGAAATCAACTTGATGCATGATATACCACTTTTAGGGAAGTCTCCATAGTCATGAGAAATGACAATGAACTCTTCTCCTAACCATTTATTACATAACTTTCATAACTAAGAGGTTACATAACTTTCATAGGGTGACCTCTGGAGTCAACTGAAGCTTGCATGTGCATGCTTAATCAAAATCAATGCATGTGTAACCAAGTGGGCCACATATAGGCAATTATTATAGTATAGAGGAGTTTACACATGTTAGGTGTACTTGTGCATTCATGTTAATTCTACCATGTGTCTCAGTGTAATAGAGTTAACTCAAGTTAACTTGATTTGGATGCTTTTAGAAGACCCTAGAGAGTCTTTGGTAAAATTCTCTCCTCTATGCAATCGTGGAGATTGAATAGATTTTTAAATTTAAACCTTTGAACATGTTCGAGTGCTTTTGAGCTTATGAGTCAATGGGATCATGCTTAATTTAATTAGACTTCAAAATAATTAGACTTCAAAATAATTAGACTTCAAAACTAATTATAAAATCACCATATTTATTAATGGGCTCTAAATATTTCATAGAAATTGGAAGCAAGTAAGTGGTTATTTGAGATTCTCAGGAAGTTCTTAGTTAGGACTTAGGTTCTCACTTTTCTTTCCTTGGTAGGACATCTCTCCTTGAGGGAAAAATACTAGAAGTAATCCATCTAAAAGAGAATCCTAGACACAACTAAATACTAAAGGAAAACCTCTATGTTCTCACTTTTGCTTCCCTGCTAGGACATCTCTCATTGAGGGAAAATACTAGGAGTAATAATCGATCCAAAAGAATCCTAAACAAAGCTAAATACTTTAGGAACACTTAAGAAGTTACAAAGTTATTTTCAACCATGATTTACAGATATGCTAATATCCACCAATGGGTTTCTCCAATTATCAGGATCAATGGGAAGACGACATGTGGAAATCGGTTTCTCCAAAGCTCAATTTATCAGGATCAATGGGAAGACGACATGTGGAAATCAGGCGTCTTCTCTTTGCTTTCGTCGCTGTCGTGAGGCGAGCCTCGTTCATGTCGTAAACCCTGCCGATTTCAATTTATTTGCTTTTACGTCATGCATCTTCCGTGTTTATGCTTTAGCTGCTATGGGAGTAGAGACGACGCGTGATCCCTGGAGCCATCTTTGTCTCTGAAGGACAGCTGTGGATTGGGGAAACTATGGCGATGGAGCAGAGGATACAAGAGAGCTGGTCACCTGATTTCACGCGTCGAATATGCAGGCTTGGAAGAAGCAGGAATGGGCGCGAAGGGCAGGGTGTCGTGTTTCCGTTGGCAGGCATCTCCGCCGTCAATCAGGTAGAACGTATATATGCCGTTATCACGAGCAGGGCGTGGGGCTCTCAAACAGAAGAAGCACTGTGTCTTCTCCGGCTTCGGCTTACTCATTTCCACGTTTCCTCAGTTCTCAAGAAGCTTGGTGCTTCCTCTGCACTTTGCGCCCTCAATTTTTTTAATTGGGCTGGCAAACAACGGGGCTATTCACACACAGTCGCCACCTACAATTGCATGATCAACCTACTAGGCCAAGGATTCCAATATAATGCAATCAAAGGACTCATCGAACTTATGTCGAAGTCTCGGAAAGGCTTCAACGAAGTGACCTTCAATATGGTAATTTCAAGCTATGCTAGAGCAGGTATGGTGCCAGAAGCAAGGGCAACTTTCGATCAAATGAAAATATTCAGTTGCTCTCCCACCATATTCACATACAATATAATTCTTCACCTTCTTCTACGAGAGAAATTGATTTCTGATGCCAAGGAAACTCTTGTTTCAATGGTACATTCAGGATGTCATCCCAATAGTGTCACTCTTTCCATCGTTACTCAAGGCTTCTGCAAGGCAGGACTTTACACAGACGCCTTGGAGTTTTTTGAGTCTGTTAAAGCGGAGGGTTGCAGGCTTGATGTCATCGCATATACTTGTTTGATTAACACACTTTGCAAGGTTGGCAATCTTGCAGGGGCGTTTCAGCAAAAGGATGAGATGTTGCAGCTGGGCTTCCGACCCAACAGATATACATACCATTCTCTTCTTTCTGGGCTTTGCAAAATGCACAAGATAAATGAAACAAGCAATATTTTGGTTGAAATGATTAATGAAGGAAACGTTCCTGATACATGTACGTATAATATTTTGCTTGGCGGTTTCTGTAGGATGCAAAATGTACGCTCTGCAAAGCAGTGTCTGCAAGCTATGATCAAGAAAGGTTGCCTTCCTGACATTATTACATACAACACACTTATTGGAGGTCTTTGTGCTACACGACAGGATAGTAATGCATTAGCCCTTATGGAATTAATGCAGGAAAGGGGAATACCTCCTGATGTAATTACCTATAATACGATGATAAGATCTTTATGTAGAAGGTTGGCAATGGATCAAGCATGGACCTTACTTGGTCAGATGCTGGACAAGGGCTGTAATCCTTCAATCAGAACATATAGTTCTCTTATTGAAGGCATGTGTAAGTCAGGGAGAATGCGTGAGGCATATGGGTTATTCTGTATCGTGAAATCCAGAGGCCTTAAAACATTTACGTCTGTGTATAACTTGCTTATGAGTGAATTGTTTTATATGGGGGAGGGCAAAAAGGCGTTAGAAGTTTGGAAGGAAATGTTGAAGATGAATTCTCCTCTTAACCAGGACTCTTACAACACTATAATCCGAGGTCTATGCATGGAAGAGAAGTTTGAACAGGCTTGTGAACTTCTAATAGAGTCGCTTGATGCTGGTTGCTCTTGTGAACATCTTTTCAATGCTGTTGTTAATGGTCTGCGGATGAGAGGATCATTGCAGGATCTGATAAAGTTGGTCAATTGTATGGTCAGAAAGAAAATGTGCTCATGAAAAAATCTTTTAAAGAAAGACACAGCTCGTATTATGTCCTTTGGAGCTTTGTGGGTACACAGCTATGCGAAGAAGAGATAGATTCGCTCCAGTCGGCATGTTGATATTGTTTTATGGAGTAGAGAATATTCGTTCTCACATGCATGTGACTGGTGCTTCTACTCATAGAGGATGGAAGGCTACTACAAGTTTGTCGTCTTGCTCGGACTAATTAATTTTCGCATAACTGATGGACAAACCAGAGGATATGCTTTCCTATCTACACATGATAGGTGAATTTTTTGAACATATTGTGCTTCTGTTCTCACAAGAGCGATTATTTATTTTTTCAACTGTCTGAAAACTTTCTTAAAAGAAGTTAAAATTCAACTTTGTTTTTAATAAACAGAACCTGAGAACGATCGGTTCAGCTTTTGGAAAGAAGCCAACTCAAAAAATAGTTTGTATTGCCATCAGCTATCATATTACATGTGCAAAGAGGAATTTCAATGAGGCGCATTCAGGTAAGTCAAGTATTTAGTATTTTTCTTCTTGTTGTTATTGTTCTTACTTGCTTTTATTGTTGAAGTGATGAGTATGCAAAATGGTGCCACCATTACTCATCGAGGTGTATTTATTTGCTTTTCAATTGTTAATTTCAGTGTATTCCAATTTTGAGGATATTTTTTATCACATTTAGTGTGGACAAGGCCATGGGTTGGGTCATGGTAAGAAAAGTGATAGAATATATGTTTCTCATGATTGTTATGTGTGCCTCATATTTATTCTATGGACTTGAATTAGAGTGATAGGCCTTTGTAGTGGATGAACCCTTGCTCGTCCCCACACACCCAATTTGATGGTCATCTTGGCCCATGTCTAACATCATAGCTATTAGCTCATCCATAGTACAATAATTCGTGAATTTTATGCCCAAAATAAAATTCGCAAAAATCGTAGAACGAATTAATTCGTGGTGCAAGAATTGTATGCATTTTTTTCCCACACCTTGACTAGGTGAGAGATACATAAAGGTGAGCTTATATATATCGGGCTCATCCACTTTTCCAAAGGCAATAACAAAACCAAAAGCGGCATAATAAACTCTTCTAAAAGGGATAATTCTCCCCTTGATGGAGACTCCGTTAGAGAGCATAGAGACAACATATTTTGCTTGATTTAAAAGCCCCCAACATCAACAAGAAGCCGTCCAAGAGATCAAAGCACATTATATTTGACTTCAAAAGATAGAGATCCCATCTATGCATTTTCCTTTTATAATTTTAAATTGCATGTTATGGAGACAGGAACCATTTTTGCATCCTCAAGATTGCACTCCACCACATGACATATAATTGAGCAGATCTTCACCATACACACACTAATGTGTCATTAGCACGATCCTTGTATCCATCTACATCCCTATCAACAATCATTTTCCATTTTATCCACATTTGTAAGTTCTCCCTATCTCAATGATGAGTGGCTAGACATCCACATTTATGTATATATGAAGACAAAGAAGATTGATAAGAAAAAGAAGAGGATAGATGAATCCCTTACTCCTGTACGTGTTGCATGGCCCAAGCATGGATGCTCTATCCTCTCTTATGGATGGAGAGAGAGAAAGAAACAGAGCATAATAAATATTTTGATTTGATGCCCTATTGGTACGTATTTCCTATGTGCCATAGAACTGGGCAAAAAAAGGGAAAAAGACAATCGGAAAGTTCATATATTGACACATCAAGCAAGCAATACAAGAGCTAAGATGCAAATTTCAATTTCAAATGCATGTATATTGTAATTTGTAACTTGTAATTATATGCATTTTTGCACAATGCACATGTGAATTGCATATCAAAATTCAGTATGCATGTATGATTGTAATTTGTAATTAGCAAATTGCATCTGCCATCAATATGTCATGAACTTACTTTTCATTTGTGACATGTGTAGGTTGGACCCGCAATTGTGGTTCAAGTCATAACGGATAATGGAAGTAATTGCTTACACATGGAGCTAATTATTATAGGAATACCCCGCCATTGTGTGGATTCCATGTGGCATGTACGAGTCATATTCTAGACTAGCACATGGAGGATATTGGAAAGCTCTCATGGGTAAGGGCATGTACATCCAAAGTAAATATGATAGCCATGTTTTTTACAACAAAAATGAAAGTATTGGCTATGTTTCAAGAGCATAGCCCCCTTGAGGTCAAGCAACTGGCCACCACACGATTTGCACATATGTGGATTGTACTTGCAAGATTGCTTGAGGTTAACGTTCCTCTTAACAAACAGGGGTGAGTATCATGTGGAATGTGTGGGATGATGTGGCATGGAAGAATCCAAAAGCATTCAAAGAATTTCTTTGAAGGAAAGCTTTTGCGAAAGCATCAAGGGATTTTGGGTGTGAATCATGATCACACCTATTTATAGGGTATTGAGGATGACAGATTGTGAAGGTGCTACCTTAGGCCTTCTTGTAGATTTCATGAGAGAAGCAATACAAGATATCAATGCATGTGACCTTGTTATCGAGGAGAAGAGGAATGAGGTCATTGAGGTAATTATCTTTTATGACTTATCCTTAAAGATTAAACTTTATAATTGTCACATGTGACATATCACGACTCACATGTATGATGTTGGAAGTGTGTTAGGCCCAAACAATAATCACATGTTAATCCAAAATCTTTCTAGCACTTGACCTTAGCACATAACACACCTTGACTTGATCAAGAGAGATGAATGACAATGGAGAAAGACAAGAAGACAATTATAAAAGTGATGCAGCTTAATGCTACCACACACACTAATTAAATTCAAAATGTCAATATGCAATGTGTGAAAAATCTGAATATAAGCTGAATCTAAAGGTTCTAGGTACAAAGCTAATGTCAAAGTGTCTGAGAGGTATTATGTGAGTGAATATGTGAAAAAAACAGAAAAGAACTGTTTAATATAGTAGCAAACCCTAATTTGAAATTAGGTTTTCTCTGATGTAGAGTAACATCAATGGTAACGTCTCGCGATGAAGTGGTAGGTAACACCTGGTACAGAAGCAACACATGAAGAAACCCTAAACTGAGTGCTATAACGCTTCAAAATCAGCATGCACACTTGGGAGTGTGAAGAATAACAAAGGAAGTTTCCAAAAACTCCTCCAAATCTGCATATACACCTCCAAGAGTCCTCCTAGCTCTTAATTTCATGTGAAAAAGCTAAAAAAGTCTAGTGAAAAGCAAAATTAATGAAAATTATAATATGGGCAGCTTTTTGGTGCTTTTGAATTTTCGATATTTCTTTTAGTGCTTCAATTTTTAGTGCCTAGTTTTTCAGGTGCTTTCCATTTGCTTTTTGTTTCAAAATTTATGAACTATTGCTTTTTAATTGATGAAAAGCACATAAAAAGGAGAAATTAAGGTTTGATATTTGGTTGACTTTATTGATTCAAAATGATGAAGTCTTACATATCATTAGAAAGCTCAAAGAGTACTTTCCAATGAACCAATAAATTTTTTTGACCATCTTTGACTTTGACCAAATTTTGACTACGTACCAAAATTAGGGTGGTTGTATTTTTTGGCGAATTTGAGCATTCTGACATTGTTTTCCAACCCCATGCATTGAGGGTTTTAGTCCAAGATTTCTCCTCGGGTGCTTGTGAGAGAAATTAGAGCTTATTCCCTTATACACACCTAAGTGAGGAATAGGCTTAGCACATACCAAATGGAAAAGCTTATATATTGCTGCATGAATCTCAAAATATTGCTGGCAATGACACAAATGGGAAGTGCAAAACAAGCAAGTATATATCTAAATGATTAAACTGTATATTCATTATTCATTCAAGATTTTATCATTCAAATTTCGTTCATCTATAGAGTATTATGTTACATCATACATGTTTATAATATATATTTAACACGTTGAAGTTTTAAGTTTTAACTTTTGACTTTTTTCTTTTTTATAGGTGAATGTTGATACTTTTTTGCAAGGAGTAAAAGATAGCCCTCGAGATACACGTGATATTCTTGATGATGATGAGAAGGTGCTGATTGCCGATCTATATAGAGAGCTCACATCTATTGATGGGAGGTAGACACAAAGTCAAAGAGGCAGAGACAAAAGAATGGTCACCGATCGTTGGAAGTGATTGATGCCGTGCATTGACCATACGATGAGGAGATGGTGCTAGCACTAATAGCATGCCACATGCATATAGGAGGACGAATCCTTGTACTACGTCAGGGAGGGAACCCCATTTTGATGATGAGGGGAATCCCGTCACTGAGGAGGATAGGCCACCATCATCTACATATAAGATGACGATTTCAGATTCTTTAGATGCGAGTAGTGATGAAGATGTAGCATCTGACTCCTGAGTGACATTTGTATTCACTATTATGTGTACATTTATCATTTGATAGTGACATTATGATGACTTATGGGCCTATGGCCATTAGCATGCCTCATCACATTTATGATTTATCATTTTGTGTGATGTTCTAACTTATAACTTCTATCTTTTTTGGGATTTTTTATTAGGTAGAAGATTGACCATAGCAAATGGTCATGATTTGGATGTTGTTGCTGTGGGGGGGAGTCGCACTTAAATCAAGAGGCAGTGGTAATTTCACGAGTTATAATGTTTTGTATGTACCATATATAAAGAAGAATTTGCTCTCTATCTCAACATTTCTAAAGGATGGTTATAAATCGGTTTTTAAGAAGGATGCATGTCAAATCCTTAAGCCTAATGAAGATCATTGTCTATTACAAGGTGAAAATAGAAGTGGCATGTTTGTTTTATAAAAATCAGCCATGCTAATCTTGCTAGGTCATTTATCTCTCTTTAAGAAAATATGAAGTTATGGCATGCAAGATTTTATCATATCCATTATCCAGCTCTCAAGCATATGAAGGACGAAGGTATGGTTGAAAGTTTGCTAAATTTTGATTTCCCATATGATGCAGATTCTTATAAAGGATGTTTTTAAAGGAAAGCTACATAAACCATTATTCAAAAAGCATGGATTTATTACAACCACTAGAAAGTTGCAAATCGTTCATTCAAGTATGAATGGACCTATGAGAGAAGACTCTTTACATGGTCATAGATATTTCTTCACTTTTATTGCTGATTTTTCAAGATATTCTTGGGTATTTGGTTTAAAAGCAAAGGTCGAAGTTTTTACTACTATCAAGGAATTTGTAGCTATGGTTGGAAATGGAAATCAATCCAAAATTCAAGTTTTAAGAAGTAATGGAGGAGGAAAATACATGTCTAATGACTTTTAAGTCATATTTGGAAGACATGTATTCTCATCAACTCACTATTGCTTATACTAGTGTTGCAAAGAGAAAGAATTGTACTTTTGTTGAAATGGTGTTGGTTTTTGAGGCCAATTAGCTATTTGGACTTTCAACTATATATAATGAGGACCTAGGGGGCACATTGAGCATCACATATACACATTCCAGGTGTGGTACTAGGTGGACATGCTGTTCTAGGTTTTTTGGAACTGATTTTTGGGTGATTTGTTGCTGCTCTCTTCTTCTTCACACACTGTCAAGTGTATGTGCATGCTGATTCTAGTAAGTGGCTTCTATATTCTTGTTATTCTTAAAGTCTTGCTGCTGTACCAGGTTTTCCTACCTACCAGCTCCAGAGGAGAAGTCTCTGTGGCTGCTTATATCATAGAAAACCCCTAAATTCTGTTAGGGTTGCAGAATTTTACCCTAATTAGAGCACATAGGCTGTTTTTTCTAAAACAATCCTATTTCTTTTTTATGGCTGAGATGCTTTCACTTTCACCTAACTCTTAGGCACACTTCTTTCCAATTTGCGTAGGATTGTCAGATGTGTCACTTTCTTTTCATACTTAAAATTGCATTTCATGTCAAATTTGAAAATTAGGCTTTGATTTTTGATCTTAATTTTGATGGTGATTGACAAAGTATTATATATAGTTGGATAGCTCTCATAATGAGAGCTCCACAAGATTATGCAATAAAAATTTTAGCCGAAATTGACCATCTTTGACCAAGTTGACTAGCCTTTGATCAAACTTTGACCTCCAAGTTGAGCTCCCAAAGGAAGGTTGCTCACATTTTCTGACAATCCCCTCCTTATTTGATACTAAGGATATAGCTCCACTTTGATCGAAGCTTCAGTTGCACTTTCGATACCTTCAATGTGATGTATGTATTCATTTCGCAATCTCATACCTGAGGTGGGCCAAGCTTTTTCTATTTCTAGAAATAACTGCAGTATTTGGTCTTGACTTGATGTTGAAGCCCTTCTTGTTGTTGAAGGAGGTTTCCACCTCCACTTCTTGAACATGATGAAGCACTTTGGGCTTGGGACCTATAAAATTCTTAAGCAAGTGCAATGTATAATCAAATACCTTATTCTAGTAGCTTTACTTCAGCTTCAACCTCATCCCAAAGATCCATGATCATGAGATAACATTGGAGGTGTCTTTGCCATGTATTTAAATTGCTTCCATTAAAGGGATATAGTAATATCATGTTAGAGGTTTCCATAATCTCAATCAAATGCTCAAGCTAATGTGATGCTCAAGTTAACACTCTGCACACTCACAGTCTTGCACTTATACCACTTGCTAGTTTTAGACCCACAATTAAAGTAAAAGAGAGAGATAGAAACAAAGTAGAGACAAAGAGAGATATACAAAGAAGCAAAATAGTTTCCAAAAATAACTAATATACAAAAATAATTATAAGAGTAAGCTTTTAGACTTGTGAGAGCCAAGAGCTAATGTACATGTATTATATAAGTGCCTATGAACTAACCAGTTCATAGAAGTTTGTGCCTATGGAAATCTATGCGAAAAGATTGCTGAAAAGCAGATTTCCGATTTTTCTCGCCCAAAATTTTGAGTGCTTTGTTTTTGATGGCATGGGCTTTTTATGTGTCCATTTGACATTACAATTGGATCTATTATACTTGATTGCATAGGATTCTAACACGTCGCTTTCTTTTCACACAAAAAAAAAACGCTTTTCATGTCAAATCTGAAAATTAGGGTTTGATTCTTGGCCTAATTTTGATTGTGGTGGATGAAGTGTTATATATGGTTAAATAGCTCTCATTGAGCTCTAGAAGATTATGTAATAAATATTCTAGCCAAAATTTGACCATCTTTGATGAAGTTGATCAACCTTTGTCCGTACTTCAAGTAGAGAATGTTGGAATTTGAAGCTCCACAATCAATATAGAGACAAGTAAGAGAGAAGGTAGAGATAATAGATAGATAGAGATAGAGAGAGAGAGAGAGAGAGAGAGAGAGAGAGAGAGAGAGAGAGAGAGAGAGAGAGAGAGAGAGAGAGAGAGAGAGAGAGAGAGAGAGAGAGAGAGAGAGAGAGAGAGAGAGAGAGAGAGAGAGAGAGAGAGAGAGAGAGAGAGAGAGAGGGGGAGGGAGGGAGGGAGGGAGGGAGGGAGGGAGGGAGGGAGGGAGGGAGGGAGGGGGGGGGGGGGGGGGGGGGGGGGGGGGGGGGGGGGGGGGGGGGGGGGGGGGGGGGGGGGGGGGAGGGGGGGGGGGGAGGGGGAGGGGGGAGGGGGGGGGGGGAGGGGGAGGGGGAGGGGGAGGGGGAGAGGGGAGAGGGAGAGGAGAGAGAGAGAGATAGAGAGAGAGACTTTTTAACGTCTATTAGAGGCCAAAATCGGCCTATGAGACAAAACATATACATCAATATGATCCAATCCACTCTGATCCCAAAAGGAAAATAAAGTGTGAGTACAAAAAATGGGTATAAAAGGAGTGGATAATAACTGGCATCAAGGGTGTGGGTTGCTATGGGTATGCACTCTATATGCTCAATGGGTGAGATACAAATATGATATGCATAGGGAGGGGAGGCTCGATGGTATCGCAACCCTCTAAATGCCTGGAGTGGGTGTAGGATATAATGCATTGGTGGGTAAGGCATCATGGCGATCCTCAAAATGCTCTGAACGTCCAAATCGACAGGGGTGCGCTGCTGACGTCTCCGTATCTCCATGTCATGGCGTGCGTGAATCGCCTGAATCTCTCTCTGGTGTGGATGGGCTCTCCGGAGTGGGGGTCTCGGTCGTCGACGCTGTCGTCTAAGCTCCTCTGCTCTGCGTAATGTGACACCCCGCATGGAGCTTGGTCTTCGAGTGGCTGTGGGTCTGAAAAAATCCGTAATATAAGTCTGAGGGGGGGGGCAGGTGTATCTTCATCTGCTGTTGGAGAAGTGATGCACGGCGGTGCTGGAGCTTTACTAGGAAACGACCTAGAGGGCGCTGGTCCTCTGTCCCCAATAAAGCCCTGATCTCTCTGGGCCCCCTGAAGAGCTGTGGGTCTCTGATGTCCTCATATGCTTGGCATCTACATGTGTAGTGCTCCTCATCCTCCACCTCCTTTCGGCATATCTTGCATAATCTCTCGTCCCTCGGGGTATGTGTCGCTCGCCCAACCTCAATCTCGAGCTGGTGTGATGATATTCTGAGCTTCCCAATGGCCACTCTCTCAACTGGTGCCATGTATGTATCCATGTATCCTGGTCTCTGAATGAAACCATCCACTGTCACAGTCAGGAAGTGCTCTCTGTAGTGTTGCCTTTTGTGGGAAGAGGCTCCCGTGGTGCTATCCATGTCTCCCTGACGTGTATCTGTAGTAGGTCCTGACGAATGATCCTATTCCTCTCCGAACGAGAGAGGGTAATGTGGGGGGAAGAGAGGTCATACTGAAAAGGGGGGAGATCGGTAATGCTCATGTCATGGTCTGCTAACCATTGGTAGGTCTGTGCATACCATACTCTCTCATGCCCCGTCTCTTCCAAATGTCTAGAGCTCTCAAATGCAAGCCTGGTGAGTTAGCTGGTGGGGAGCTCTCTGACTCTCAGAATAAAGGTCACCAACTGGAAGAGGGCCTCCACTAGCATCGGTGGTGTGCCAAGCTAAGCTCGTATAATGTCATGTGGAACGGAGGACTTGCTGCGCAACAAGTGTGAGATCATGGTGACTTGGGGCCTCTCAATCCACATCCACATCGCCTCCGTGATCCCTGGTGCCCATACTGCTGCTGCGTACATCAATGCGGGTGTCACTAGAGTGTCAAAGAGCCACCCCTTAGTCCGGGGCTCCTGAAAATGTGTCTGAAAGCAGCGTCTCTCCAATCCTCCAAGTGCCGCATAGCCTCGCGTCAATCTGTCTCTCGCTGCTTGTGCCATGGAGAATACCCCTGTGCTGCCCGAGAAGGTGACACCTAGGTAGACGTAGGAGTCCACTGCCTCTATCTGTCCTCCAGCTGCAATGAAAGAGGCGCGATGGCGTACTGACCTGGAGGTATGGAAGATCATGACCTTGGTCTTGCCAAGGTTCACTTTCAGTCCTCTCTCCATGCAGAAGGTATTGAGCGCCTGTAAATGTGACTGCAACCCCTCTTGTGACTCTGAAAGCAAGACAACGTCATCAGCATTTAATAGGATGTGTACTAGCGTACCTCCGAGGTCTCCTCCTAGCCCTCCTGCTCGCTGTATATACTCCGTGATCTCGTCGATGTAGAGATCGAAGAGAGTGGGTGAGAGAGGGCAACCTTGTTTCACACCAATGGTGCTAACAAGGCTGTCTGATAGGCTGCCGGGGCAGCGTACCCTGCCTGTGACTTGTGCATATAAAGCATGGATGGCCCATAGCATGTCTGATGGTAGCTGTAACTCCTGGAGCCTCCGTAGTAGTCTCTCTCGAGCGACCATGTCGAAGGCTTTGCGGAAATCCACAAAGCAACAGTATAGTCCTTGCTTCCTCGCCTTCGCGCTCTCAATCAAGCAACGAAGCACGAAGATGTGGTCGATGGTGGAGAAAGTGCGGCGGAAGCTTGCCTGGTCGGGTGCTCTGAACCCGGCTGCCTCAGCGTGTGTACTGAGCTCTTCCTCTAGTACTGCCCCATAGATCTTAGCCAAGATATGGCCTATCATAATAGTCCTGTAGTTCCTTGGGTCCATCATATCGCCGGACTTATGGATAGGCGTAATGGTATGCATAGTCCACGGGTCATGTAATCCTTCAACCAAAGCACGGTTGAAGAGATGGGCGATCAGGTGGGAAACTACATCTGCTGCGTATATAAAGTGCTCGCCCTGTAGCCCCGTGTGGTCTGCTGAACGGCCATGCTGTAGCCTATGGACGGCCTGTCGTACCATGCCTGCCGTGAATAGGGTGGATATCATAGGACGCGGTGTGGGACAGATCAGCAATGGTGGCTCTCCTGGGGGGGGGGGGGGGGGGGGGGGGGGGGGGGGGGGGGGGGGAAGGAGGGGGGGGGGGGGGGGAGGGGGGGGGGGGGGGGGGGAGAGCGAGAGAGGAGAGAGAGAGAGAGAGAGAGAGAGAGAGAGAGAGAGAGAGAGAGAGAGAGAGAGAGAGAGAGAGAGAGAGAGAGAGAGAGAGAGAGAGAGAGAGAGAGAGAGAGAGAGAGAGAGAGAGAGAGAGAGAGAGAGAGAGAGAGAGAGAGAGAGAGAGAGAGAGAGAGAGAGAGAGAGAGAGAGAGAGAGAGAGAGAGAGAGAGAGAGAGAGAGAGAGAGAGAGAGAGAGAGAGAGAGAGAAGAGAGAGAGAAAGTCATATTAACGTCTTCTGGAGGCCAAACTTGGCCTATGAGACAAAAACCATGTACAAGTGTAGTAACCCTGTGTAGAAGATAAAATGAAATAAAAGGTATATCGCTACACAAAGCTATATAGGGCTGGAAAAGGCTGGGGAGACGTGGCTCTGACTCTGCAGATAGTGGCCACCTAATACATGGGGGATCCAAAATGTGAGTAAAACGCCCTAGCGACAAGTGATGGGTGGAGGTGGGTGTAGTATGTGGTACATCGGTGGTGGTCTGAGTGCCTCCTGAAGGAAGACAACCCAGGGGGTGGTGGTACGCCTATGCTCCATCATGTGGTCGTAGGCAATCCTGATGCGTGAGACATCCTCATGATATAGTCGTGGTGGACGATATCCGCCCATGCGTGGTCGGCGCCGTGCTCTCTGTGCTGCTGCCTGGTGGAGCGTGAGCCCTATAGATGGACCTCTCTGATGTAGCTCAACTCGCTGAAAGAACTGGGTAATGGTCTGCTGGTACTCACCCGTGGCTGATGTATGTGCTGTAGTGACCGCTCTCGCCTCTCGTATGCTGCTGTGAGAAAGCATCCCAAGCGTCTCTGGTCTCCCATAGTCATGCACCGCTGGAATGACTCCTCGATCTGGAACTGTGCTCGTAGGTCTGAGTATGCTGGACAACTGATAACAAAATGCTCCTCACTCTCTACCTCTGTCTGGCATAGTGGGCACCACCTCTCCTCACGGGGGACTCCCCTGGACCGACCCCTCTCAATCTCGAGCTGATGTGATGAAACCCGGAGCTGCCCAATGACGACTCGTAGGTGGTGGGGAAGGTAGGTCTGCATGTATCTCGGAATCTCGATGAAGCCCGTGCCTGATATATGTAGAAAATGCTCGCGGTAGTAGAGCATTTTCGGTGGCAATGTACCCCTAGGGCTCACCCATGTCCTCTGTATGTATGTATGCCATATCTCCTGACGAATGATCCTATTCCTCTCTTGATGAGAGAGCGAGTAGGTGGGTGCATGAGAGTCGTACTGTAGTGGTGGTAGCCTGTCTATGTCAAAGCCATGGTGGGCAAGCCAGTCTCGTGTCTGTGCATACCATGAGGAGGTGTCGCCTGCTAATGCCATATCACGTGATGCCTCGAAAGCACGATAAGCAATACGCTCTGTGTCCATGCTCCGAAGTCTGTGTAATAGGCATACTGTCTGGAATAGTGCCTCAACTAGCATCGGTGGTGCAACGAGCTCGGCTCTAATGATGTCATGTGGTACTGAAGGCTTACTGCGGATCAGTCTGGCAATCATGAGGAATCTGTGGCCTCTCTAATGCTGTCCATACTGATGCAGCTAATCCTGGTCCCCATATGGCTGCCCCATACATGAGCGCTGGCGTAACCAAAGTGTCAAAGAGCCACCCCTTTGTGCGGGGCTCCTGAAAAGATGCTTGGTGGCACTGTCTCTCCATCAAAGCTAGTGCTGCGTACCCACGTGTGATGCGGTCACGGGCTGCCTGAGCCATAGAGAAGACTCCTGATGCTGCTGTAAATGTCACCCCCAAGTAAACATATGATCCGACCACCTCGATCGGTCCACCTGCAGCTGTGAACAAACTATGTCTGCGTACCTGTGCTGATGTATGAAAGATCAAGACCTTGGTTTTACCAAGGTTCACAGATAACCCTCTGTGTCTGCAAAAGTCATCTAGGCCGTGTAGATGATGCTGTAGACCTTCTGCAGACTCTGAAACCAATACAATATCATCAGCGTATAAAAGAATATGGACAGTGGACCCGTGTACCTCAATGCCATCTCCCCCCTGCTGCTGTATGAAGTCCACTATCTCATCAATGTAGAGACCAAAGAGGGTGGGCGAGAGAGGGCATCCTTGCTTCACCCCGATAGTGCTAGCAAGTGGATCAGATAAGCCCCCTGGACATCTGACTCTACCAGATACTCTCTCGTATAAGGCGTAGATCCCCCATATCATCTCCTCCGGAGCTCCGATGTCAAGTAGTCGTCTGAAGAGTCGATCCCTAGGAACAGTGTCAAATGCTTTGCGAAAGTCCACAAAGCAACAATATAATCTCCTCTTCCTCACCGTGGCCTGGTCGATCAGGCATCTCAGAGTGAAGATGTGGTCAATGGTAGAGAAATCTCGTCTGAACCCTGCCTGTCCTAGAGCCCTGATGCCCTTCCTCTCAGCGAGAGTACTCAACTCTGTCTCTAGTACGGCCCCATATAACTTGGCCAATATAGGGCCAATCATGATCGTCCGGTATGTAGCTGGATCCATAGTGTCACCTGACTTATGAATGGGCACTATGGTGTGCTCAGTCCATGAGTCTGGGAACCCTTCAACCAATGCACGGTTGAAGAGATGGGCAATGAGCGGTGCGAGAGTTGTGCCTCCATAAATGAGGTGCTCTGCCTGTAAACCGAAATGATCATGGGCCCTGCCATGCTGCAGCTGGGCAATAGCGCGTCCCACCATAGTGGGTGTGAAGAAGTCAGAGGTAGTAGGACGTGAGCTCTGCGGTCTGGGAATGGGAGGCTGGTCTGGGATCTCGTATAGGCTCCGTGCATAGCTATGCCAAGTGCTCGGGTCTCGGATAGGTGTCTGCTGTCTCCTCTCTCTCAAATGTCGCCATGCCACTACACTGTCTCGACTCATGAGCAGATGGTAAATATCCCAATACTGTCTCTCCTCCCAATCCCGCCGTTTGCGGCGAGTAAGGCTCTGCATGCGACGCTGTGCCTGTGTGTGTGTAATATCTCCTCTATGCTCTAAAATCCGTAGGTGCTTCCGCAGCTCGCGACAATCTGCATCATACCAACGGTTCTGGGGCATGGATCCTGTGCGTGGAGGGTGCATATGTGTGTGGTGTGGGAAGCTGCGGAGAGCTGAATCTTGTAGGATGGTGGTGATATGTGATGTGAGTGTGTCCAAAGGTGAGCATGGATCGAGGGAGAGTAAGCGGGTGTGTAAATGGTGTGCATAAACGTGTGAGAGCTCGTGTGTGAAGTGTATCGTGGTATGTATCTGAGTGGGTGAGGGAGGGTCTAAGGGAATCGGAGATGAGAGTGTGAATGTGATAAATGTGTGGTCTGCACCGAGTGGGCGTCGTCCAATACTGAGTGAAGGGATGAGTGAAGCTCCAGAGGTAGTACCCAAAATGTAGTCGACTGTGCTCTCACCTCCCCCGTGAGGGAAGCAAGTAAATCCGCCTGAACCTGGCCAACGATTCATCCCGTTGTATATAACGAGATGATGGCGGCTGCCTAGCTCGAGTAGATGTCTGCCTAGCTCGAGAGAGAGAGAGAGAGAGAGAGAGAGAGAGAGAGAGAGAGAGAGAGAGAGAGAGAGAGAGAGAGAGAGAGAGAGAGAGAGAGAGAGAGAGAGAGAGAGAGAGAGAGAGAGAGAGAGAGAGAGAGAGAGAGAGAGAGAGTACAAGATATGGCAAAGGGTTGAACCGCCTAACAAAATTCAAATAAAATTACAATCGAAAAAACACTTACAACTTTGTTCCAAGATCTCCGAAATGGTAAAACACTCAATGAGCTGTGTTACATGATGATTGAGAGAGAGAGAGAGAAAGAAAGAAAGAAAGAAAGACATTTTAACGTCTATTAGAGACCAAAATCGGCCTATGAGACAAAACATGTACATCAGTATGATCCAACCCACTGTGATCCCAAAAGGAAAATAAAATGTGGGTACAAAACAGAATATAAAAGGAGTGGATAATAGCTGGCATCAAGGGGGAGGGGGAGGGAGGGAGGGAGGGAGGGAGTTAGTTATATTAACGTCTACTAAAGGCCAATGCTGGCCTATGAGACAAACTATGTACAACAATAATGATCCATTGAGCTGAGAAACCAAAAGTCAAAATGGAACGACCTAAAACATAGCTTAACTAAGAAAGCATGGCTCTGGCTCAGCAAAAATTGACCATGTCATATAGGGGTAGATGCAAGGAGGCAGTCTAAAAAACCTAAGGGGAAGAGTATTTGGGGGGGAGGGGGGTGAAATGTGATACGCATGTGGCGGATAAAGTATCCGGTGAAATATAGTGTCCCAAGGTATGGATGCATACCTCCACTTCATCTCCTACTCATGTAATGATCGGATCCTCTGAATCTCATGCTGGTAGAACCGGGGTCTGATATATCCAGGAACACGAGGTTGTCTCCTCGTCCTCTGATTCTCAGCCTGCTCGAGAGTGAATCCTAGGCTGCTCGTGGTTGATCCTGTCTCAATCTTCGGAAAGAAATGAGTGATCCTGAGCTGTATCGAGTCACTGGCACTGTGTGTAGTAGGCTGTATCATAGTTCCATGCTTTTGGCAGGCAGCACGGAGGAATCGTCCAAAACGATCCTGGTCCCCTCTCATCATACACCGCCGAAGTGATCCCTCTATCTGGAACTGAACTCCGAGATTGGCATATGCAGAGCATCATACAATCAAATGTTCCTCAGTCTCCACCTTTGTCTGACGAACTGGACATGCGATCCTCCCTAGGTATCCTGCTAGCCTGACCTCTCTCGATCTCCAACCGGTGTCATAAGACTCGAAGCTGCCCAATAACAGCACATATAAGATGTGGCATATCAGTCCGCATGTACTAAGGTATGTCAATAAGCCCCTGATCTGAAATTTGTAGGAAAAGCTCCTTATAATGGAGCTTTTTCGTTGGAAGTGTCTTCCGAGGAAGGATCCATGTCCTGTGCATATATCTATGCCATAACTCCTGTCGAATGATCGTGACTCCACCAATATCCATACATAATCTGTGAGTCTTGGCCCCAAATGGATGACCCATACATCAGTGCTTGTGTGACCAGTGTGTCAAATAGCCACCCCTTCGTGCGAGGCTCTTGAAAGTGTGCCTAGTGACATTGCTTCTCCATCAATGCTAATCCTGCGTATCCACGGGTGACCTGATCATGAGCAGCATGGGCCATAGAAAATGGATGTGATATGGCTGAAAACGTCACTCCAAGATAAAGATATGAACCAGTGATCTCGATGTGTCCACCGGCAACTACTGTGAATATGCTGCGTCTCCGTACATGAGAGGAAGTGCCAAAAATAAGTACCTTGGTTTTACCAAGGTGAATTCACTAACTCTCTGTGAGCAGAAATCATCTAATGCATGTAAATGGCTTTGTAATCCCTCTGCGGACTCAGAAACCAATACCACATCATCTGCATATAATAGATGTCTATAATGGTGCCCCCCAACTCCACCCCTATCCTGCCACATTGTCGGACAAAGTCTACAAGCTAATCAATGTATATCCCAAATAAAGTAGGGGATAAAGGGACATCCTTGAGAGAGAGAGAGAGAGAGAGAGAGAGAGAGAGAGGAGAGAGAGAGAGAGAGAGAGAGAGAGAGAGAGAGAGAGAGAGAGAGAGAGAGAGAGAGAGAGAGAGAGAGAGAGAGAGAGAGAGAGAGAGAGAGAGAGAGAGAGAGGAGAGAGAGAGAGAGAGAGAGAGAGAGAGAGAGAGAGAGAAGGGGGGGGGGGGAGGGAGGGAGGGAGGGGAGGGGAAGGGGAGGGAGGGAGGGAGGGGGGGGGGGGGAGGGGGAGAGGAGAGAGGAGAAGAGAGAGAGAGAGAGAGAGAGAGAGAGAGAGGAGAGAGAGAGAGAGAGAGAGAGAGAGAGAGAGAGAGAGAGAGAGAGAGAGAGAGAGAGAGAGAGAGAGGAGAGAGAGAGAGAGAGAGAGAGAGAGA
>CM035406.1:29469402-29696902 GCA_020310875.1 Ceratopteris richardii
AGATCGATTGGAAGACCTACTCGTTGCACATGACTTCATTTCCATCACAAAGGCACATGAGAGCCCAGAGAGGATTACTCTTTATAATTGAATTTTGAGAATCCACTTCGAGGACCACTACAAGACATAGAACTTCACGTCTGGTTTGGTGACGTAGCAATTTTGTTGAGACTTGGCATCTAGAGACATATCCGGATTTTGAAGAGAGATGAGGAGGCACGATATATGCGGGTTCACATTGAGCTCATCAAGAGGAGATGGATTTACATTGCTATATGTCATTTCCCCCCATGAGGTCCATCATATGCTAGACATGATGGGATGTCCACATTTAAGATATTGATTCACCATGCACTCCACTATCATATGACATAGCTCATTATTCCACACTAGGTGAGGTTTTCCTTATTGGGGATCTTAATGCATGTACAAAATCTTGACAATGTGAGGCATATGACATGGAGCAGATTGATATCATGGAGAGCTTAGATTTGGACAAGATTGGAATTGGAAGATCATCCGATGTTATGGATTAGGGTACCATAGGTATGGCAAACACCTTGAGCTAGGTGGGCATCATCATCTCATTATCTCTAATGGGATGTGTAGATGGTCACTGTCAGGCACTTCCACTTGCTTTCCGCATAGTGGTGGACAGAGCACTGTAGATTATATTTTAGCGTCTCTATCAAGAGTCTCTCTCATTCGCTCTCTTTTACAAAATCACCTTGAAGCATCACATGTTCAGCTTGATATCTCAACACTCCCCCTCAAGCTCAATGTCATGTCCTCTAATCCAGGCATCTTTTAAAACTTCTCCAGCTTCTCTGCTCCAAGTGCTTTAGTGAAAATATCAACAACTTGCTCATCTGTCCTCACATAAACAAGATCAATATCACCTTCTAATACCTTCTCTCCGATGAAGTGATAATGTACCTTGATATGCTTTGTTCTAGCATGAAAAACAAGATTTCGTGCTAATTGAATGTTGCCAAGATTATCATTATAGATGGTGATCGGCTTTTGCACTTCCATACCTAAATCTGCAAGTAGCATTTCTAACCATGATGCTTCACATGTTGCCATTGTAATACCTCTATACTTAGCCTCTATACTCGACAGAGCAACAATGGGTTGCTTCTTGCTGCTCCATGTAATAGCTGCACTTTCAAGTGAGAATAGAAAGCCACTAGTAGATCTTCTATCTAGAATACTACTAGCCCAAAGTGCGTCGGTGTATCCAAGAATCTGCATATTTGCACCAACTTCATAAAACAATGCATATTCCAAAGTAGCACTCACATATTATAGAGTGAGTCTCAAAGCATCTAAGTGTGGTTTGCTAGGAACCTACATAAATTGATTTTCAAGTCCAACATTGTAGCTTAGATTAGGCCTTGTAATTGTGAGATATCAAACATGGTTTCTTTCCTTGCGGCAATGGAACCAACTTCTGTGTTTCAATTCCATGAAGTGCATCCATCTTCTCATCCATAGCTTTGTCCCAATCTACATTTCCGATTGCATCTTCAAAATAAGAAGGTTCAACATCTTGTATTACCTTGTTCATGTAGGCACAATGACAAACTATATAATTGTCATACGTCAATCGTTGTAGCAAATTCCATATCCTCGTAGATATTCTTGGTCCTGGATCACTTCTCCTTATATCATTTGCATGTGCCTTTGTTACTCTTGGAGTCTTCATAGAGGGCAATCCAAGCTCCTCATCAAGGCTCTTTTTTGAACCTCTTGAATCTCCATCAATGTCTTCAAAACATATAGATGTTTTACTACCAGTAGAAATCTTTTTTTTAACCTTTCTTTGATGTAGTTGATGAATTTGTTGGATCGAAATTTTCATGCAATCTTCCACTCCATAGATTTGAGTTGGAACTATTGCTTGGCGATGCATTAGGTCCACTCAAAACTTGAGATTTTGCACTTGATTTTTTTAGCATTTCCTTTGTCATTTGATTCAAGACTAAGTCCTTCTTTGGCATTTGCATAGAAGCTTGACATTTCATCAAACACCACGACTCTGCTTACCTTCACTTAACATTTATATCCCTTTTGCTCATGGGAGTTACCAATGAAGATATATTTTTTTGCTTTTGGATCAAGCTTCATCCTCAACTCATCTGGAACATGTACATATGCAATACAACTAAATACTTTCATATGTAATAAGTTTGGCTTTTTACCTGTAAACTTCTCTTCAGATGTAACTTGATGTACAACAACAATCGGAGTTTTGTTCATGATGTATACAACACTGTCCTCAACTTCTGCCCAATAACAATGAGGCATATTCTTCTCAGCCATCAAGGCTCTTGCTTTTTTTGCAATGTGTCTATTTTTGCATTCAACAATGCCATTCTGATCCAAGAATTGGCAATTTTTGTAAACTCCTAAACCATTCCGCATGACTGATCATGTAATTTGAAGCACTTGAATCAACATACCAGACATTACTATTCGATTTTGAAACATCAGTAGACATCGTATTCATCATGTGATGTTGGACCATGAACTTCTTAGAATCATCTACACTTGTGGATGCATAGTTGTTTTGCTGCCTTCTATTATTTTGATTCTTCAACCTACACTCACTTTCAAAATGTCCATGTTTATCACAATTCCAACATCCTTTACTGTCATTACTTGAATCGTTTCCTTGGAAATTCCTATGGCCTCTCTAGCTTCCCTTGCCTCGAAACTAACCTCTACCTCTTGCATGATTCTGATGTTGACCTTGGTCTTGGTTACTGTTTCCTCTTCCACTTTGGAAACCTCTATCTCTGCGTCTTCCTCTGCCAAAGTAGAATACTTGCACAAAACTAAGTTTTCCTTGGGAGCTTGAGAAGATTCTTTTCTTTAATAATAAACATGGATACTAAATTAACAAAATTCAGAATATTTTCTCTAGTCTGAATAGATATTTTGAAGTACTTATAGGGTTACTTTCTCAATTCCAATCTTGAGTATATAGAGTAGAAGAGAGAGATACTACTCTTGTCCGGCATATGTGGAAATGACATACATGGATTGGATATGCCATGAGAAGGAATGGTAGTAATAGGCATGCACATACTCCATTTTGTAGATATTGAACCTTTGTGGAAGGCCATCTATGTGGAACGGAGTACACAAAAGCGATATTTGACTAATATTATAGCTACTTCACCTCCCGAGAGAGTGGTAGTCCATGTGTACCATAATCAATATAATCCTACTATGTTTCTTGAAATTAGAGACAAGGCTAGCAACTCTTATTGGAAAATCACAAAACTTGAATGATCTTTTGCAAGACGGAATCCTAAGTCTTTGGGAAGAAACTTAAGACCTAAAGGATCCACTAGGCAAACAAGAGGACCCATACCTATAGTAAGTACAAACTCTTTTGATGTTCCATTAGACAATATTGATGAGAAATTCAACTCTATATATTCCAAATGAGAGTACCACCACAAGAGCAGCATGCTCATGTAACATAGCTTACTAGTAGGTTAATCCTCAATCAAAGCACCTTGTCTTTAGAGTGCAAGACCCAAGATGCATCTTTTGACCATCCCAAGTGGCGAAGTGCATGAAAAGTTTTTATGATGGGTCTACTAATCCTTATGATCATGTAGCCGATTTCAAGCAAGTCTTGAGAGTTGAAGAAGTCACCGACTTTTTCACTCAATAGCAGGCATTTGGATTAATCGAATTGGAACCACATTTCATGGTTTCAACCATTGACGATAGGTTTGTTAAAAGATGAAGCTCTTGTGGAAGATTTCAACCAAGAGATTCCCAAACTAGGAGTTAAGCATGATTCAAATCTTTGATCTATAGCTTCAAGCAAGCCAATCATGAATTTATGCGAGTAGCAACAAGACGTTTTAAGCAATATATAGATAGGTATTTATTGCGAGAAAGTGTCAGGGGAGCACTAGATTGTGCTCTTTGACTAGACTAGATAAGATTTTGGAAATGCACTTCTGATAATAAGATCACCCACATAGGGGAAATAATACAAGGATACGTAATCAATACAAGAAGTCCCACAACTCGAGATCGATAGGTATGGAAAACTAGACTAGAGATGATATAAGAGATCCCACAACCCAGGATCGTAGGTATGGAACAAGATATCTTGCTTACAAGAATTCCCTTTAGGGATATGAACTAGATATAAGAAATATTACAACAGGACAAGAAAGGATGTCCACGATACAAGACTAGACAAGACTAGAGCAAGAGACAAGACTAGAACTCAAACTGGAACTTGAAAGTACTTACTTGGTGGTCACTACCCCTTGAGCTCCCAAGACTGGCATCCACAAGACTGAGAATGAATGTGGCCAACCCCTCCTTATATAGTTTTTCAAGGGCAATTACCAAAGGCGGTTATGACTTGATGATGTCATCGATGATATCATCAACTAGAAACAAGAACTCTAGGTGTCAAAATTCAACAAATAGATAGTCGATCTTGGTGTTTTGATATGTTTTGGATGCAATGGAAGCATTAGTTTCTCCAAAATCTAATCCAATCATGAGATATGGAAAGTCACATGGAATCTAAGGTTTAAGATGGCTTCCTTTGTGTCCATGAGATCACCTCCCCCTTAAGCGACGAGTTCCATGAGAAGCGGCCATGTTCTCTAACTTTGGTTTCATTGGATTCTTCTTATGGAATTGACAAACCTTGATTTTTGCTCTCTGAAGATTTTCTATAAGCTCCCATGTACGATCATTGATGTCATACACTTTCCAGTAAATAAGGCATTCCAATCTTTCTCGAGAGATCCTTGAATCTAATATATGCATGACCTCAAATTCTTCATGATTCTCAATCGTGATAGGTGGTGAAGGATTGGGTGTCTCTTGAGCTTCCTTGGGTTCTTCATGCAATAGATCCTTTGAGCTTCTAGTGGAATGTTGTGGTGTTTCCAAGTTCTTTGATGTAGTGCCTTCAATAAGCACACCTCCTTGATTGAACATGAACTCATCCTTGTCCTTTATCTTCTTGTTATCGTCATAATTTGTATACTTCATACCATTTGTAATGACTTCTCGGGCTTCAAAGATTCTTGATTTGGATTCTTGAGGAACACTGTCTTCATTATTCAACACTTATAACTCTTGGACTTGGCTTTCTTTGAATAATTGATTCTCACATTGAACTGCTTGATTTATAAGATCCTCCAAGGTATTTGCTTGAGGCATGGATAGCAAGAGATATTTGATTTTAGGATTGAGGTCACTTTGAAATTGATTAATCATGTAGTCTTCTTGATATGTAATTCCACAAAACATCTTGATATTCAAGGCATAGCTTGAAATTGATTGATATGAGATTACAACAGGACAAGAAAGGATGTCCACAATACAAGACTAGACAAGACTAGAGCAAGAGATAAGACTAAAATTCGAACTGGAACTTGAAAGTACTTACTTGGTGGTCACTACCCCTTGAGCTCCCAGGACCGGCATCTAGAAGACTGAGAATGAATGTGGCCAACCCCTCCTTATATAGTTTTTCAAGGGCGGTTACCAAAGGCGGTTACGACCTGATGATGTTATCGATGATATCATCAACTAGAAACAGGACCTCCAAGTGTCAGAATTCAATAAATAGACAATCAATCTTAAGGTTTTCGCACGTTTCGGATGCAATGGAAGCATTAGTTTCTACAAAATCTAAGCCAATCATGAGATATGGAAAGTCACATGGAATCTAAGGTTTAAGATGGTTTCCTTTGTATCCATGAGAGAAGGTCCCCTAGAGAACAAGTTGATCTCTTTATTCCTAGAGGGATTGACTAATGGATGCTTATAATGATTAGTATACATTTAGAGGCTCGATGAATTAAACGAGTGTATCTCGATAAATTAAACGAATGTATCAAAGAGTGCATGGGATTAGAGGTCAATTTAGCTACAAAACAAAAGGTCTCACCATCTCATACAGAGATCAAAGCATCTACTTCCTCTAGTTCAACAAAATCTTGATGGAAGAGCTTGCAAATATGGTATAGAATAAGCTTCATATGAAACATTCCAAAGAGCAATGTAATGTGCCATATGGCTAGAGATCACAACCATTTTAGAGATGTCAACATTATAATGGGGATCATCCTGCTTGTGCAACCGAGTTCCAAGATACACACCACCAAAATATAACAAGCCACCTCAACATCAACACAAGCAATAATAATATAAGTAGAGACCATAGTACCAACCTAGGCCTACGTATCCTCTTGGGGATGCATATGGAGATCCTCTTAGAGATCAACAAAAATACTATAGAGAACCTCACCGTAGACAATCTAGGTATAATCAAGGCAACCAAGAGCTTGCAAGGTTAGTTTTCAATCAATAGCTACCTCCACCTTCAAAGGTTGTTCCAGTCAAGTATGAAGAGAAAAATCGAGAGAGGGCTATTGTCCCAATAGAATCTCCAATGATAAAAACAACCCTAGATATCTTGAAACATACCTAGAAGATAGAAATGAGTATCCTAAAGATACATATGGTGAAGGTACAAGTATTGGAAAGAAGCCTAGTATCCGACTAACACTAGTGAAAACACCAATTGGATTGATCAGTCTAGTGTGAGAATCTATGATGTAGAGAAGAGAGTCTTTCAGAGACAACAATGCACAAAGGGTGCACTTTCTCCTAAAGGTCCATGATACAAATGTGGTGGGGATCACTTCTTGAGGGATTTTCCTAAACTATCTAGGAAATTTACCTTGAATATTGAAGGATTTTGTGAGGATTGTGGGACAGAACATTAAATCAAAACTTTTCCCAAAACCCTCAAAATAATGCACATACCCCATTTAAAATGGTTAAGATCATGACAAGTGCAAGTGATTTTGAAAGACTGCCTCTTCAAGGAGTAATGTGGGCTCAAACTAAAGAACCTAAGGATCATGACGTTGAGCAACCAAAAGAGGAACAAGATCCTTGACTTGCTCAATCCCTCAATCTAGAGCCATCCAGGGAAAAGGAGAAGAAAATGAACTTGACCTAGAATCAACATAAGGATAAATTAGTAAAAATGAGTGAAGAAATTAGGAAGTCTAGAAAAGGAGTTACAAGAAGCATGTAGTAAGGTTTCTCAAGAACAATCAGTAGCATCCAAGGAAAAGAACACTTCTCATAAGATGAAAGCAGGTTTTGTGCTAGCATATCCAATCCATGAGGACTTAGAAATGATGTTTAAAGAATATGAATCTTGGGTAAAAAATATCCCGAACATAGATACACACTGTTGTTACTGTGATGCCCAATTAGAGAAAGAAAGGCTAAATATGTGCAAAACTTATTGATTTATCATAGAGAATGCTTGAGGAAGTTGACCTTCTTAGGGAGAAAGCACAAACAACTGTAGTTCAAAACCTATCATCACTTCGGTGATGGATGGAGAACTACACTTGTCTCCCACATAACCGAGCATAAGAAAAGAGCCAAAAGAAAATGCCATTGAGACGAGGACTGTGTTGAATTCTATTGAATCTTCAATTGTAGAGCCTATTCTTGATGAGTTAGAAAATGAAAATGATGAAGACATAGAGATTAGCTCTGTGATCCCTGAAGTAGAGGAGAAGTGGTTAGAGTACTTATGGAATGAGGTGCAAGAAGCAAGATGGAAAAAGGAGAGGAAAGGGAGAGACCAAGTACTCCTAACAGAGGTTCAAGATTTTGATGAGTCTCAATTTATTGGTCCTCTGAATGGGAGTGATTCAATAGTTGATCTCTCTGCTAAAGAGGAATAATATGGTGATCTCATGGATTTGCCACAATATACGAGAGAATATGAAAGATAGTTTGCAATGAAGAAGGCAACGTCCATTAGGTTTCCTATGTCCCAAACAACAAAGAGTACATTGAGCATGGAAGTATTGAAAAATACCTAGTTAAAATGTACATTATCCATAGAGGAACTAATGTGCACAAAGCCACACGTATGGAAAACAACACCCAAATATGTGGATCTAATCTCCACTGAGATTAAAACTTTGAAGTCCAAGCCTAAATAAGATAGTATGAGTGTGAAGCAAGTGGTTGTCGATAAGGTAGGAGATTATAGTGAAGGAGATGAGGGCAATACTTGCCTACCTGGGAAAACCTACACTGTGTCCGACTTGATTGAAATTACAACTTGTTGATGGATATATAGAGCAACCAATTGATTTGCCACAAAACGTGAAGTTGAATACTTGTGGAGTTGATTTCGATCATACTCTAGCTATTTGCAACTTCAGCCAAGTAAGAAGCTATGAAATGATTCTAAGAAGACCTTTCATGCGTCAACTAAAAGTAGTGCAAGATTGTGGTAGCAATGCTATTTACTTGAAACACTTAGGAATAACAACTAGAATCAATATGTTTACATTCGAGCATAGAAACATCCCTCCCATCCACTGGAATAATGTACATAAAGACATAGATGATTTCATTTTGGAAAAATCATCAGAATTGCAATCCAAAGCTTGGATGGATGATGATATGATTTTGGTGGTTTGTAAATGAGCTCATAGAGAAGAGCAACAATTAGCATGAAAAGATCTCTGTGTAGTCATCCAAGACACATTTGTAGAGATCTAGCTTATATTCCACATCATTTAAAAGACATAATTTAAACCTCATGGTTGGATGCAAATCTTAGCCATCATGGACTTTCTTGTTAATGTGAACATTTTAACAAAAGATTGTGATGCAAAAGGTTATGACCTCAAGGGATTGTCCATGTTGATAGTTCTAGAAGAAATTGAGAAAGGAGAACCATTACTAGTTCAAGATGAGAATTTTGATGACAAGGACTTGATTTTTGTTCATATGGAATCAGAGTCTAACTCTCAATAGGAGTTCTTGAAGTTCATTAATATTGATGATTGTATTAGGGATCCAATAACTTATATGTACTCCCTGTACAAAGTTGAGGAACCTGAAGAGGAAAGTATTATCGCAATAGAGAGGAAGTCAGATGATTTTGAACCTCCCGACACTTCAAGAAATATTAAATAAAAGATTGACAAGTCGTGGTTGTGAGACCTAGGTGTGAGATCAAAGTAGGAGAATCTTAGGCTATCATCAAATAAAAAAAGAAAGTGGTAAGACAGAGAAGAAAAATGCACTTACATTGGAAGTGATATATCAAACATAGAAGAGATTCAATTGAAAGAATTGATCCAATAGTATGAATATATTTTTGTTTTGTCCTTTAGAGATCTGAAACGTGCCTATAAAATTCCCATTGTAGTAGATGCAAAACCCTCAAAACAAAGGCCTTACACTTACAATGACATATATTTGGCCAAAAGTAAAAAGGAAATAGATAAACTCTTAGAATTGGAATTCATATATGAAATTGAGCATAGCCATTGGGTTTCTCTTGAAGTTATGGTGCCTAAGAAAAATGGCCAACTAAGAGTTTGCATCAATTGAAAGTGTTAGATATGCTCAATACTCCACCCTCATGTGACCACAAATGATCCATGGTGCTCTAAGTTGTAAGGCCCCCATTATGAGGAGAAGCCATTATGAGAGCTTGGACATTTGTGGAACCATAACTTCCAAGTTAGATGAGGTCTATGTGTGACCGTTGATGGTTGTAGATGATCTTTGTGAGCCTAGCCATTAGGTTAGGTAGGGCATAAACTTCTAGACCATTGGGTTGCCATTTAAGGTGAAAATAAAGGTCCTCTGGCATCCTGCGGTTTCCCCATAGAACCTTAATGGGGGGAGTGCAGAGGGGGGCTTGCCCCCTTCTGCGGGGAGATATTGTCGGATCGTATATTTTACCAACTATTTTGTATCTCTCGACTACGTTTATCTATACCGAACTGCCTTGTAAAAGCTATATAAGCACAGTCCAGAGCTTTACATAGCATTGCACACTAGTAAGCCCTTCATCTAGAGTTTGTCTAGATCGCCATCTAAGCTCCACATTGGGAGCACACGGGTGGACAACACCATGATTGTAACTGCATTACGCTCGGCAATTTGAGAATTTGAGTTCTCTATCTCTCAGTCTGCATCTATCTTTGTCTGCGTTTTTCTCTCAACTCTGTCTACAGGTCTATTTCGTTGTGTTGTTATTTTCTTACAGAAAGAAGGTTAATATTGCTACCATTAGGGATAGTTATCTACACTCGATTACTAATCATGTTTTGGAAAGGGTAGCATCCAAAGAAGTTTAAGAAGATGGTTTCTAAGGCTATAATCAAGTCGCGCTTATAGGTAAAGATCAACATAAGACTCATTTCACTATTCATTCAAATTTGTTGAGATATCAAGCTCAACATGTGATGATCTAGGATGACATGCATCACTTTTTCGTTTCTTTGACATGTATAATGGTCACCCTCGTATATGTCACGAATACTTCATTGAGCTTTATTAGATTTATCTACCGAGAATGGTGGCACATTCGTTTCTTGCTACCTCATTCATTCGCGGACCTTAGGATTTTTTGTTATGTACTATTCTTTATATATTTCACTAGTTGTATTGTTGTTTTTAGGTCATTCTTATATATTCCTTTTATGTAATAGAAGAAAAAGAAAAAGATCAAACTTCCTTGCCTCAATTTGTGTGTGCTCCTCTTTGAGTGTGAGAGTGTGTGAGTGAGCTCTCTTCCTTATCTCCTTCCTTGTGACATGGTATCACAACCAATGTGGCTTGGTATCACAACCAATGTGGCTGAAGAGAGCTCATGGAGAACGTAGACAGTGAAGAGTATGTGAGAAGGCATGGAGAAAGCACAATTCACAAATGACCTCAGATTGCTACAAAAATTGGTGTGAAGGTAGAAGGTTTCAAAATATTTGCATGAGTTGTTCCTTAAAGGTCATTTGTTTTTGTCAGATTTTTGTTTCGGAGCCATCTCGATCTCTATTTCCAGCCCGCAAGGTGGGGACCACATAAAATTCAAGCCATTTTGCAAAATTGTGACTTACATTTTACTCGGCAACACTCAAATATTCCAAATTAAAAATTTTAAGCAATTTCATGTATTGTTGATACACAAAAACTGTGTTTTTTTGAGATCGAATTGTCACGTCACAGTGTGATAGTATTCAAGCAAAAAAAAGGCATGGTGGTAAGTGACTACACCTTGAAAATCAAAAGCATATATGAGTCACTTGTATCTATTGACGTGAATGTAGATGATGATGATAAGGTGGAAGTGTGCCTTTGTGGTTTAGCTCCTTCCTTACTTTTGTAGGGGTCCATGCAAAATTTAACTACTGGGTGTGGATCAACTATTAAGCAACTAGGGTTTTTAAGCTTAAACACTTTTTGATTAAGTCCATCTAGATAGATGCTTATCCTATGGGCATTGAATTTTAGGAATGGTCTGATAGTCTTTCATCAATGATCCTAGTCGTTAGGATTCATGGGGTTCGTGTGCATATCCTAAGAAGCCACCATATGATCCCCATTTAACTTAGGCTCACTACTCGATGAGAGTTCTTATGTGTAGCTAAAATGTTGAAAACTACTTCGTACCAAAGATGTTATCGTTAGTGTACATGTGAAAGGCCAAATGGCCACCTAACACTTCTTTGTATGTATTCTTTAATAAAGCATAAAGTGGCTTGATCAGCCATAGACTGTAAGGTTGATTGCATTTGTAACACCTAAGAAGTCTGTGTTCGTGCTCCCTCTGCACTGTGTTTTTGCATATTCAGTAGCCTTTGTGCAGAGTATTGTGTGCGGCGCTTGGAGTTCGGTTTTCTACTCCGAGGATATCATCATGGAGCTCTCGAGAAGGAGAGTGCATTGTGGTGCATTGCCATCAAAATATTTCACTGCTATTAGAGCTTTTTGACACAAAATCTTTGTCCCTTTTGTGCGAGCAAAGTAAGCACCTGCCCACCCATCCAAGGCTTACAACTAAGGCGGCGACCAAGGTATAGACCTTGGCATACCTTGTCATCCGAGTCATCGAAGTCACCATTGGCACCATTGGCTGCGTGCGAGGGAGGACCTCAACAATCAAGGAAGATAGAGGTTCCCAATACTTCTTGGGAGGTCACCCATCCCAATACTGTTCCCCCCGGAGCTCCCTTAACCGTGGTCATCTCTTTCCACTAAGTTACACTCTTGTAGTGTCTGAAGAAGGGAAAAGACTAAGGTCAACATTACCTTGAACATGTTTTGGTGCCTGAAAGCTTCATTCTTTGCTTTCAAAGCCTGTTTTTAAAGCAATTTTTGGTGTGATTTTTGGAGCCATTTTAGAGTACTTCCATGCATAGATCTCTTCACACAAGTTCAATAACATCAAGGAGAGTGTTCTTTGTACTTCTCCAAAAATAAGTATTCACTTTTGGGGCTGTGTTTGCAGCCACACTCGTAAATCTATAGGTCTCGCGAAAGGTTTTCAATTATGGTGGGAGTACTTTCATGCACAGGTCTCTTCACACAGGCTCAAGAACATCAAGAAGAATGTTCTTTGTACTTCTCTGAAAATAAGTATTCATCTTTGGGGTTGTGTTTTCAGCCACATGTAAAACTACAGGTTTCTTGAAAGGTTTTCAGTAGGTGTTGTTGGCTAGTTTTTTGGTTGTGCATTCAACCTTTTAGTGTCATTTTACTGCATATACTAAGCACATATACACTATGTATGCTTCTGTGGATATCGCTTATGTACGTCCATGTGGTCATTGATATAACGATTACATTTTTTGCATAAAGCCTTTTTACGTTAAATAAAGAGGGTTGTGGTGATGTTTTCTTAACTGGGAGACACCTAAATATCAAGGCCTCTTTGGTGATGTAGGTGGAAGACTTGCCCAGACTTGCCATAGGAGATGTATGATAGTTGTTCATAGGTGCTCGATAAGCCTAGTTGGCTTGTTTTGGGTAATTGATTATATGCAGTGGAGTCAGTGATTCAGTATGTAGGTAAACATGTTAGTACTTGTAGTTTTATGATCTCTCAGTTATAGGCTGAGAAAATGGATATGGATAATGAAATGAAAGTAGTCTTTTTGTTGTGCACCTTGCAATCATCATGGGATACATTTTGCGCAACTATTAGCAATAGTGCACCTGGTGGTAAAATGATCTATGATGACATATGTGGAGCACTCTTGAGTGAGGAGACTCGTAGAAAATCTATGGTTGGCACTCAGAGTGGAGATGCATATAATGTTCGTGATTCTTAGCAAGGAAAGAATCAGCAACGTGGCAGTTGCAAGGACAAGGAAAAGAATGGTCAACAGAATAAGAGCAAAAGTAAATCAAGGAAGAGGGATATCGAATGCCATTATTGTCATAAGAAAAGACACATGAAGAAAGATTGTTATGCATTAAAGAATGATAAAGATAAAGGATAGAATATTGATGGGCATGTTAAACAATTACATGCACCATCTACTTCAACCGTGAAGATTGAAGAAATTAATGCTATTTCTGATGATGCTGATGTGTTGACACTTGATAGTACTATGCCAACTGAGGCTCTTATGGTTGATTCTCTTTCCTACGTGGCTGCTAGATTTTGGTGCTTCTTTCCATGGGACATCACACAAAGAATGTATGCCATGTACCTCAGTTATCTCACAGTTTGATGTTAGTTGGTCAACTTGAGGACCTTGGTTACAAGGTGGTCTTCTATGCTTAGTCCTTTTGCATATCAAAGGGCAATATGGCTATTGCAAAAGGAAGCAAAGTTGGCTCAATTTATCCTTTATTTGTATCATAGGAAGAACACTTGTTAGCTGTTATTGAACAACCTATGGCTTGCATTTGGCATGGTCGTTTGGTCCATATATCTCGTAGTGGAATGGAAAATCTTTATCGTGCTGGTTACTTCCGTGTGTTATCTTTCTCTGATTTTTCATTTTGTGAGCATTGTCAATATGGAAAGCAAACCAGAAATGTGCATAGAATGCACATTGACTCTTCAATTCAACCTTTAGATCTCATTCATATAGATGTGTGTGATCCTATACCCACAAGGTCATTAGGTGGTTCTCTTTACTTTGTCACTTTTATAGATGATGCTACTAGAAAAGTTTGGGTATATCCTATTGAATTGAAGGATAAGGTATTCCCTACTTTTAGAAAATGGCTTGCTTTAGTTGAGACTAAAAAAGGAACTAAGCTACGTTGAGATAATGGGGGTGAATATACCTCACATGAATTCAGCCTTTTCTATCAGTCTAGAGGAATTTGTAGAGAGTTTATAACTCCTTATACCCTAGTATAGAATGGTGTAGCTGAAAGGATGAATATAACTATTTAGGATAGAGTAGTCTCTATGCTGCATGATGGAAACCTTTCACAAGGCTTTTGGATAGAAGCAATATTGACTACTGTTCATGTGATTGACCTTTCACGTAGTATTGCCAAAGGTCTGAAAGTGGCATAAGAGTTATGGACAGGGAAGCCACCATATTATGATCATCTTCGAGTTTTTGGGTGTGAAGCATATGTTCATATACCCAAGAATCTTAGACAAAAGTTGGACCATAAGTCAAAGAAATGCATTTTTCTTGGATATGGTCGAGAAGGACAATTTAAATATCGCTTATGGGATCCTGAAACACGATCAATGATCAGAAGTAGTGATGTCATTTTCAATGAGTCTAAGATGCATAAACAATCCATTAAGGAGATTGAAGTGAGAAGAGTGGTGTTTGAGGATACTAGTCCTCCAGTTAGCATGCATAAATATGATGCACATAGGGACATTCAGAGAATGTACGGTTAGATCAGTTTGCAAATGTTCCTCTTCAACAACCATTGAGACATGCTGCACGTGTCTCACATCCACCTCATAGATATGTTCCAGGTTTAGAATTTGTTATGCTAATAGGTGCCGGTGAGCCTTCTTGCTACAAAGAGGCTATGCAAACAGAGGATCATGTCAAGTGGGAGCATGCCATGAACTACAAGTAGGGAGGTTGTGTTTGAAGAACATAGGTCTTGGTATGGTGAAGGCAAATAGAAGGTAACTCTACCATATGATCTTGATTATGATTTTCATCAAGTAGGAAGCAAGCATGATACATAGGTCTAGGATCCAAGAAGTGATACAGATGATGAACAAGATGAAAGGGAAAAGGACTACAAGTTATGGGAGTCAGGAGGCAAATAAAAAATGCAAGAGTGTGGAGAATGCTCCAAGCAAGCACCTTGAAGGTCAACAAGGGAGGAGATAGCCAGAAAGGTATGGATATGATTCCACATTTGTTACAAAGCATTTAATCTACTTGGACAATGAATCAATTTCAAAATAAGCCTCAATCTATGAAGAGGCAAATGGAAACCCTAATTAGGAGAAGACTATGAAAGAAGAAATATATGTATTGAAGGAGATGGATACTTGGGAATTTGTTGCAATATCATCCAATCAAAAGGTAACTAGTTGCAGATGGGTATATAAACTTAAAAGGACCTCAAATGGATCAATTTTCAAGTACAATGCCACATTAGTTTCCAAAGGATGTTCATAAACTCATGGTATAGACTATGAGGAAACATTCTCTCCAGTTGCAAAGATGACTATAATCAGAACATTGATAAGTATAAATGTTGGAAGAAATTGGAGACTCCTCCAACTTGATGTGAAAAATGCATTTCTGAATAGTTGGATAAGTGAAGAGGTATACATGTCATAACCTCTAGGTTTTGAAAACCCTAATCATACATCTTATCTTTCTAGACTTAAGAAAGCATTGTATGGATTGAAACAAGCTCTTATATCTTGTAATTATAGGTTGGCTATATACTTTCAAGATCAAGGGTTCAAACCTAGCAAATGAGATCCTTCTTTGTTCATGAAAAGGGATCACAATGAGGTTATCTATCTATATGCGTATGTAGATGACATAATTGTGATAGGTGATGAATTGAATGATGTTCAAAGGATCAAGAGACATATGCAAGAGGAGTTCAAAATTTGTGACTTAGGTGAGCTCACATATTTCCTAGGTATGCAAGTGATTTATACAGATGAAGGGATGTATCTAACTCAGAGAAGATACATTCAAGTCCTACTTCTCAAATTCAGAATGGAGAACACCAAGCTTGCATGTGCACCTTTGGAAATTAATCGTAAACTAAGTGTCTATGAAGATGAGTATGTTTATGATCCTAAAGAATATCAAAGCTTAGTTTGTAGCTTAACTTTATATGCTACTTGCACAAGACCATATATATCCTATAGTGTGGGAGTGCTTAGCCAGTTCATGCACTCACTGAGAAGACCACACGTGGAGGCTGCAAAGAAAGTACTCAAGTTCCTCAAATGAACACTTAATGAAGGTATCTTCTATCCTTACTCTTCAAATTTGGATATCAAAATCTATTCATATGCAAACTGTGCAGGAGCAAACAATGATAGAAGAAGTACCTTTGGATACTTGGCATTTATAGGTTCAAAATTGGTTTCTTGGAGTTCCAAGAAACAACAAATATTTGCCTTATCTTCAACTAGAGCAGAGTACAGAGATCTAACTATTGCAACTCAAGAAGCAATATGGTTCAAAGACTTGTACTTAGATTTGGGACTTGTAAGTTCCAAGCCTCACATACTTGGAGATAATGTAGGTTCCATGCATCTAGCTCCAAATCCAATTTTCCATGCAAGGACAAATCACATATAAGTCCATTATCATTTTTAAAGAGAGAAGCTCATGGCAAAGGAAATTAACATTTCATTTGTTTCTTCTGAGAAGCAAATAAGAGACATGATGACAAAGGCACTTGATGCGATAAAACTATGTAGATTCAAATCTATGGCAGGTGTTCAACCTATCAAAGAATCAAGACTCAATCATACTTTAGCTTGAGGGGGAGATTTTATATCACTAAGCCTTCACTATGCTTGAGATGAATTTCTCTCTCATTTCAACGACCATATGCATGGTGCTATACATGTACGCTTTTGGGAGTAGCACTTATGTGTACACTTTTTTTGTGTTGATTGTATGATCACTTATGTGTAAGGTTCACGGTGTTTATCTTTTTAAAAGGAAAGAGTAAAAGGCACAAAAATCACGAGTTGAAAGTGTTTGATATTGTTTCTCAATCAATCAATCAATCAAAAAGTTGATAGTACTTCAACTTCCACTTTTCCTATAATGTAGGAATTGATTACAACCATTCTCAACAAACAACATTGCGGGATTTGAATCTAAATTCATGTGATTTGAGTCGTGAAAAGCAATCAAAAGGTCTATATAAGGCCACAAAATCTTTGTACAATAAGAGTGTGATGATTTGATGTAATACGTATACTCTTTGGTCATTGCTTGGTACCATATCAATTCTCTGCTCCTTCTTCCTTAGACTTAGTCATCTTGTAGAGCTTTCTTCTCTCTCTAGAGAGCTTCAAATCTAGTGAGTGAGCACTCATTAGAGAGGTATTAATTTCTAGTTTATGTATATAATTTTCATATCATTTGGTTTCATAGAGAGATAAATCTCTAGTTGAAGGTGTTGGTATCAATTTTTGCATAGCCCTAGAAAGTCAAGGCTACACCCAATCATTGTGAAACTTATTTCTCCACATTGGTTGATATAAATTAGGGATTTTATGCTTCCTAGCAAGCCAAAAATATGTATGACATTCCCCTAAAAGGAATTTTTCCAATTGTAACTGTGGTGGCTGCTCTGAGTGTTTGAAGTCATAGCGTCCATCCGAATATAGAAGGTCTTTGTGAGCTAGTCAAGGTGCAAGTCATCAATTTTGTGTCAAATTTTTCTTGTTGATGTTCCAAAGTGCCCATTGGACTTTATTGCACTAATCACAAGCCTACAATGCCTATTTGATATTCCCAAAGAGCTAAGGTAGGTCCTCGGCTAGTTTGCTAGACCACATTCATCACTTGGCAACTCAAGTTTTATCTTTTCCAATCTTCTTCAACTTCTCTAAAACAAGAGGGAAAGCACACACACACACACATGCATTTATGCATACACACACACACACACTCATGAGTGTGCAAGAGGAAAGTGCTCCATGGCTCTCTATTATTAAAGAAATTGTTATAAAGCTCAGAAGATTTCTAGAATCAACAAACTAACCCCCAACAAATGAGAGCTCTTTGAATTCTATAGTTTTTAGAAGATCTCTACCCACACTATTATATCTCAATTAATTTGTAAAGTAGTATGCATAGGCTGGTTAGAGGGTGAAATAATATTAATAGATTACAAAAATTGATATGGAGATAGAAGTTATGCTTATTAAGCTTGAGTCTTGGTCAACATTTATAGTGTGCCTTACTATTGAAGAATTTAGGATTTTTATGCCAAGAATAGGATTTTTTTACAAGTATTTAGGGAATAACTTATGAAAAACCTATTCTAAGGAGGGACTTGAATTAGGAAAATTGGTAGACCCCTTCCTTTTTCACTACCATGCTCGTATGCCCCTTTTACCATAGCCTTCTTCTTTTGATTCAGCTTTGATTGCTTTTCTTTTGGATTTTTGGCTCCTTTTAGAGCTCCCTCCAACAATCCCTCTCCCTGCTTTCTATGTCCTTGACAAAAATTTTTGTTGGTGTCTAGAATGAGCATGGGTGTTGATTCAAATATGTCGGTGTTGGATGATGACATTGCAGTAACTATTTGGCACTTACAAAAACCTCTAGATAGGCAGCTTGCAATTGCTTGAATAATATTTATATTTTATTTGTATCCTAAAAAGAAAAATAAATGATGTGATAAAAGGAAAATGAAAAGGTTGTGATTGCGGGTGTGTGTGAGTGATATGTAACCCCCCAATATAGAAAATAAAAGATCGATTAAAAAAAGAGGATTAGAATGCTGGGTTTGGCTTGTAGTGAGAAACAAAAGAAAGAAAGCTACTTTTACCACTTAAAAATAAAAGAAATATATTAGATTTGGATGATAGAGGTATTCATAGGGGGACTAATTAGTGTAGTGCATGTGTATCAACCATTTGGTGTCTGATGCAGGGCCTTGTAGGGTGGCACTGTGAATGCATGGTTGTAGATGCATGTTACATAACTATGGTGTGGCCTAAAGATCCTTCAAAAATCTTTAAATTTATGGTGGAGTTTACCCAATTTTAGATAATAAACCTTGTATCTTTATCTACCATTGTAAAAGCCCCTTTAAATTTTATAGCAAAGGAGATTTGTGTATATTCAAGGCTATGCTAGCATTTCTTTGTAATTGTAGGGAAAAGTCTTCCCTCAAAGATCCCATAAGAAAGAAGACTTTTAGATTTTTTTCCTTTTATTTTTTAGGATCCTTTTCAAATAAGGTGTTGGGAGAAGCCTATATAAAATCCTTGGCCTCAATTGTATAAAAAACCTTTTGGTGGAATGAAATTGTGAGCTCTCTTCTTGCAAATCAATGCTTCTTTATGTATTTTAAGTGAGCTTAGTGATTGATTCTAGGTTTGTGACACTTGTTTGTGAGTTATGGAAGTATCATATATCATGTTAGCATTATTTTGAAGTGATTAAATGAAAATAAACTCTTCTTTTTGATGATTCACCGTTTGAAGCACCGAACAACAATGCACCTATGGAAATGTCAGAGAGCAGCATCCTTGAATGCATCAGATAGCAACGACTTGAAAGCATCAACTTTTCATGCATATAGGACCTTGAGCTTGGTGAATAACATTCTTGTGGATTTTCTAGGAGGCTAGCGAGGGGAGACACTTTCATCACTCTACTTGACACCCATCCATCACATTTATTTATGCTACCGACTACAACTAGGTTGAGGTCTACTCTTCCAAGAAATTAAAAGTGTGTGAGCATGGCCTATGCTACAGGTCGACACTGGTTTTCATCATTATTAAGGAGATCAAGAAGAATCACATGCACAAATGTGACTATCCAAACATTGATAAAAATTGAAGGTATGAAGACAACATGCTCCAAAGTACATGCATCCACAACAAAAGAGAGAGCAAGCACATGCATATGCACTAAAAAACACATGCACATAGACACACAGACACACACACACACATGCTCTTCCATATGCACTTAATTTATAATTACACAATTTTGAACAACAATCATTTGTAATGATAACTGACGTTATCAATTCTGGCATAGGTGCAATTTTAATGAAATTGATCATCCAATTGCTTTTGAAAGTAAAAAACTTAACAATTCATAATAGAATCATAATCCATATGATTAAAGAACTTTTTAATGTTTTTTATATATAGAAAATGTGGAAGGATTATCTTCTAAGTTCTAGAATTTTCATAAAAGTAGATCAATAAGCAATAGAAAATTTGTTAAATCGATCATTAGGGACATATACAATTTTGCAAACTAACCTGGTTTTTTGGTGGGCCCTAGCTTGTAGGCTCGAAATGGAGGTCGAGATGACTCCAAAGGTTATGAACGAAATTCATGAACTAAGAGAAAGATTTAATAATGAATTATATTTCAAAGGAGTTTACACATTATACAATTTTTTAAGGGGTTTTTTATGAAACAAATTTATGAACTTCCATATATGGGACACTATGTCATGCAAAATACTATTTATGCATATATAGGATTTTTTTGTTGCCCTTATATGGAGAAAGATATAACAAAATTTGTTTCACAATGTATTGTATGTCAAAGAATGCAACATCAGTATAGTAAAGAATATGTTTTATTAATGTCATTATCGACTCCCATAGAGCCATTGCAACAATTTTTTATGGATTTTGTTGGAAATTTAGTAGGCCCATAGCTCATATCATAGGTCCATGGTTCCATAGGTCCAACATATACAACATAGAATCTAGCAATCTTCCAATATTGACAAAACATGAACATACCACATTTAATCATACAAATGATGAGACAAAGATAGAGAAAGATTAGACAACATGTGTAAAGTGTTATGTAAGCCAAGGCTTACTCACACTATCATATATACCAATGTTCAATGTACAATGTGGGAGTCAAAATTCTCAACCACTCTATGTGAACAAAAATAGATGGATGAGTGAATGTACAAATGTAACAAACATATTCAGATGTATGGATAGAAATCTGAATATACATGAGATGTGTGACCTAATAGGTTGTAGAAGAGTGAATATGAGTGACAGAAAGAGGAAGGATAAGTCTAAAACTGATAATCAACAAACCCTCATCTAACCTTAGGCTATGGAAGACCCTAAGTTAGACATGTGTGTGAGAAGATCACATAATTACAAAAATAGCAAAGAATGCTAACAAGTTTGCTGCCAGAAATCCTCAAACTCATATGAACATATCTTCTCTAACACCTCATCCAAATATGCATAAAGCATATACGTACTGATTCTCTTGTACTGATGCCGAATAGGACTCCTCCTGATATGGATGCCATTGCCTCCATAAGCTCCAAGTAGTACCTGTGTGCATAAAGAGAATATGTACCTGAATTCTTAAGATAAGATGCAAATCTTATGTTAACCACCATCCAATGTCTTTGAAGTAAACCAAAATCTTCATGTAGAAGACAATCTTCAAATACATCATGTGAATGGCCGATCCACACCATCAAGCTGCTAATAGCTAAGTCCTCTCCATAAGCAAGAGTGTGAGCACACTCTTCTTCTCCAAGAAGAACTCCATAGCTGCTCCTCAACAGGCTCCAAGATAGCAACATGGCTGCCCCATGTGCAAAAAGCACTACCTCAAAGAGGTACCAAGCTTCCAAAGCTTGTGTTGTAATAGGTGATGGACCCATACAATGAGCCCAAGAATCTTCTTATATAGTATATCTTCCTTGAAATAAAGCACTCCCAAAAGCATAAAATAAAGCACGATTGAATACGATCGCTATGCGATTTGGAAAAACTCCATATGAAAATCATGTCGTTTATTTTGAATAGCATGACTAAAAAAATACTTTTTCGCGCTGCACCGTTGCTGGAGGGATTCGAACCCAGGTCATAGAGATGGGAGAATATCAACATAGCCACACTGCCAACGCCTTTTACTTGTAGAAGGAGTAATAACAAGAGCTACACATGCTATGATCTGTGAGCAAACTTTTGACCAACGGACATTGCTTCCAACAATCTCCCCTGCAATGTCATATTGATACAAACTGAAATGGATCTACAAACTATCAAAGCTGTAAATTATCACAAGCTTCAAGCTTGTACTCTGAAATTGACCTTCAAATCTTTTCTTCAAAAGTCTTCTTCAAAACTGAATTTGACTTTCCTTCAAACTTGAACTTGCTGAATATGAACCATAATACCTGAGAAAATATGCAAACTAGATATCCAATAGTGTTCTCATCAAGCAATCACTGCTTGATAATAAATGTAGCAAGTACTGACTCTGAACCTGCTATCTCTTGTCTTCTTAAACCTAAAAACATACACTAGGATCCACATATTTGCATTTACGTTACGAATGATTTCTCAACGTACTTCTACTGTGTCATGTAAATACACTAAACAAAATCAAGAACTGAATCCTGGAACATGTGACTGACAACTCACAATTTAGTGTATTATGAACACTGTTGGTTCATCTCTGACTGTACTCAAGTTAAGTCAAGTCAACTCAACTCATGAGTCTCATCAAAATATCATATCTATGATGTCATCATGTCTTCATCCTTGCTTAATCTGTAAATCCTTCATACTTCTTTCCTTTAGCACCTCTGAAACATACCTCTCTGAAAAAACAAATTTCTCTTCAATAGAACTCTGGAACCTTCTCCTGAATAGGAACATCCTAACGAGAACTTTCTCCAGACATTCTCCTTCTTCCTTCTTCTTTCAAAGCTGGAATATAAAGAGAACCTGACAAAGGAAATATAGGAATACCTGATATAGGAATACCTAGAATTCTTATAGGTATGACTCTGCATTCTTTCACGTATGGCTGAAAATAATTCTTCATGTTTCATCACCCCCTGGATGATTTAACACTAGTATCTAGAATTCTTCAAATATATCAGACTTTATGAAATCTGGAATGTCTTCCTTTTTTCAATAAATCTGATCTTCCATGATTTACCATTGCTACCATATCATCAACACTTGTGTCTTGAAACAAAATATCTGAGCCCTTTTATTAGCACTGTACATATGCCAATAGCTTTCCCTATCATTCCTCAGCTTCCCAAAATCTAGAATTAGGTTAGCTGATCTATCATAAAAACCTTGCTGAAAGCATTTTAGGATTCGTAACCTTCTGCAACATAACAAGTATCTTCTTCTATTCCTCTGCGACACAAATCTGATAGAATCTGAATCTTTGACTTACTTCTTCCAATGTTAAGAATCTTCACAAACAAAGGATAGACAACTGACTCATAAATACTCAAGATCTTCAAGATCTTCCAAGATCATACAAGATCATACATGATCTATGATCTTTCCAACAAATGTTTGTATAGAATCTGCTTCTCATCAAACCTTCATGATTGAATGTTTGATTTGTTACTTGAATGTCTCTAAGTGTCCATGCTTCTCACAAAGTTATAAAAACTTTTCTTTAACCAAATCCTTCCCAAGAATTTGCAACTTCTACTTTAAACATAAGTGGACAAACTTCTCACCTTGAGAACTAAAAAGCTGCAAGTTGATACTTCATCTTTTCATATTCTACCTGGGTGAAATGTGAAAGTACCTGCTTGATTTTCTTTTGGCTAACTCCACTTCTCAATCAAGTAATAGGATTTGATGGAACACCTTTTTGAATACAAGCATGTATCCAAAAAACTAGACAATCATAGAAAGTAGATTCTTCAACTGACTGGTATATCAAAAATCTGAATTTATAAAGTTTTCTAAAAAAACTGAATATGAGGTAACCTTTCCAAACACAAAACCTCAATCCAAGTCTTCAACATCTGCTCCAAAAAACTCTTTTACCTCAAGAGTTAGATAAAGAAGAAATATACTTCTCTGTAACTTGTCATATACCAAGTAGCTCTGTATTGACACTCCAAGAATTGTTTGAGGGAACATACTGCCTGCTCAAAATCTTCAACTTATATATAACTCATACATATGAGTCAAAATATACAAGTTGTCTTCAAAATCTGCTGCTTTTCTTTCTCTCAATGCAATTCTTTGTCAAATCTACTCTAAATCATGACCAAGTACAATGCACAACAAGAAATTTCTTCTTCTTTAAACTATCTTCACACAAGATGTTCTCGTAGACTTGTCTTTGGGTGTAGAGGATAAAAGTAGGAAAAGCATATGGAAAAATATAAGAGAAAAGGAAGTCTTACTTTCCCTTTGCAATTGTTGGACCTTCTTTTTCTGCATCTTTCTTCCACCTGATGATGATGTCAACATCTTGAAACTTCTCTTCCATACCTTTTGTTCTCTTCACCTTGAAGTTTCAAGCGCGCTTGACTTTTTCAAATGAATTTTTCTCTTCCTCTAATGCTAAGAGTAAGAGACAAAACAAACTTGGTATACAAATGGAGTGAATATAGAATCATGTTTCATCATCTCCTCATATATCTGAATCAAAATTCTGCGTCACATGATTCATATGACTGAATTCACCAACCTTTTGTCTGAATGTTGAATTACCTTTCTAGAGTTACCTCTCTAGATTAAATTTTGATAATCTTGAAGTTCAAGATGATAATTTATGAATTCTTTAATTTTCATATAATAATACACCATATAGTGCTATTTGACATGCACCCTTTGAAGTCATTTTGGACAAAAAACTTCCAACTTCATAGATATTTGTATGGTTGATTTCTTAGCTAATAGTCATCTTGAATTACTTAAAGAACTTGAACAAAAAAATAAACAAGCCCAAGAACTATGTACACAATATACTAACAAAAAGAGTTTTAGGAAAAAATATTGAAAATGGTTTGGTATGTTACACATATTTAAGCACAAATAAGAAACATTCAACATCATCGTACAATAAAATTAACACCATGCTATAAAAACATGGTTTATTTTACTATATATACACACACACACACACACACACACACACACACACATATATATATATATATATATATATATATATATATATATATATATATATATATATATATATATATATATATATATATATATATATATATATATATATATATATATATATATATATATATATATATATATATATGATTAGAGATCACATCCAATTGCAATATTCATTATTTGTGTTATGTAAGTCTCATAAAAACATTGAAATGAACTCATCTCTTACTCCTATTATTGATAATCAATGTAGGAGAAATCTCTAAAAAGTGCACAAAATGCCAAAGTCAAAGTGATTAAAGCCCAATCAAAGGGAGAAGACTACAATCGAAGGGGAGTACATGCATGGAAAGGAAGGTGGAAGGTTTCTTCTAATTTTCCAAATCAAATCCCTCCTTAGAGTAGGTTTTTCCCCAAATTCTGCATAAATAATTATAAAAGTAGATGTTTAAGACGTAAAATCCCAATTTCCTGGACAATAGAGCCCTATACTTGAACTTCATAAGCATGAATTGTATCTCAATACCAAAATTTGTAATTTTTCATGTTGTTTCAACCTCCAATTAGCCTTTGGATACTATTTTTAAGACTAGCTTGAGAATTACGATGTGGATAGTGTGTGTATGTGTGCATGCATGCATGTGTGTGCATTTTTTCCCTCTTCTTGTAGGTACATGTACATCCATCTTGTTGTGTTGTAATGAAGGTGAAAAGCTGTGTGGATCAATGCCAACTACAAAGTGTACATATCAAAAGGAGCACCATCAAAATCTCTCAAAGCATACATACCATTTTCATTAACAAACAAAACAATGTAAGGATCAAAACATCTTTTAGTGAACTTACACCATGCATCATATTGGGAATCAAAAGTGTTATCATAAAAAAACAACCAATTTCTCGTTTGAGTCAGATGAGGCCTTAATCAGTGCTTTTTGTCAAAATACAACTTGTTTTTTTAAACATGAATCCTTTAGTTTTTGAATAGCTTCATTTAAGATGTATCTGCCCATAATGCAAAAGGAAGACATTTTGTCCATTGTTTGATATTTCCAGTGCAAGCATTAGAGGCCGCCTTCATGATAGGTGGTTGATCTTGTTCAATCTTTCTATTCACCTGTTTGTTGTCACCCTTTGGAGTTGTCCTCTCCAATCATTTTAGCATAAAGAATCAACAATACATCTTACATTTGTCAATCCGTGAAGTATACAAAGACCATAACCCCTTCTAGTTAACGGAATCCAAGATAAGAGGAAAATGACTGGATTTCTGAGAAATGATGAAGATGAAGAGAAATTTCTAGGGTTTTGATTATCTTGAGCTACATTACACCATTTTCAATGATCTTGGTGCCTAAAGTGTGTTATTTCCTCAGCAGAACACAATTATGAAGTCAAATCTCAAAAATGATACCTGTAACCCTCAGACGAGACAATCGTGATTCTGTGAAAACTGACGATTTCCATCTCCAGCTTTATTCTTCAGCATTTTCTTACTCAATACATTATGAATAATCTCTCTTCATACACATTACTCAGAATTACACAACGGAAGCTCACAAATTCCATGGATCACACATAGAATAGACTCAACAAATCAAAGAAATTCACATAAAAGGAAGAACCACGATTTTCTGCAAGAAACTCTTCTCATTACTTGGATAGCACAAAATACAATTAACCAATCCTCTCAAAATAGAGGAAATTATATTTTATACACTTTCAAGTGTTCCTTTTCACACTTGAATTTTGGTCCTTTTCCCTTCTAATCTAAAAATATGCTATCAAAGAGTTTCCAAAAATTCTAGAAAAAATACATATGATTCTAATTTACATGAGGAAGACTTTTCCCCATTTTTACATCATTTGCATAATTATTTCTACAATTTTTTGACATTTTACAAATATTTCTCTTCAAAAAAATACTTCTTGCAACATTCTTCCCCTCCTAGACCTTTTGACTCCTGACAAAAGATATTCTTGCCGATATATAATGAGTGCTTTCTTCACTTCTTCTTTCTTTGGTATACGTGTGACAATAGGTCATGACTTTTTCTTTTTGTGATGTTCAAGTTATTCACCATTTCAAGAAATACTTTTCTCCATTGCACAACAGCCTCCGGTTTATCTATTACATCTTTCTTCAGGTATTCCGTGCATGCAACTTCATAGGCAGTGAGTCGAGACTTTGTTACTACTGATAAATTTCCAAAGATTTCTGATTCTCGTTCAAAAAATCCATAGTCAAATGCATCCTCAAAAATATGAAGATAATGACTACACCAAAAATATTGTTCTGCTATAATAAGCCATTAAACAGATCCTGTCTGGGGTTTCACCGAGATCAAATAATAAAGCATCAGATGGTGAATTAAAACCAATGTAATTGAGAGTTCTGAGATCTGTATCTGTAAAAGTCTCTATACATGCCAATATGAGTCTCATTACTCTGATCAATAGAATACAGGCTGGGTCATTGACATCTTTATATGTAGATATAACAGACTCTATTGTGTCAACCATATATTTTTTTGTTGGCCATGTTCCTGCCTTCGGTCCTGCTATCTTTGGGAAATTCAGCCATTTTGATGGAATCTGTCCTGCATTCCTTCTTTCCCAAAAGACTATCCAATCCCTTCTTCTTGCTACTGGACAATAAGCTGGATTGATTTTTAACTGAATTGGTGCCTCTTTCCAAATCTTTCTGCATTCCTTGTTAGCATCTAACCACCTGTTTCTCCATTTAGGATTGGCTTTTTTAAATAATTCCTTTTTCACATTGATGTCTTCTCCATATTCCAAATACTTGTTTGGTGATAATCCCACCCTTGCCAGCCGATAGTTTTTAATGCTTTCAATAATCATGCAAAAGGGTATACCCAAGCCATCTACTGCCCAATGGTGTTGATCAGGATTTATCCCTTTGTTCAAAGCAAAATTAACAATATGTTCCTCATATTCATTATGCATTTTTCTAATAAATTCCATTCTAGATTCTCTGTCTGTTAGAAGTCTCTGAACAAACTCCTCTGAGTACTCCTCCACTAGTGCTTTGTTTTCTTGTTCATCAAAATGTTGAGTCCTGTTATCATCTCCCCCTTCATACTCTTCTACTTGTGTGGTCTCTATCTGTTCTTCAACCTGGCTTGGTGGATTTTCCAATTTTTTCTGTAATTCTTCCATCATCAACATTAAACTTCTATTTTGAGAGGTCCATAATTCCTTTTCTGATTTCCACTCATTTCTTTCTTTTTCTATACTCAACTGCCAATCATTTCTTTCTTTTTCTATATCCATATGTAACTTATTATATCCCCTCATTGAAGTGGCAGAATGTATACTGGCTTGCTTTTCCAACTTCTTAACTTCCTTCAGCTCTGCTTGCAGTCTTATGATTTCTTTATTCAATTCTTCCTTCTCATCTTGTGTTACCTGTACAATCTTGCTCTCTTCTTTCAATTGGCCTTCTTCCATTAATAACTTGTTTATTTCCTCATTTGCTTTGACCATAATTTGATATGAACTCTGAAGTTTTCTATATCTCCCTTCAATTTTCTTCAGCTCCATTTCCATTTTGCTGCTATGCTCTATCTTCTTTGCACACTTCTCTTCAAGAGATTGTATTTTGTTTTGTTGTTGAACCTCCAACTCTTCCAATGAAATTATTCTGTTGGTCAATTCCTCATTTCTCTCCTGTACCATCCTCAATTGTTCTATTAACTGCTCCTTTTCTTTCTTTTGCTCATTAATGATTCTACTACCTTTTACAAATTCTGATTCTGCCACCATTCCTGATATGATCATGTTTCTACTTGATGGTGTGAACTGTTCTATGTTGCTCATAATAACCTTGCAGGAAGATCTTATATCCTTGGTTATCCTTTCCAACCCAACTTCTAATTCCATTTGTCTTACTTCCATCTGCTTTTCTTCTTTGCAGTCCTTCTCTTCTTCATCTTCTTCCTCATATTCTATGACCCGGTTCTTTTGTTCTTCATAGCCCTTTTCTGCTTTCATTTCTTCTCTATTTGCAACATCTTCCTCATACACTAACGTCTGATCCTCCTTTCTCTCATGTCCTGATGTTTCTTTAATTATCTCCATTTCTTCTGCCTTCTTTTTCTCCATTCCTTGTTGTTCCTCTTCAAGGATATGTCCTTCCTTTTCTTGTACTTCCTTATCCTGAATTAGGGTTGAATCAATCTCCACAGAGAGCTTTATTTGATCATTGATTATCTGCTCCTTTTATCCTTCCTCTTGCTCATCTATATCCATAAGATCCAAGTCTTCTTCTTTTCCCTGATCTTCTATAGTTGTGAATTCCTCATTATGATTCAAATAATAGAGTATATCTTCTATGCTTTGGTTTATCTCTTTTTCTGTATTTCCTTCTTTTACTTCTTTGGAATTCATTTTTTCTACTACCTTCTCAGTTCCTTTGATTTGATCTGTGTCTTCTTGCTTGTGTATTGAGCTGCATAACTGAGCTTCTTTTTCTGCTTCTAACTTCCCTTCATTAAATTTGAAATAGGTTTGATGTACAGGTTTTTTCCATATTGTCTTAAACCCTGAATCCACTATTCCACAACTGAACTCCTTTCTCACTTCAATCTCTTCTTCCATCAACACTGCTTTACCTTTTAGTAACCTTTTCTCTTCTCCAAGACTAACCTGTTTTACTGCTTCTTCTTGGACTTGTTTTCCTTGTGGCTTTTCACCCAAATCATCTGGTGTTTTATTTTTTTCAGAGGCTTGCACCGTCACATTTGGTGTAATAGGCACTAATAGATTTAAACTTTTCAATAAAAAGTTTTCAATGTCACTCTCAGAATTTGAAGAGAACTATGAAGAACCTTCTATTCCTGATTTGTCCATTCATGATTCTTCTATAACAATGGACTTTTTGTGCTTGTTTTCCTCTACTGACAATTTTCTTGTCTCCATCCTTTTTACAGGTTCTACTGATTTTCCTTTATTTTTCTTGGTCAACTTCCGTTTCTGCACAAGTTTCTTCTGAACCTTCTTCTTTACTATCACTGTGGTCCTAGTTTCAGGAGGACCTTGTAACTCCTTAAAATAGGCTAACAGTTCTACTTCCTTTTTAACAAAAATCTCCTCAGTCTCTGCTACCATCATCTGGTCATGTAGTTCTTCATAATGTTCTACTTCTTCTTGTATCCAATCAGTTGATTTGCATGAATAGTCTTCCAACATTTTTTGGTATTGGGCTTCATATACTGCCCTTTTATTGTTTCCTTGAGTCAAATAAGTATACAATTGCTCTTTGCTTGTCTGAGGTGGATGAGGGTCATTTGAAGATTGTACTTGCTTTTGAGCAGCTTCATGCTCTTCCTTAGTTGCCTCTTCCTGTTCCAATTCCACTTTTCTTGGATCCAATCTTATTTTCTTTACGGGAATGACTTCTTCAGAGACTCCCTCTCTTTTCCTTTCTGCTCCCCTCATGCTTGGTTGGGCTTCTGCTTCTCTTACATACATAATCCTAGAAGGACTTTTGATTCCTGTCATCAAACTTCTGAAGTACTGAGCTTCTGGAGCCAATTTCAATTGATCCTCCATTCCTAGAACATGATATATAATTCTTGTTAAGAATTGAGCTCCATTCATGAACTTCCTTTGCTCCCAATGTTTAGCTGCTTCCTTTAATTGATCGTGTATATATGGAGTTACATCCATAACTCCAAAAGGCTTGGTTTTGTCCTTATTATTGAACATGATCAATGTTACTGGTTTGTGTGGCATGGTGTATCTAGGTAGTTTTGGAAAACAGAAGTATTGAAGGAACATTCTGATAGCATACTCTTCATTCTCTTTTCCTTTAAAATCAGGGAATTTGGAATATCTTGCATAGGTTGCTTTGTTCTTCTTGACAAAACTGTTGTCCAGCTTAGTTCCCATGGTATAAAACTGGAGGGCTGCCCTGATATGCTCTGCTTTTATAGTAATATTCACTTCTTTGTTCTCCATATCCTTGACTAAACATCTAAAATATGCCTCATCGCCCTTTCCAATTTCCAGCAAACTGTTCATCACCTGTGCCACTCTTTCAAAGTCTATGAAGAATAAGGGTTCATCCAACAGTCTATGTAATCCCACTGCTTTCCATCTTTTGTAATTGACTGCAATTTTTTGGAATTTGTAAAATTCTTGGCACAACATGGTGTAGCTGTGACCTCCAACTCCTACAGTAAAAATGTGCTGTCCAATGATACCCAAAGTTTCCTTGAGTTCCTTGGCTACCTTTTTTGTTTCTGGAATTTCTTGCTCTTCATCAGACTCTAGCTCCACTTCTTCTATTGCAGCTTCACTGTCCAAGAACTAATGTCCTCTAGACAAAGTTACTGAGTCTGCTTTGAAATCATGGATTGGTAGTTCCTTTGGATTCACCATTCTGAAGAAAATATAGCATCACACAAAAGAAAACTCCACCCACATGAGTCTTAATAAGCATAAAATAAAAATCACATTTGTTCTTGAGATAAAATGAAAGGAAATGAAAATAAAAGCTGAGATGAATCTTGACTTCCTCATTTGTGTCACAGATAAAAACTCAATTGAAGTGATCATCACATGTGTAGCAAGATGTCTAGTGCTCTCCTCTCTTCTGACAGCTCTTATAAAGAAAGAATATATTTAAAAAAAGAAGAAATTGAAGAAAATTGAATGAAAAATTAGAAACCTGCTACATTACCACCTATATCTTTTTGTGCTACATAACTTATATAATTAAAAGAATTATAAAAGAAAAATGGATAATTTTTGTCTCTCTTGTTTTTTTTTCTTCTTTTCTCTTTCTCTCTTTTTTTTTAATAATAATAATAATAATTTCGTCCACTTCCTTTCTTCCCCCCCTATTTCTCTTCTTAGAAAAAGGATGAGGTAGAACAAATTGAACTAATTTCCAAGATGTCATAATTTCTTCTCTATAAAACTCTGAATTTCTTATCAAGAATCCTAAGTGTATATTAGATAATCATGTTATTTTTCCCATTGAATCAAATCTGATTTTTTTACCCAATAATATTTGATTCGTGTTGACTTTGTTTTAGGAGTAAGACCTTCTTCTTTTGATAAACTGTTCTTAGAAGTTTTTGGCTTCCATGTCCATTTAGTTCTGGGATATTTTTTTGATGAGCAATGCTTGTATGTACTTTGTTTCCACATTCTTCCTATATTGATGCCTAAATGCTTCTGGCCATTCCATACTTGCCACCTTTCTTCTGTCTTTGCAACTCTTTTTGTTTTTGTTTCTTCAATTTTCTCCTGTTTTTGATTGAAGTAAATTTGATCATCAAGAAGTTTTGATTGTGCCTCCTTTGTAACATTTAGTGAAAAAGTAAATCCCTTCAATTCTGGGTCATGAATATCCTGTTGATCCTCCTGTTCTTCATTACTGAATAAAAACATTAAAAACCTTTTGTCATTTATTGTCAATTTAAGCTTCATATTTTCAAAATCCAAAATTACCGTACCTTGCCTGAGCCATGGTTGTCCCAAAATCAATTTCTCAGTTATCATATGATCTGGCCATTCTTCACAATCTATTTTCATACATTCTTCATTGAACTTAATTTTAATAGATGGCGAAGACATGCTTTGTATTATCTGTCCTTCTAAGGTTTTGATAAATGTCTTACTTTCAGTCCTTTTTAAGTTAAACTTATCCAACAAAATTGAACTGATCAAATTTACCTGTGCTCCTGAATCTATCAAGACTTTGATTTTCTCATCATGAAAATTCATTGTTATAACAGGCAAATGTTCTTTCAATCTAAAAGGTGTTGCACATAAAAGAACTTCTCTAAGCTCCTTGATTTTTCTTATCCTTTCCTTTGCTTCCTGTTGAGCCTCATGCCTAACTCTTTCCTCTTCTTTTTTCCTATTTTGAGCTTGATGCAATCTTCTCCATTCAGAAACAGTTAATGGAAGATCATACCTTTTTACCCTACATCCACTTATAAAGTTTGGCATGATTTCTCCATCTATATTAGCTAACTGAATAGCTCCACTATTACTGATCTGATTGATGATATATGGCCCATGCCCTTTCTTCTGAAATTTCTTTTGATGTTCCTTTACTGTGTAGGCTAGAACTAGATCTCCTTCTTGCAAGTCTTTTTCTTTAATATGCACATCATGATAAGCTTTTTGCCTTCTCTTATCTGCATATATGCTCATGATTGCTTGAAGTCTCGAAGCTCCCAATTTTTCCAATTCCACCATTCTCTCAGATAATTCATGTCGAGTCCATAAGTATTGACCTCTAAAGGTAAAACTGCATTTTGTCCATATACCAAATTAAATGGTGTGGTTCCTATTGCAGTTTTGTAGGCCACTCTATAAGCCCATAAGACATGATTTAGTTGCAAATCCCAGTCACTCCTATTTGTGTTTACCAATTTCGACAATACAGTGCAAAGTACTTTATTAGTACTTTCTGCTAATCCATTGGCTTGTGGGTGATATGGGGCTGACTTCCTATGATTGATCATGAAGTATTCAGTTATGTTTTCTATTATTTGGTTCAAAAAATGAGCTCCCCTATCACTTACCAATTCAATTGGTAATCCAAATCTGGTGATGATATTTTCATAGAGAAATCTTGCAGTGGTCTGAGCATCATTCCTTTTTGTAGCCTTGGCCTCTGCCCATTTAGTCAGGTAATCTGTGGCTACTAGTATGTATTCAGCATGGGATTGTTTTGCTGGAGGATGTATGGGTCCAATGAAATCCAGACCCCATTTACTAAATGCTCTTGCTGAAATCAATGGTAATAATGGCATATCTCTTTTATTTGGTTGACTGACTCTTTGACAAATGTCACATCTTTTTACATATGTTCTTGCATCAGGGAATAGAGTTGGCCACCAAAAACCAGAATATAATATGAGTTTAGCAGTCCTATCACTTGAAGAATGTCCTCCTGCTACTCCAGAATGTGCCATCTCTAACATTTCCATATATTTATTTTCAGGAACACAAATTCTTAAATATCCATCCATCCCTCTCTTGTACAATTGATCTCCTATCAATTGATATTCTTCAGAAATCATTTGTAGTTTCTTTGAGTCTGCACCAGCTCTTACTTGTTCTCCTTTCTTGTTTCTTTTCAATTCCTCAACTATGTTCGCACTCTACTCTGGGTTTTTCTGAAACCAATATAAGGTTATAATTTCTGAATCTTGCAAGGATTGGCATTCCCGGCAGTTGGCAATATATTTTGTTACATCTTGAATCTTATTAGGCCAATGTAGTCCCATCCTATTGAGATTACTTAGGGTGACTATTATGGAAGCATGAGTACAAGGGTTCCAACAGTGAGCTCTTCTCAGATATTCCTGTTGCTCCTCTTCTGGAGTACAATATTCCAATATGCCTATATGATTAAGGTGATACAAGTGCCCAGCTAGCAACATAAAATTCCAGCTTTGTAGTACCAAATGTGTGTTATTTCCAACTGTTCTTCAGGGTCCTATGGTTAGCAAAGGTACTAAAGTCATGGCCCATTCAGGAATACTTTCTACTTTGAACAGATATGCATCTGGCAAATCATCATCTAAAGGTGAACTTGGCTATTTAGCTTGGATCCTGGACAAATGGTCTGTTCTCAAATGAGTTTTCCCTTGTCTGACCACTACCTCAAACTCAAACTCCATTAGTAGAAGAAACCATCTGACTATCCTACCAGTGTGACAAGGTTTGTTTACTAAGTAGAGTAAAGCTTGGTGATCCACAAAGAATTTAAACTTGTTGGCTAAAAGGTAATGTCTATATTTTTTCACAGCAAATATCATTCCCAATCCCTCCCTCTCAGTGGTTGTGTAATTTTTTTCTGCTGAATTCAATTGCCTACTAGCATAAGCAACTGGGAAGTCTATTTTGCTCCCTTCTATTGGTTGTGCTAACACACATCCCAAAGCATAATTTGAAGCATCCACATGAACATGAAAAATTTTATTCCATTGTGGGGTTTTTAGAATTGGTGCTGTTACCAAACAAGTTTTTAGAGTCTCAAAAGCTTGGTCACATTCTTTTGTCCACTCAAATTTTGTGATCAAAGCATACAAAGGTTTTGCAATGTCTGCAAACTTGTGTACAAACTTTCTATAATACCCACAATGTCCCATGAAGGTTTGAAGTTCCTTTACATTTGTTGGTCTTGCAAGTTCCACTATGGCCTTAATTTTTCTTTCATCAATTGAAATTCCATTTTTGGAGACTATGTGACCTAACATTCTCCCTTGTCTTACAAAGAAGACACACTTCTCTGGATTTAAACATACTCTGTATGTTCTACATTTCCTGAATATATTTTCTAAATCTTTCAAATGATCTTGTCTTTTTAGTGAAAAAGTACAAAGATCATCCACATAAATTTCCATTATATTCCTCAGGAATTCTTTGAAGATATGACACATCAATCTTTGAAAAGTTGCTAGGGCATTAGTTAACCCAAAGGGCATAACCCTAAAGGCATAGATTCCCCATTCTGTGGAAAAGGCAGTTTTATGTTGGTCTTCCAAAGCTATGGGTACCTGATTGTATCTTGAAAAACCATCCAAAAAACTATAGACCTCCTTTCCTGCAACTCTTTCGAAAAGATGGTCTGTTATGGGTAATGGATAGCTATTGAGTTTCCCATTCTTTTTTGGTACTACAACTATAGGAGATATCCATTCTGTATACTCAATCTCATAGATGAAATTGGAAGCCAACAGCTTGTCAATTTCTTCCTTTATTTTAGCAGAGTATTTGTCATTGAATGTGTAGTGTCTTTGTTTGCTAGGTTTGGCATCAGGTGTAATAGGAATCTTATGTTCATAGATTTTAGGGTCAATTCCTTTCAAATCCTTGTAACTGTAAGCAAACACATCCCTATGTTTCTGGCCAAATTTCTTAATGCTTCCTCCTCTTGATTTGTCATGTCATCAGCTATTACAATATGTCTTTCTTCCCCTTCTTCCTGGGTGATCATTACCTTCTTAATTTGTTCTTCATTGTCATATGCCTCTCCTTTTTTCTTTTCTCTCTTTGGTTTCACTTTGAGAAGTAGTCTGTCTTCTACTTCATAGGTCTTAAAATTTGAAGGTACATCAAACTGTTGATCTTTGTTTGTTATTTTCTCATTTTTTTTAATTCCTTGATTTTTTTCTATTTCCTTGTGTTTGTTTTTTCTATATTTGCTTGAAATTTTGTCTTTTATTGCTTCTGTAGCTTGCACTTCTTCCAAATATTGTGTTTTACCATTTTTCAATATTATTCCTTCCTCTTGGTCCTCTTCTGATTTTGACACTTTTATCATTTGTATTCCTATGTGAAAAATATCATATCCTTCTTCATTTTGGAATTTCACTCCCACATACTCATCATTAGCTAGATCCATGGTGGTCAAAATCTGATTCAAACCATAAGGCTCAAATTCTTCATCTTTGAATTTTTGTGTCATATAGCTCTCATCCTGTAATTTCCTTTCTTCTACACAATCTTCTTTTCTTAACCTTCTTTTTCTATATGTGAGGTTCCTTATCACATTACATTTCCATATTGATGATTCTGTTTCATTCTTATCTTCAGCCTCTGATTCTTCACTTAATTCCTGATTTTGATGTATTTTGAACCATTCTTGAGGGGACATGTCACAATATTGGCCATTTCTTAAATTCACTTTGGTTATCCTTCCTTTACTTTGAAGATCTAGGCAATCATTACCCCAGTCTTGTACAATTTGCATTTGTCTCATAAATGGTCTTCCTAGGATGATTTCATATGAAGTGGATTGTGGAAATTCAACTATAGCAAAAGTATGCTCTATTTCTATTCCACATATTTCCACAATTAGCTTTTCCCATACTCCTAGGGGTTTTTCTATGTGTCCATCTGCAAGTTGTAATCTCATTTTAGTGGGTACTAATTCATTTTTTTCCCCATCTTTCCCAAGTCTGTTTAGTCATGATAGCCACACGTGATCCACTATCCAATATAGCTTTAGCATGATTTTTACCAAATTGTATTCTCAGAGTTGAGTTCCCTTCTTCTCCTTCACAATATCCTCCTATTTTATCAATAGGAATGTACAACAACTCCTCCAATTCTTGTTGCTGTGGATCAAAATTCTCTGGTATTTCTTCCCACTTTTTCATATTGTGTTGCAAATGAGGATTTTGTTTTACCAATTCTTCCATTGTGGTGTGGTATAAAATTGTACATTGCTTGTCTATATTGATTTGGAAGGTTATTTGTGCATTATCTTCCAGATAAATAGTTTTCCTTGTTTCTGTTGCATTTGCTTCCTCAACTGTTGTTGGACAATTGTCAGGTTCCCTCATTTCAAGTTGTGTTTCTTGTATGATTTGTTTGCATCTTTGCATTCTTTCATGCTCTAAATCTGGCATAGGGTAAGCCATTACATGGTCTGTAGGATTTGGTCCCTCTTGAATTCTTCCCTTGTATGCTTTTATCAAAGTTTCCAAACTTTGTGAATTTTTTTCCTCTTGCTGAGTTGGTTTATTATGAGGTTGACTATTATTTGACTCTTCTATAATCTCTTCTTCCAAATTTTTTCCCATTCTCATTTTTCTCTTCCATCTCCCTTTTTGTCTGTTTTTCTTTTCCTTTGGAAATGAATTCTTCTTTTATTCCTTAGTTGTTTCCTGTTGTTTAGCTTGTGCTCTTGTTATAGCATTTACATTTACTTGATCATGGTCACTCAATTCTTCTTGCTCCATTATGTTGACTGTTTTTAATGGTATGTTATTTGATGTGTTTTGTTGTTTTTGAGGGTTTCTTGGACAATCCTTTATTAAATGTTCCTTGCCACAATCCTTGAAGTAAGCTCCTTCTATTCTTAGTGTAGGAGGTTGTGGGAAGTCTCTAATGAAATTTTCTCCCCACATCTATAACAAGTTATCTTTTGAATCCCTTTGTACTGAGGTTTCTGATTGGACATGTAATTATTGGTTATGTACATGAATGTGGCTATATCCATTTCAATTCTCCCATTTCCCAAATCTAGGGCTTGCAATTCTGGTTCTCTTAGCTCATATCCTTCCCACTCTTCCTGATATCCTTCATTCCAATGATAATCTTCTCTGTATGATGATCTTAGTCTTGAGCTTTCTTCTTCTATTGGTGTGTATTTGACTGGTACCACATTTGTTGGTAATGGTGGTTGTTTCCCAAGTACAGGTCTTGGTTGCTTGTCATCTCACTTCTCTGTCATAACTCCATCAGAATAGTGATCTTGTCAGAGCTTGTTCTCTTTGTGTAGTTGATCATTTGCCATGCTTTAGAGCATGGTAGATTCAGCATAGTGTCTACTACAATCCTACAAAGTTTAATTAGCAAACCTTCTCGGGATGGTTAGATATTAGCTCATCGTTACTCACTGGTATGTTGACTTTCACAACCCGTAAATGTCGGGATTGAGCTGTGATTTGCTAAACACATTTCTCTACATGTAGTCCATCATTTTTTATGAAATCACTCATGATTGTTAGCTTATTAAATTAATTAGAGTTTCCCAAAAGGAATTTAGCCAATTTTTGCTGTGCTCAAAAAATTCTTCAAAACACTGAACATGTGTATGAACTAAAATAGCAAGTTTTTTATCTTGCACTATATTCCAACCTATATGTTTTGATCCTTCAAATAGTAGATCACCTTCCAAGCAACATATATGATTATTTATGTTCATTAGCTAGATAAAGAGGCCCACTACACTCTCCAACCATCATTCTTAGCAGGTGTGAAGCAAGATCTAGCTACACCACTTCATCTCTTGTGACTATCCACCATCTCCTCCAATAGTGGTATCAAAGCAACAACAATCAAGCAACAACACCTTTTCAAAGCTTTGCCACTACACTGTTTGGTTGCAAATGGGAATCCCAATATGTATGCATTTGATTCGGTTTTCTCTCTTCTTTTACAAGAAGAGAAATCTAATCGAATAGGAGTGGTTTGATTGAGGGAACACAAGCACTTTCTATCTCACAAAAGGGAAAAGCAAGTATGTTTTAGCTTTGGGTTCATCAAAACCAAAGCGTCAACCTTCCTCTTCCACTCATTCCTCTAATGATGCTAATTTTCAAAAGAATAAGAGATGCAAATATTGCAAGATGGCTGTTCATACTATTGATTAGTGTACAAAGCTTACTAAGTGCAATGAAAGAAAGAAGGAATCCGGCATGTCTATTGCTAAAAATTCTTCAAATGCAAAGAACGATGAAGCCAATATGGCTCAAGATTTTTGGGCATGTGTTGTTACATGTCATTATGATGCATCATTGCATTCTAATTGTATGGTTGTGAGTGAGGCTAGTTCGGATTGGTTCTTTAATAGTGGTGCTTCAAAGCACATAACTTCATGCAAAAGGTTTTTTGCATCTTTAAAAGATGCACCCAAAGGAGGACACGTGGAGTGTGCAAACAATGCCTCTTATCCTATCATTGGAGAAGGAGAAATTGATCTTATGACTGCAAACGGAGGCGTGATTCTCTTCAAAAATGCATTGTATGTACCCGATATTAAGAAGAACTTAATTTTAGTTCTGTTGATTGTCAAAGCTCAACTTTATGTACACTTTGTTCATGATAAGTGTATGATTCATGCTTTGAACAATGGTGATATTATCATGACGTCCATTACATTATGTAATGACTTGTATCACATGGATCCATACAAGAGGGTTGCCTCAAATGCTTTGGTTTCTCATACTTCTTCCATGGCTAAAATGGAGCTTTGACATGCTCGTTTTGGTCACTTGAACTTCAATAGTTTGCTTTACTTTCAAGAAGGACATGTTTATTGGTTTTCCAACACTTGAGTCCATAAAAAAGCATGCATGCTGTTGGAGGAGATGGTGGATAGTCACAAGAGATGAAGTGGTGTAGCTAAATCCTGCTACACACCTGCTAAGAATGATGGCTGGAGAGTGTAGTGGGCCTCTTTAGCTAGCTAATGAACATAAATAATCATATATGTTGCTTGGAAGGTGATCCACTACTTGAAGGATCAAAACACATAGGTTGGAATATAGTGCAAGATCAAAAACTTGCTACTTTAGTTCATACACATGTTTAGTGTTTTGAACAATTCTCTGAGCACAGCAGCAATTGCCTTAATTCCTTTTGGTTAACTCTAATTAACTTGATAAGCTAAAAATCATGAGTGACTTCATAAAAAATGATGGACTACATGTAGAGAAATGTGTTTAGCAAATCACAGCTCAATCTTGACATTTACGGGTTGTGACAGTCAATAGAACAGTGAGTAAATATGAGCTAATATCTGACGATCCCAAGAAGCTTTGCTTATGAAACTTTGTAGGATTGTATTAGACACTATGTGGAATCTGTCGTGCTTTAAATCATGGCAAATGATCAACTACACACAGAGCACATGCTCTAAAAAGATCATTGTTTTGATGGAGTTATGATAGAGAAGTGAGATGACAATGTAATGATCATATATGTATTAAAACATGTACAAATACAATGTCATTGGCAATCAAACATTTCTGAATGAGTGCAAGGTGAGCGAGCTATGAGATGAGCTCCCACTTCACAATGTGTGTACATCAAAAAATGATCCCTAAACCTCGAGATACACGCGGGTCTTTGAGATCCTCCTTTTAAAGTCATACTTGGAGCCAAGGTTTGAATTCAAATTCAAACTTCCACCTAAAAAGTGAATGCTAACATCAAGGATATATTCTCTCATTGCACAACAACCAAGTGATATGTGATTTAGCTTCCTAACACAATTCACTTTTACAAAGGTAAATGTGAGGTAATTTTACAAGAGGTTGAACATATGAAGCCTTGTATAGGCTATGCCAATTAATCAGGCATGAGCTACTCAACCAAGTATGTGGGCTTGGGTTTAATTGCACCAACATCTCCCCCTCAAGCCAAACATGCTTCGTCTCCATTGCTCCTTAATTTCCTGCAAACCAATCATCAATTTGAACCTATTCGTCTTTGTTCCATCCAATGCCTTTGTGAGTATATCTGCACATTTTAAATCAATTGATACATAGGATAGTTGAATATCCTTGCTAGGCAATTTCTCCCTTACACAATGATAGTACGTTTCAATGTGCTTAGTCCTTGCATGGTATACAAGATTAGCAACAAAATGAAGTGAACTAGTCTTATCTCCAAAGATTATTGGAGTGTAGGAATACATCTCCAAATCTACATATAGTTGCTTAAGCCACATAGCTTCCTGAGTTGCAATTGCCAAACCTCTATATTCTACTTCTATGGAAGATAAGGCCATAGTTGGTTGTTTCTTGGATGAGCAAGATATGAGCTTTGAACCTGTAAAGGATAGGTACCCTGAAGTGCTCCTCCTCTCATCCTTGGAGCCAGCCCAATCTACATCAGAATATATCTTTACATCTATGCCAGAAGTGAAGGGATAGAACAACCCTTCATTCATAAGCACCCTCTTTGCATCTTCCATATGAGGTTTCCTTGGTGCATGCATAAACTGACTCAATGTACTTACTACATAAGCAATGTCCACTCTTGTTAGAGTAGCATAATTGAGACTTCCCACAAGTTGTTGGTAACCTGTAACGTCATCAAGTAGTTCACCTTCATGTGAACTCAATTTATGGTTGAGTTCCATAGGAGTACCTGTAACTTTAGTGTTCTCCATCTTAAACTTTACCAACATATCATGTATGTACTTCCTTTGGGTGATGAATATACATGAATCTGTATATACAAGCTTTAAGCCAAGAAAGTAGGTTAATAAACCTAAATCACTGATTTTGAATTCCTTCATTAATTGAGCCTTGACCTGCTTGATGCCATTAGCATCATTCCCTATAATAATGATTTCATCTACATAGACAGATAAGTAAATAAATTTTGATTTGTTCTTCTTAACAAATAGAGAAGAATCTGCCTTGCCTGCCACAAAGCCTTGGTCTTGCAAGTAAGTAACAAGCTTATGGTTCCAAGCCCTAGGAGCCTGCTTGAGACCATAGAGTGCCTTCCTATGCTTGCACACATACATAACCTGTTTTCTCTTCATCTTCAAAACCTGGTGGTTATGCCATATACACCTCTTCTGATATCCATCCATTTAAGAATGCATTCTTGACATCTAAGTGATACAATTTTTTGAAGCAGCAAGACTTACCAAAATCCTGATTGTTGGCATATTTTCCATAGGTGAAAATGTTTCTTCATAATCTACTCCATGTGTTTGGGAAAATCCCTTTGTCACTAACCTTGCCTTGTACCTATTTATAGAGACATCAGAGTTCTTTTTTATTTTGTATATCCACCTTGAACCAATTACCTTCATATCTGGCTTCTTGGGAACTAGATCCCAAATGTGATTTTCCTATAATGCTTCCACCTCTTCGTGCATGGCTTCTCTCCATTCTTTCTTTTTCTTGGCCTCTTCAAATGAAGAAGGATCTTTTGCCATAGAGTCTTTAGTGATGTACACAGAGTGCTTTGTGACTAGAGATGTATCATATCCATACCTTATGGGCTTCTTGCTTTCTCTTTGTGATCTCCTTAGTGCTTGATTTGAAACAGGTATGTCTTCTACTTGCTTGAGTTTGGACTTGCCTCTTGACTTCCAAGCCTTGATGTCAATCTGCTCTTCATCCTCTGAGTTGATGTCTTCTGCTAAGTGTTGATCTTCTTGAGTGACGGTTGTAAAATCTTTATCCAAATCATATGGTAACCTAACTTTCCTGCAATCATCTTCAAACAATGCATTATTTTCATCAAATACTACATCCCGACTAACTGTGAATGCCTTGTTAGTGGGATTGTACAACCTATATCCCATTTGATTCTGATCATACCCAATAAATATACATTTCTTAGCCTTAGGGTCAAGCTTTCCTCTGATTTTTGAGGGGATGTGTGCATAAGCAATGCACACAAATATTTTGCAATGGTCCAATGAGGGTCTCCTACCATTCCATACTTCATAGGGTGTCATACCATCCAATGATTTGGATGGAAGCCTATTGACCAAGTAGGTGGCTGTGGAGATAGCCTCAGCCCATAGATAATTAGGTAACTTCTTCTCATTTAACATAGACCTAACAGCTTCAATAATTAACCTGTTCCTTCTCTCCACAACTCCATTCAATTCAAGAGTGTATCTGGTTGTTACTTCTCTCTTTATGCCTCTGTCCTATAGAAATAGATCAAATTCACATGAAAAGTAGTCACCACCTCCATCAGATCTGATCCTTTTCAAGCTCCTTCTTGTTTGGTTTTTGAATAGTGCCAAGTACTTCTTGAAACATGTAAATACCTCATCCTTATGCTTCATGAAATAAAGAATTGTCCATCTACTATAATCATCAATAAATGAAACATAGTCCCTTGAACCTGAGATGGATGGATCTTTGCTAGGACCCCACACATCAGTGTGTACAAGCTCTAAATAGTCTTCATCGATGTATCCTTTCCTATTGAATGGTTGCCTGTGAGCTTAGCCAAATTTGCAAGCTCCACATTTGTATATCATGTGTTGCTTGGTTACATTGGGAATGCCAAGCACACTTTGATCCCTACAAATTTGCTTCAGAGTTCTTTCTCCTATGTGTCCTAGCCTTTTGTGCCACATTTCTAACTCGAATAAGGTTTGATCTCCATAACTAAATAGAGCTATATTCCTTGTGTCTTCAAATTCAAATCTGAATAGTCTACCTGACTTCTCACATTTGGCAATCCTTTCAAACCCTTGTTGGGGGTCTTCAACATATGCTCCATGCTAAGTGAATCTGACCTGTAAACCTTTCTCTACAATTTGCCCAACACTAATTAGGTTTTTGTGTATAGTAGGCACATATAGAACTTTGCTCAGAAGGTTCATACTACCATAAGATGTTTTGATATTTCCAATTCACTTGATGAGTTTCTAGTTCATCACCTATTTTTACTTCATGCTTTCCCTTGGGTCGTCAAGATCAGATAATAGAGCTAACATTTCTAGCCACATGATTAGAACAACCTGAGTCAATGTAGAAAAGATGCTCATCATGTTTACCTTGCTTAGATGTCATGTTCATGATGAGTAGAGAGTCTTCTTGATCTTCAATATAGTTGTTGTAGTCCCTTCTTTCTCTAAAGTCTCCTTGATACTTGTTGTTGTTGTAGCCTTGATTGTAGTTATGGTTGTAGTTGCCTCCACCATTGTTGTATCTGCCTCTTGATTGTCCATAGTTGCCTCTATGGTATCCTCTTCCCCTTTGGTTCCTTGTATTCTTGAAACATTCTTCTATAGTGTGGTTGTTAAGACCACAAATGTTGCATGGCGAGTTGTTGTGGGGTCTCCCCCTGCCTTGCTTTCCTCCTTTGCCCCTTCCTTTAGCACCTCTTCCTCTTCTACATAATTAGCTTGAGAGGTCCTAGCCTCTTCTTCATGCTTCTTGCCTTTACCTTTATCTGTAGCTTTACTCTTATATGTATAAAGGACAGAAGATTGGTTACCACTTGAGTTGTCACCATTTCTGTTGAGCTTTGGCTCGTGGGTGAAGAGTTGCCCCATCAAGGTGTTGAGATCAAGTATTTGCATATCCATGTAGAGATCCATTGCTATGGTGAAGGACTCCCACTTGTCATCTGCTTTAATTCCATTGATGATCTACCTCACTATGTGCTCTTCCTCTATATCTTCTGCAATGCTTGCAAGCTGATCAACCACATGTTTCATTTTGGTTACATAATCAGCCACTCCTTACTTTGGTTGTTTCTTTAGGGTTGTGAATTCCATCCACAACTGATTTTTCTTAGATCTTGTGTTTGAGGAGAAATATGATGAAAGAACTTCCCAAGTCTCTTGGGAGGTCTTGAAATTTCTAACATGTGGTAACAAGAAATCAGAGATTGAGTTTAGTAAGTATGAATTGGCAAGAGCATCCTTTGCACACCATGTGGTTAGCCTCTCTTGCTCTTCCTTTGTTGGTTAATGCTTGCTCCTCTGAATTGGCATTTCTTCATCTCCTGAGATGCATCCATATAGAATTCTCCCTTAAGGTAGGCTTGCATCCTAGGTGACCATGCTGAGTAGTTGTTCCTGTCCAATTTTTCTGTGTCCTTGATGCATGTTACATACACATACACATACTCATTTTCAACCATACATACATCCTCAAGCTGCGTCCTCAAGTATGCAAAGAGTGCTTCATTACATGACATACAAAGAAGCAAGAGTGTCCCATGCATGTCCTGATGTAGAACATGACCGAATGTGTAGAACTATATGATTCTTCACAAAAAGGGCAATCAATGCATGAGCTTGAGCATCTGTTACATCCCATCTAAGTTGCTCTGGTGTAGGTGGATAAGGAGTAACCATTGTACTTGAAGAAGAAGTGCCATGTGTGACAGTAGACTATGAAGTAGAAGAACTTGCAGGTCTTCGATCTACAGCTGCCACTATGTTCCATAGTTGTTTCACAACAAGAACATGTTTCATCAAGCAAGAACACATCCGATATTGGTCCCATCAAGCTTATCTTCAGCTTGAAACATGCCAAACAAGTCATTGTTGGCCACCACTTCACTAAAGAACAATAATTTAACAGTATCTTTACTCCAACAAAAGCTAAAATGAATGCTGAAATTTCAGCTCACAATCTATCACTCTCATGGCGATTCTGATTGCAAGAATAGCTTGGAAATGGGTCAAAACCCCTGCATAATTGGTCGAAATGCCTCTTGGCTACTGAAAACCTCTATTACATGCTCTAAAGTCAATTTGAACTATTTAAAGTGCACACACACTACGATGCAAAAAACCAAAAATTGAGGAGTTGAACCTACTCTCATACCATTGTTGGGTGTTTGTAGAAGTGCAAGAGACACATGAGAAGCATAAAAGTAGCAAGACACATAGAGAAGACAAATGGCTGAAAATAGCTCTCTCTCTCTCTCTATTGATGATCTTCAAAACTAAAGTAGGAGCTGAATTAAATCCCTAGGTAGAAAGTACCACCACATATGAGTGAATCATGGATGTGGTAACATGGGAGAAAAAAACCTCTAGGCAACACCACAGTAAAAAGTTCACATGTATAGGGAAAAGGTTAACATCAAAGCTACTCGAGGAACACACACACACATATATACACACACACATATATATACATACACACACACACACACACACACACACATATATATATATATATATATATATATATATATATATATATATATATATATATATATATATATATATATATATATATATATATATATATATATATATATATATATATATATATATATGCTACACATATACAAATAGACACATATACATTTACATGAGCATATAGGTATGTGGTCACTTAGACATTCACATGGGCACATACACACAAGTTCACATCCACATAAATTCCATGCACACACATAGATATGATTGGACACTCACATATACAGACATGGTCACATACATATAACCATAAACATATAGAGATACACATGCGCTCACAAACGCACATAGAACCATAAACACATAGACACACACATGTCCTCACATACACACATAAACACATAGAACTTTAGATACACACATGTCCTCACATACACACATACAAACGTAGAACTAAACAGACATGGATACTTAAGCTCATTCTTTTTTGTGATGACAAATACAATATATGTGCACATGCAACCATACACACAATAAAACTTAGCTCATTCACATAGGTTCACATAGACATTGAACATACACATGTACACATATACACATACCCACTTCGTCACAGAGACACTCACACACATTGATACTCACATAAACACACATGCACTTGAGTAATCACACATAATATAGAAATATAGCCATAAAGGCACGCTAGCAAACACAATCACATAAGCATATAGGTATTCATATAGACACATGGTACATTCATGCACATGAACACAAACATCCATAAACTCATCACACACACACACATTCTCATGGTTATTATTAGATTTCATTTATTTTGTTTTTGGAGGCTCAATTGGACATCATTAGAAGATAAAAAAATAAAGTCATAAATAGAAACGTTTTTGTTTAGTACCTCAATAGATAGAGTTAGTTCTCATCGACATTCATGCCTACTAAACCTACACATCATCTTGGATGAGGCAACCAACGAGAATCAGGACCTTTGTAACTATGTGTGATGCAAAACAAAGGCCTATCTTCATAAAAATAAATCCTTTCTTCTACTATGAGCTTTCGGCCCAAATTTCCCTATCTAGGTAACCTCATTAGTTATAAGGTTCCTAAACTTATTTTCCGAGTATATACATACATACTAGAGTAATAATTCCAAAATTTTTGTAATTTGAAATGTCTTTATTAGATCATCGTGAAATGTGATTTATGCAATGTAATGAAAAAGAAAACAAAAAGAAACTAAATTAAATAGAACATAAATAAATCGAATTGATTTCACCTAATCATTCATCTTCCTCTTTGACTAGCTTGTCATCAATTTGAAATTGTTCTTTTTGTCTTTGCTTGAAGAACTTCACTCTCTTTCTTGCATTTAAAGTCTTTAAAGGAGTGCCATCAAACTCTCTCAAAGCATACATACCATTGTCATCAACAAGCAAAATAAATAAAGAACAAACCAGCATTTACTCAACTTACACAATGCATCACATTGAGAATCAGAAGTGTTGCCATAAAAAACAACCAAGTCCTTGTTTGAGTCACATGAGGCCTTAATTAGTGCTTTTTGTCAAAATACTGTTGATATATTTAGGTATTAATGTGTGTGAACACTCTAGGACCGTTGGGGCACTTTTTTCCCTCTTTAGGAGGTTTTTTCCCCCGGCTTGTATATACGCCTATTGCCCTAATGGGCTACTTATCTTTGTACATTCTCTAGTAATACATTTAGGATTGTGCGTTGTGCTCCAAGCTTCTTCTTCTTCCTTGTGTTGTTCGCGTGCTTCCGCAGATGTCTAACTCCAACAATTGGTATCAGAGCAGGTCGTCGCTTGATCTAGGGCACCATCGACACTCCTCCGTTTGCAGTCTGAGAATCGTACGAATTTTGGTGAGCATACTCAGCCCATTTTTGAGATCACATTTTGGCCTCCGAATGCACTATCACAGTGCTTGTGTAGGCTCTTTCATCTTTCTGTACCAAACGTATATACCAGTTTTTGTTCGCCAGTATAAGCGTCTCGAAGTCTGCTATAGGTCTAGCAGAATTTGTCTGGGCATTTCTGTTCAACTTTTTGAGATACAGTAAATTTTATGCATCAAGGTATTTTAGTCACCGGCCATGACTGAAAGCAATGATGTATTCCGTATGTTGTCTATTGAGGATAAGTCGGATGGTACCAACTACCCATTATGGGCTTATATGATGCGACATGTGTTGGTTGCAAAAGGACTGTGGAACATTGTACAGGGTGTCGAAAAACATCCTATCACACTTGCAACTGTTACAACTACAGGTACTAAAGCTGATGCAGAAGGTGTCGAAGATGATGATATTTTGCATATTCCTGTTTGTGCTGCGATTTCTGCTACACCTACTATAGAGCAGATTCACTGGGATGGCAGAGATGCCCAAGCACATGCATTGATAGCTTTGTCTGTCAAACGTGCCATTATTCCTCACATTTGCTCTTGTAGAACAGCTAAGGATGCTTGGAATACACTTACCACATTGTACCAAGCTAGGAATGAGGCTTATGTTGCTTACCTCCGAAAACAGTTGGAGAGTGAGCACATCAATGAAGGTGATTCTATGGACAGTTTCCTAACGAAGATCAAAGACTTGAAGGAATAATTGATTTTTGCTGATGAGGTTATACCAGATAGCTCACTTCTGCAGACCGTTCTGAATGGTCTTCCTGATTCATATAAGAGTTTTTCTTCTACTCTTCGGTTGATGATGAAAGGCAATCTGAATGCCTTATCATTTGAGGAGTTAGTCTCTGTTCTGTTGCAGGAAGATCAGTCCAGGCAGAACAGGTCCATTATGTGAGTTGAAGATCAAGCTTTCCTGGCTAGTCAGAAGGGCAAAGGAAAATGGAGCTCTTCAAGTCGCAAGCAGAAATCTTCTAATTCTGCATATTTGAAGAAGGAAGATAAAGATGGGAAGAAATCAGAAAAAGCAGAAATTGTTTTGTAAGTACTGTAAAGGGAATGATCATATCATAAAGAACTGTCCAAAACTGGCTGCTAAAGAGGCAAAGAAGAAAGAGGCTGGAATGGTTGTTGCAGAGGCATCTACACCAAAAACGGAGTCTGCTAATCTTCTACAGGAAGAAGAATGGGATTTTACTACTATCTACAGTTTTGACCCATCTTCTCATGAGTAGTGCATGTCTGCAGTAGACTCAGATGTTTGCCAGTATTTTGACAGTGGGGCGACCAAACATATTACCTCATAGCATAGTTTCTTCTCTTCACTCGAGCTTGCCCCTACAAGGAATACTGTTACATGCGCCAACAACTCCTCTTATCGTGTTATGGGAGTTGGTAAGATCATTTTGACTACTACTGATGGTAGTTCTTTCACTTTGTCAGATGCTTTATTTGTGCCACGGATCAAGAAGAACATGTTATCAGTTTTTGCATTAGCCAAGATTAGCTTGGTTGTAAAATTTGTCGATGACAAGTGTACAGTTCATGATATGTCAAATGGCGATTTGATTATTGCTTCTAACATTTTATGTCGTGGGCTGTATAAGCTCATAGACTATGCAAGATCTGTAAATGATTTGGCATGTGCAGTAAATGATTCTCAAGCTATGTTAGATGCAAAGCTTTGGCATGCACGCTTTGATCATCTGAATTTTGCTAGTTTGCTACGCCTGCAAAAATCTGAAATGGTATCCTCTTTGCCCAAACTTGAGGCACGTGGAAAACATGTTTGTGAAGCTTGTATTTTGGGCAAAATGTAGCATTCGTCCTTTGGTTTAGTTTGGGCTACTTAGAAATTGCAACTTGTACACAGTGATGTCTGTGGTCCTATGTAGACACCTTTTTTTGGGAACTATCTTTACTTCATGACTTTCATCAATGATTTTTCTAGGCATGCATGGGTATATCCATTGAAGGCAAAATCCAAAGTGTTCATGAGCTTCAAACAGTTTTTGGTTTTGGCTGAAAATCTGTCAGCATGTAAAATGGACACCCTCCATTCTGATCGAGGGGGGGAATATATGTCTTCTGGTTTTAATGCATTTCTGGCTGAACGTGGGATAAAAAACCAGTGTACAGTGCCGTATACACCTCAATAGAATGGAGTTGCTGAACGAAAGAATAGGTCACTCATGGAGATGGCGAGGTGTATGGTCAAGAGTCAGGCTTTACCACATAGTTTCTGGCTTGAGGCTGTCATGTGTGCAGCATATGTATTGAACAGGTGTCCCACTAAAGCACTGCAGTCTATCACTCCATATGAGGCTTGGCATGATTGCAAGCCATCTGTTGCTCATCTGCGTGTTTTTGGTTGTTTGGTATATGCATTAGTGCCTGAGCAACATTGCAGAAAGTTGGATGATAAAGCAGTAAAATGTATTTTTGTTGGGTACAGTTCTAAAAGTAAAGGCTATCGTCTGTATCATCCACATACTAAATGCATTCTGGTTAGCCGTGATGTTGTTTTTGTGGAAGATGCTACTCAACCATTACTTTCATGTACTAAGGAGACATCTGTTAGCTCCAAAAACATGTATGATACTTTGCTGCCTCTTTTTACAAGTGGACAGTCTAGTGCTAGTCCCAATGAGGCAACTTCTCAACCTTTGCAGGTTGATGCACTTATTGATGAGAGAGTTGATATTGAGCAGGCAAGAACTATGCCAAAATGGCTGGTGCAGACCTTGCGTGACAGCAAATTAGATGCACCTCTATCATATCGTACTCGTTCAGGCTCTCATAGTGCCTCTTTTGCATCAGATTGCTATGCTATGGCTGCATCTAGTCTCTATGATGAGAATGAGCCTATTTTGTTTGATGACGTAAAAAATTTAGAAAATTGGATGGCTGCTATGCAATTTGAATGTGATGCAATAATGAAGAATGGTACTTGGTCTTTATGTGACTTGCATCCTGGCAAGAAGGCCATTGGCACTAAGTGGGTATACAAGCTAAAGCATAAACCTGATGGTACAGTTCACACGTATAAGGCTAGGATTGTTGCAGAGGGTTATGTGCAGGAAAGAGGCATTGATTTTGATGAGATCTTTGCACCTACATGCCGTATGACTACTCTTTGAAGCATTTGTGCACTTCCAACCCATCATGGTTGGAATGTACATCAGTTGGACATTAAAACTGCATTTCTGAATGGTGACTTGCATGAAGAAATGTATGTTTTTCAGCCCCGTGGCTTTGTGCAGAAAGGGCATGAAAACCAGGTGTGCAGGTTAAAGAAGGCATTATATGGTTTAAAGCAAGCACCACGTGCTTGGTATGAGAAGATACATGCCTATTTGATTGCACATGGTTTTGAGAATAGTCCAACTGAAAGCACCTTATATGTTAAGTGTGCTAATCATGTGCTTTTGATCATTGTTGTCTATGTTGATGACATGCTACTCACTGGTCCTATTGAGAAGCATATTGCTGATTTTAATGCTGATTTGCATGCCTCATTTGAGATGTCTGATTTGGGGCATTTGCATCACTATATGGGCATGCAATTTATGCAAGCTGATGGTGGATTGGCTTTGTGTCAAACGAAATATATTGACACATTACTGCAGCATTTTGGCCTTGAAGACTGTAAGCGTATTGCCACTCCTATGGAGACAGGTTTACGTTTGAGTCTTCGTGATGCTGGAGATGCATTTGATGTTGTTTTCTATCAGTAGGCTATTGGATGCTTGATTTACTTATGCATTACTTGGCCAGATATTCAGTTTGTTGTCTCACAGATGAGCAAGTTTATGCATTGTCCAGGAGTCAAGCATTGGCAGGAAGTTAAGCGCATCTTTCGCTATTTGAGTGGTACTCGGCTACTTGGGTTGTTTTATCCCAAGGGGGGATCACTACCGCCAGATTTGCATGCTTTTCTTGACTCTGATTGGGCTGTTTCTATGACACTCGTGTGTCCACTAGTGGCTTTTGCTTCATGCTTGGTAGCTCATGTATATCTTGGTTGAACAAGAAGCAGCTTACTATGTCCACTTCCAGTTGTGAGGCTGAGTATAGGGCAGCTTTCACAGCGACTGTTGAGTGTGTGTGGCTTAGATGCCTTATGGCTGATTTGGGTGTTGGCCAGATTTCTGCCACCACCATCTTCACTGACAGTCAGAGCGCATTGGCAGTTGCGAGGAACCCTATGTTCCATGCTCGCACTAAGCACATTGAGGTGCATTATTGTTGGTGCAATTCACAAGCCTACACATTTGGCTTGAAGTCCATATACATATGGAGAAGCATGGGAACCAATGCTAGAAGATAATTACCCATTTACTCCTTTGTAAAAGTCATATTTGACTTGGAATCTTCGTAAACACCTACCAAAAAGAACTCGTGGAAAAGTTAGCTTTGATTGATGGAATATCTCCTATAATGGAGGATCACTTTTTAGAAGAGAGCCAACAATTTGAATTCAAATTCAAATTGGAAGTGAACATCTATAAAAACTCTAAGGAAAAAGTCGCGGTTTGTAGAATCAGCATCCGGAGCTTTCATTGTCATTTTTGAGTGTGTGTGAGGTCTATACTCTAGCCCGCACCTATCTACACCATTAGGCAATGATCTTCATGCCTATGGCATTGTATACAAGTGTTCATTAATACATATATCTACATTGTTCATTCCTGAGTACTCTGTCATAGTCTCTGAAAGTCTATCAACTTTGGAGATCATATCTCACTCATTTCTTCACCAAATTCAAAGATTTATAGCTTCTTGGAACCAGCTCAAAGTCATCTACATGCTGTCAGAGTTTTGAAGGATTTCTATTCAGGCATTTTAGAGAAACATTCATCAAAGTGATCACTGGTCAAAGTCTGCAACAGTCCTAAAATATCGGGGGGTAAAGGTTTACTTGCTAAATTGATTTCTCTGAGCATAGTTAATCTTTTTAAGTTATATCACTTGGAATAGTTAGCTTAATAAGCTAGTTAGATACCCCTAAAAGGAATTTTTCCAATTCCTATTGTGTTGGTCATACCGAGCAAAAGATACAGCAGGTGTAGTGTCAAAAATAGTGTTTGTTTTGATTCTATCTTTTCATACATCATTTCCAAAGGCCATTTTATGGTGTCATTGGAAAGCTAAGAAGGTCCACTTATCAACTCTGAAGCATCAAAGGGATGGTACAAAGCAGGATTTGGCAGTACCTACTCATCATCTTGAAGTGTCCATCCATCATTCCCAACAGTGGTATCAGAGCAAAGTCAAGGTAAAATGGGAGAAGGTTTTCCTTCATTTATTGATAAATTGGACAGGAACAATTATCGGGCATGGTCTCTAAGGATGAAGACATACCTAGAAGGAAGGATTATTTATGGATACATCTCAGGAGATGAGGAATTGTCCTCATTCAAAACCAGAGGACTACCAACAAAGGAAGAACATGAAAAGCTCAACACATGGTGTGCCAAGGATGCATTAACAAGGTCTTACTTACTCAACTCTATCTCTGATTTTCTCTTGCCACATATTAGAAACTGTAAGACATCCCAAGAGACTTGGGAAACTCTGTCATCCTATTTTTCTTCCAACACAAGGGCCAGAAAAAACCAATTGTGGATTGAATTCACCACACTAAGGAAGCAACCTAAGCAGGCTGTTTCAGAGTTTGTGACTAAGATTAAAGATGTAGCAGATCAGTTAGCAAGCATAGGAGAAGAGATTGAAGAAGAGCAGATAGTAAGGCAAGTGATCAATGGGATTAAAGCTGATGACAAGTGGGAAAGCTTCACCACTGCCATGGACCTATACATGGACATGCAAATTCCAAATCTTACCACTCTCATGGGGCAATTGTTCACTCATGAAGCCAAGCTCAACAAGAATGGAGATACATCCAAAGGTAATAGCTCTTCTGCCCTATACACTGATAAAAGTAAGTCTAAAGATAAAGGCAAGAACAAGAAAGGAGAGGATGAAGGCACTACCTCCCAAGCCAACTATGTAGGGAGAGGTAGATCATCAAGAGGAAGGGGCAGAGGAGGTAAGCAAGGTAGGGGGAGATCCTATAACTCCTCACCATGCAACATTTGTGGTTTATCAAATCATACTACAGATGAGTGTTTCAGGAATTACAAGAATTAGAGAGGAAGAGGATATCAAAGAGGTGGATACTCACAATCAAGAGGTAGATTCAACCATCATCAAGGGTACAACAACAACTACAACAACAACTACAACAACAAACACAATGGCAATTACCAAGGAGGATTCAAATCCAGAAAAGATTACAACAATTATACAGAAGAGCAGGATGATTCTCTTTTGATTATGAACATGACTTCAAAACCAGGTACAAATGATGACCATCTCTTCTACATTGACTCAGGATGCTCAAATCATGTGGCTGGCAATGTAGCTCTACTCTTTGACCTTGAAGAACCAAGAGGTAAGCATCAAGTACAAACAGGTGATGACACCAAGCACTCAGTAGTTAAAGTTGGAAATGCTAAGACTTGTGATGGAAATCAAAACTTGTTGAGTAGGGTACTATATGTACCAACCATTACAAAAAACTTGATGAGTGTTGGACAGATTGTGGAAAAGGGTTTGCAGGTTAGATTCAACCAATTTGGAGCATTTGTGGAGGATCCCAAGCATGGGTTCAAGGGAATTGCTAAAGGAGAAAAGACAGGTAGACTTTTTACTTTTGAGCTAGAAGACACAAAGAATATTGCACTATACAGTAACAAGGATCAAACACTTTCAGAGCTTGAGATTTGGCATAAGAGATTAGGGCATGTAGGAGAAAGAACCTTGAAGCAAATATGCAGGGATCAATGTGTAATTGGAATACCTAATGTTTCCAAACAACACATGATATACAAATGTGGTGCTTGTCAGTTTGGGAAGTCTCACAGGTTACCCTTCTCAAGGAAAGGATACATGCATGACGACTACCTAGAACTTGTCCATACAAATGTATGGGGACCAAGCAAAGACCCCTCAATCTCAGGATCAAGGTACTATGTATCTTTTATTGATGATTATAGCAGGTGGGCTATATTGTACTTTATGAAGCACAAAGATGAAGTGTTCAACTGTTTTAAAAAGTATCTTGCACTTGTTGAGAATCAGACAGGGAAGAATCTAAAGAGGCTAAGGTCAGATGGAGGAGGTGAGTACTTCTCCAATGAGTTTGAAGCTTTCTTGCAGGATAGAGGAATCAAAAGAGAAATCACCAGAAGGTATACTCTTGAACAGAATGGGATAGCTGAGAGATGAAATAGGTTGATTGTTGAAACAGCTAGGTCAATGTTAAATGAAAAGAAATTACCTGATTACCTATGGGTAGAGAGTGTTTCTACTGCCACTTACCTCATAAACAGGTTACCATCTAAGTCCCTTGATGGGATGACTCCTTATGAAGCATGGCATGGGAAAAGACCCTCACTTGATCATTGCAGGATATTTGGATGTGTAGCATATATACACATTCCTTCTCAGATAAGAGGTAAGCTAGACCCTAAGGCTGAGAAGTGTATCTTTATTGGATATGATCTGAATCAAAAAGGGTATAGATTCTATAACCCTTCAAATAAGGGATTCATGGTTAGTAGAGATGTTTTTTATGAAAATGATTCTTGGTATGAGAATGGATGCAGGAAGTTTATACTACCCTATGACTTGGAGGAGGAGTTTCCAAGTCTTGCTAAGGAGGAACCTACTCAGAATGAAGACACCACTTCAGATGATGAAGAAATTATCAATCTTGAAGAATTCAAGGCATGGAAGTCCAAAGGCAAAGTCAAGATGAAAATACTTGAAGACATACCTGAATCTTCAAATCAATCAATCAGAAGATCACAAAGGGAGAGCAAAAAACTTATCAGATATGGGTATGATACCTCTCTTGTTACTAAACATTCTGTTTATCTAGCCAAAGACTTGTCAATTGAAGAACCAGGATCATATGAAGAAGTTATGACCAAGACAGAATGGAAGGAAGCTATGGATGAGGAGATTGAAGCACTTAAAGAAAGTGACACATGGGAACTAGTACCAAAGAAAGAGACTATGAAGGTAATTGGATCCAGATGGATCTATAAAATCAAGAGAAATTCTGATGGGTCAATAAACATGTACAAAGCCAGATTGGTGGCCAAGGGTTTTGCACAAACCCAAGGCATTGACTATGAAGAAACATTCTCACCTATGGCCAAGATGCCAACTATCAAGGTGTTGGTGAGTGTGGCTGCATCTAAAAATTGGAACATGTATCAATTGGATGTAAAAAATGCCTTTTTGAATGGATGGATTTCAGAGGAGGTATATATGTCACAACCTCCTGGCTATGAGGATCCAAACAAGGTAACACGTGTGAAAATTGAATAAAGCTCTTTATGGATTGAAGCAGGCACCTAGGGCATGGAATCACAGGTTGACCACATACCTTGAAGACCAAGGTTTTGTCATGAGCAAGGCAGACACTTCTCTATTCATCAAGAGAAGTAACTCAGAGGTAATATACCTATGTGTATATGTTGATGATATCATACTTACAGGTAATGATGTCAATGGAATCAGACAAATCAAGAACCAGATGATGAAGGAGTTCAAGATCAGTGATCTTGGTCTACTAAAATACTTTCTTGGACTTGAGTTAGTCTATACTAACTCTAGAATCTATATTACTAAAAAAAAATATATACAGGATATGTTGAAGAAGTTTCATTTGCAGGATGCGAAAGTTGCAAGTACTTCTATGGAGGTAAACCTAAAACTAAGTGCCCATGAAGGTGATGAAATTGATGATATTACAGGTTATCAAAGCATTCTGGGTAGCTTGAACTATGCTACCTTGACAAGGATAGATATTGCTTATGGAGTTAGTGTGCTAAGTCAGTTCATGCACAAGCCAAGGGTACCTCACATGGAGGCTGCCAAGAGGATCTTGAAGTATCTCAAGGGTACACAACACCATGGTTTGTATTTCCCTTACACTTCATATTTGGATATCAAGATTTATTCACATGAAGATTGGGCAGGATGCAAGGATGATAGGAGGAGCACTTCAGGATACATTTCATTTGTAGGTGATAAACCAATATCATGGTCTTCAAAGAAGCAACCTATTGTTGCTTTATCTTCTACAGAGGCAGAGTATAGAGGATTGGCTAATGCCACTCAAGAAGCCATATGGATCAAGCTATTGTATATAGAATTGGGTTTGTATACTAGCTGACCATTGATATTTGGAGATAATACAAGCTTGCTTCACCTTTCAGCTAATCCTATTTATCATGCTAGGACCAAGCATATAGAGGTCCATTACCATTATGTGAGAGAGAAGTTATTAAGCAAGGACATTAAACTAACCTATGTATCAACCAACATGCAGTGTGCAGATTTGTTAACTAAAATCTTGGATGGAACCAAACTTTGCAGGTTCAAATCAATGATTGGATTGCACGATATACATGAAGACTGAAGATGAAGACCAAGCCAAAATGTTTGGCTTGAGGGGGAGCTGTTGGTGCAATTCACAAGCCTACACATTTTTCTTGAAGTCCATATACATATGGAGAAGCATGGGAACCAATGCTAGAAGATAATTACCCATTTACTCCTTTGTAAAAGTCATATTTGACTTGGAATCTTTGTAAACACCTACCAAAAAGAACTCGTGGAAAAGTTAGCTTTGATTGACGGAATATCTCCTATAATGGAGGATCACTTTTTAGAAGAGAGCCAACAATTTGAATTCAAATTCAAATTCGAAGTGAACATCTATAACAACTCTAAGGAAAAAGTCCTCGTATGTAGACTCATCATACCACGCTTTCATTGTCATTTCTGAGTGTGTGTGAGGTTGATATATTTAGGTAGTGATGTGTGTGAACACTCTAGGACCGCCGGGGCACTTTTTTCCCTCTTTAGGAGGTTTTTTTCCCCCGGCTTGTATATACGCCGATTGCCCTAATGGGCTACTAATTTTTGTACATTCTCTAGTAATACATTCAGTCTTGTGTGTTGTGCTCCAAGCTTCTTCTTCTTCCTTGTGCTGTTCGCGTGCTTCCGCAGACGTCTATCTCCAACAATTGGTATCAGACCAGGTCGTTGCTTCTTCTAGGGCACCGTCGACACTCCTCCGTTTGCAGTCTCAGATTCGCACGAAATTTGGTGAGCATAGTCAGGGTGTTTACGAGATCAAAACAACTTTGCTGTGTGGTGCCAAAATCGCGATCTGAGCTCGTTTCGGGCTCCGAACGCACTATCGCAGCGCTTGTGCAGGCTATTTCGTCCTTTTGTGCCAAAGGTATATACCAGTTTCTGTTCGCCAGTTTAAGCGTCTCGAAGTCTGCTACAGGTCTAGAAGAACTCGTCTGGGCAGTTCTGTTCAACTTTTTGAGATACAGTCAATTTTGTGCATCAAGGTATTTTAGTCACCGGCCATGGCTGAAAGCAGTGATGTATTCCGTATGTTGGCTGTTGAGGATAAGTTGGATGGTACCAACTACCCATTATGGGCTTATATGATGCGACATGTACTGGTTGCAAAAGGATTGTGGAACATTGTGCAGGGTGTTGAAAGACGTCCTGTTACACCTGTAACGACAGGTACTGCAAATACAGGTGTTGGAGCTGATGAAGATGGTGTCGAAGATGATATTCCGCAGATTCCTGTTCGTGCTACTGTTTCTGTTGCACCTACTGCAGAGCAGATTCGTTGGGATGGCAGAGATGCCCAGGCACATGCATTGATAGCCTTGTCTGTCAAACGTGCCATTATTCCTCACATTCGCTCTTGCAGAACAACAAAGGATGCTTGGGATACACTTACCACTTTGTACCAGGCTAGGAATGAGGCTCGTGTTGCTTACCTCCGAAAACAGTTGGAGAGTGAGCACATGAATGAAGGTGATTCTATGGACAGTTTTCTTACAAAGATCAAAGACCTGAAGGAACAATTGATTTCTGCTGATGAGGTTATACCAGATAGCTCACTTGTGCAGACCGTTCTGAATGGTCTTCCTGATTCATATCAGAGTTTTGCCTCTACTCTTCGGTTGATGATGAAAGGCAATCCGAATGCCTTGTCATTTGAGGAATTAGTCTCTGTTCTGTTGCAGGAAGATCAGTCCAGGCAGAACAGGTCCATTATGCGTGTTGCAGATCAAGCTTTCCTGGCTAGTCAGAAGGGCAAAGGAAAATGGAGCTCTTCTACTAGTAAGCAAAAATCTGCAAATGCTGCACAATCGAAGAACCAGGATAAAGATGAAAAGAAATCAGAAAAGCAGAAATTGTTCTGCAAGTACTGTAAAGGAAATGATCATATTATAAAGAACTGTCCAAAACTGGCTGCTAAAGAGGCAAAGAAGAAAGAGGCTGGAATGGTTGTTGCAGAGGCCTCTACACCAAAAACAGAGTCTGCAAATCTTGTGCAGGAAGAAGAATGGGCATTTACTACTGTCTGCAGTTTTGACCCATCTTCTCATGATCAGTGCATGTCTGCAGTAGACTCAGATGTTTGGTACTTTGACAGTGGGGCGACCAAACATATTACCTCGCAGCGCAGTTTCTTCTCTTCACTCGAGCCTGCCCCTACAGGGAATACTGTCACATGCGCCAATAACTCCTCTTATCCTGTTATGGGAGTTGGTAAGATCATTCTGACTACTGCTGATGGTAGTTCTTTCACTTTGTCAGATGCTTTATTTGTGCCAGGGATCAAAAAGAATCTGTTATCAGTTTCTGCATTAGCCAAGATTGGCTTGGTTGTGAAATTTGTTGATGACAGGTGTACATTCCATGATCTCTCAAATAGCGATGTGATTATTGCTTCTGGCATTTTATGTCGTGGGTTGTATAAGCTCATAGACTATGAAAGATCTGTGAATGATTCGGCATGTGCAGTTCATGATTCTCAGGCTATGTCAGATGCAAAGCTTTGGCATGCACGCTTTGGTCATCTGAATTTTGCTAGTTTGTTACGCCTGCAGGAATCTGAAATGGTGTCCTCTTTGCCCAAACTTGAGGCACCTGGAAAACATGTTTGCGAAGGCTGTATTTTGGGCAAAATGCAGCGTTCTTCCTTTCCCAAAGATGGTTCAGTTCGGGCTACGCAGAAATTGCAGCTTGTACATAGTGATGTCTGTGGTTCTATGCAGACACCCTCTTTTGGAAATTACCTTTACTTCGTGACTTTCATTGATGATTTTTCCAGGCATGCATGGGTATATCCACTCAAAGCAAAGTCGGAAGTGTTCATGTGCTTCAAAAAGGTTTTGGTTTTGGCTGAAAATCTGTCAGCATGTAAAATGGGCACCCTTCGTTCTGATCGAGGGGGGGAATATATGTCTTCAGATTTTAATGCATTTCTGGCTGAACGTGGGATAAAACACCAGTGTACAGTGCCGTATACACCTCAACAGAATGGAGTTGCTGAACGAAAGAACAGGTCACTCATGGAGATGGCGAGGTGCATGGTCAAAAGTCAGGCTTTACCACATAGTTTCTGGCTTGAGGCTGTCATGTGTGCAGCATATGTACTGAACAGGTGTCCCACTAAAGCGTTGCAGTCTATCACTCCATATGAGGCTTGGCATGACCGCAAGCCATCTGTTGCTCATCTGCGTGTTTTTGGTTGTTTGGCATATGCATTAGTGCCTGAACAACATCACAGAAAATTGGATGATAAGGCAGTAAAATGTATTTTTGTTGGGTACAGTTCTAAAAGTAAAGGCTATCGTCTGTATCATCCACAGACTAAACGCATTCTGGTTAGCCGTGATGTTGTCTTTGTGGAAGATGCTATTCAACCATTGCTTTCATGTACTAAGGAGACATCTGTTAGCTCCAAAGACATGTATGATACTTTGATGCCTCTTTTTACGATGGACAAGCTAGTGCTGGTCCTAATGAGGCAACTTCTCAACCTTTGTAGGTTTCATATGATGATGCAGATCATTCCATTTCTGATGCAGATTTACATGATGCACTTGTTGATGAGAGAGCTGATATTGAGCAGGCAAAAACTATGCCAAAATGGCTGGTGCAGACTTTGCGTGACAGCAAATTAGATGCACCTTTGTCATATCGTACTCGTTCAGGCTCTCATAGTGCCTCCTTTGCATCAGATTGCTATGCTATGGCTGCATCTAGTCTCTGTGATGAGAATGAGCCTGTTTCTTTTGATGAAGCACAAAATTCAGAAAATTGGATGGCTGCTATGCAATCTGAATATGATGCTATGATGAAGAATGGTACATGGTCTTTATGTGACTTGCCTCCTGGCAAGAAGGCCATTGGCACTAAGTGGGTATACAAGCTCAAGCGTAAACCTGATGGTACAGTTGACAGGTATAAGGCTAGGCTTGTTGCAAAGGGTTATGCACAGGAAAGAGGCATTGATTTTGATGAGACCTTTGCACCTACATGCCGTATGACTACTGTTCGCAGCATTTGTGCACTTGCAGCCCATCATGGTTGGAATGTACATCAGTTGGACATTAAAACAACATTTCTTAATGGTGACTTGCATGAAGAAGTGTATGTTTTTCAGCCCCGTGGCTTTGTGCAGAAAGGGCATGAAAACCAGGTTTGCAGGTTAAAGAAGGCATTATATGGTTTAAAGCAAGCACCACATGCTTGGTATGAGAAGATACATGCCTATCTGATTGCACATGGTTTTGAGAATAGTCCAACTGAAAGCACCTTATATGTTAAGCGTGCTAATGATGTGCTTCTGATCATTGTTGTCTATGTTGATGACATGCTGCTCACTGGTCCTATTGAGACACATATTGCTGATTTTAAGGCTGATTTGCATGCCTCATTTGAGATGTCTGATTTGGGGCATTTGCATCACTATTTGGGCATTCAGTTTATGCATGTTGATGGTGGAATGGCTTTGTGTCAAACGAAATATATTGACACATTATTGCAGCGTTTTGGCCTTGAAGACTGTAAGCCTATTGCCACTCCTATGGAGACAGGTTTACGATTGAGTCTTCATGATGCTGGAGATGCATTTGATGCTGTTCTCTATTAGCAGGCTGTTGGATGCTTGATTTACTTATGCATTACTCGGCCAGATATTCAGTTTGCTGTCTCACAGATGAGCAGGTTTATGCATTGCCCGAGAGTCACGCATTGGAAAGCGGTTAAGCGCATCTTTCGCTACTTGAGTGGTACTCGGCTACTTGGGTTGTTTTATCCCAAGGGGGGATCACTACCGCCAGATTTGCATGCTTTTTCTGACTCAGATTGGGCTGGTTGCTATGACACTCGTGTGTCCACTAGTGGTTTTTGCTTCATGCTTGGTAGCTCATGTATATCTTGGTTGAGCAAGAAGCAGCCTACTGTGGCCACTTCCAGTTGTGAGGCTGAGTATAGGGCAGCTTTCACAGCGACTGTTGAGTGTGTGTGGCTCAGACGCCTTATGGCTGATTTGGGCGTTGGCCAGTCTTCTGCCACCACCATCTTCACTGACAGTCAGAGCGCATTGGCAGTTGCGAGGAACCCTGTGTTCCATGCTCGCACTAAGCACATTGAGGTGCATTATCACTATGTCAGGGAGAGGTTCTCTGCTGGGGAGATCAGCTTGGCATATGTGCCCACGCAGGAGAACATTGCATACCTTTTCACGAAGGCTCTGCCTAGGGAGAAGTTTGAAGCTTTCCGCAAAGCTTTGGGCTTACTTCCTTTTGTGGAGTGATTTCCACATAGCTTGGCACTTCCTTATACATGAGTGCCAGCTCCTTGTTCACCGCATCACTCCCAGGGGGGATTTGTTGATATATTTAGGTAGTGATGTGTGTGAACACTCTAGGACCGCCGGGGCACTTTTTTCCCTCTTTAGGAGGTTTTTTTCCCCCGGCTTGTATATACGCCGATTGCCCTAATGGGCTACTAATTTTTGTACATTCTCTAGTAATACATTCAGTCTTGTGTGTTGTGCTCCAAGCTTCTTCTTCTTCCTTGTGCTGTTCGCGTGCTTCCGCACACGTCTATCTCCAACAGGAAGATCACTCTCAAAAAGATAGATCAAAACAGATAAGTTGGAGTTAGCTCAGAGGTGAAAAACTTGCTATTTTGGTTCATACACCCGTCCACTGTTTTGCATATTTCTCTGAGCACAGCAGCAATTAGCTTAATTCCTCTTGGGGAAGTCTAGTTAACTTAAAGAGCTAACTTTCAAGAGTAATCTCATAAAAAATAAAGAACCATACACTGAGAATGAGTTTTAACAAGTGATGACATCATCCCGATTTTCACGGGCTACTACAGTTTGAGACCATTGAGCAAAAAAATGAACATAACTCAAAATGTAGGACTCCAATGATTATGAAAATTTGTATGGTTGTACTAGATAGTAAGCTGACTCCAACAAGCTTTAAATCACTGAATTTGAATAAGTAACCACTGAGAAATGGCTCTGACAAGGTGAGTGAAAAAGTCGGGTACCTGACAGAGAAGTGAAGATGAATAGATACTGTTGACTTCAACTGAACATAACTGAAGATTGCAACATCCAAATGACATGAAACTTTGTGAGTATATAGTAGACTTATAGAGCTAACTTTACCAAGTTAAAGCACTGAAAATGAGGCACCAAGCTCAGAGAAAACATCTCTGCAATCTGACTAAGGAAACTAAGAGATATGGCAGTGAGTAGTATACTTCACAAGAACATGGAAATATGAACCCAAATGATAATGAAAATGAAAGTATATTGCTTGTACAATACAATGACTTATTGACACATATGTGTGCCTTGTAATCACACCTTGATATGGTATAAAGCTCAGTTCTTGGAGGTCTTCACATAAGTCTCTCTAACCACGAGTAAAACTGCCATCTATTTATAGTTGAGTTTGGGAGGCTAACTTCCCTCAATCACTCTCCAATCAATCAATGATTGATTTGATTCTCTACCTACCACAAATCACGAATTCGTGGCTCCTCTTTCCCTTTTTGATCAAGTGGACTCAACCACTTACGATTCTTTCACTTTTACATTAAGTAAACTCTTCAAAAGTTACAAGAGGTAGTTCACAAGTGAACTTTACATAGTCTTCATTTTGAAGCTTCTTTTATGACTTTGTGGGACTCAAGCCAATACTTAGGCTTGTCATAGACTTGCTCCAACAGCTCCCCCTCAAGCCAAGTATGCTTGAGGTCTTCAATCTTCCAAGATTACCTGCAAACCAATCATAGCCTTGAATTTGCAAAGCTTTGTACCATCCAATGCTTTGGTTAGAATATCTGCACATTGTTGATGAGTGGACACATATGATATTTGAATCTCTTTGCTTAGAACCTTTTCTCGTACATAGTGATAATGAACTTCAATATGTTTAGTCCTTGCATGAAAAATAGGATTAGCAGCTAAGTGAATAGAACTCATATTGTCACAAAAAATAGTTGGAGTTCCAAACTCCAATCCAAGATCTTTGAACAATGTCTTCATCCACATAGCTTCTTGTGTAGCTATGGCAAGACCTCTATATTCAGCTTCAGTAGAAGAGAGAGAAACTGTGGGTTGCTTCTTGGATGACCATGAAATAAGCTTTGAACCTGCAAAGGTAAGATAACCTGAAGTGCTCCTTCTATCTTCTTTGGAGCCAGCCCAATCTGCATTAGAAAATAGTTTCAACCCTAAATCAGATACATAAGGATAATAAAGTCCTTCATTTATGGTTCCTTTGAGATACTTGAGAATCCTTTTGGCAGCATCCATATGTGGTTTCCTTGGTGTGTGAGTGTGCATAAATTGGCTTAGCACACTCACATTGTAACATATATCTACTCTTGTCAATGTGGCATAGTTGAGACTACCCACTAGACTTTCATATGATGTGATGTCCTCTATGAGTTCACCTTCATGTGAGCTCAATTTGTGATTGACCTCCATTGGAGTACCTGCAATCTTACAATCTTGCATCTTGAATTTTGCCAACATGTCAAGGTACTTTCTTTGAGTGAGAAACAAACCATGATCTTTGTAGACAACTTCCAAGCCTAGGAAGTAGGTAAGTGAACCCAAATCACTTATCTTGAACTCTTCTCTCATCTAATCTTTGATCTTCTTCATACCATCTGCATCATTTCCTGTCAATATAATATCATCTACATATACACATAGGTAGATGGCCTCAGAGTTACTCTTTTTGATAAAGAGTGAAGGATCTGCCTTGCTTGGTTGAAAGCCTTTGTCCTGCAAGAATGAAACAAGCCTGAAATTCCAAGCTCTTGGAGCTTGCTTGAGACCATACAATGCTTTGTTAAGTTTACACACATAATCAGGATAAACTTGATTCTCAAAACGAGGTGGTTGTGCCATATATACCTCTTTTGTTATCCAACCATTCAAGAATGCATTCCTTACATCTAGTTGAAGTATATTCCAATTCTTGGAAGAGGCAATACTAAGCAAAACCCTAATAGTAGGCATCTTTGCCACAGGAGAGAAGGTCTCCTCATAATCAATTCCCTGAGTTTTTGTAAAGCCTTTTGCTACAAGCCTTGCCGTATACCTGTTAATGGAACCATCAGAATTCTTCTCGAGTTTATAGACCCATCTTGAGCCTATTACCTTCATGGATGAAGTCTTCGGCACCAAATCCCAAGTGTTGTTTTCCTCAAGTGCTTCAATCTCTTCCTTCATTGCATGCTTCCATTCTGTTTTATCTTTGGCCTCTTCAAATGATGATGGCTCCTCTTGGTTTATGTCCTGTGCTATGTAAATAGAATGTTTAGTTACTAATGAGGTGTCAAACCCATACCTTTCTGGTTTTTTCTTTTCCCTCATAGATCTTCTTAGGCCATGATGTGATGATTCTGCCTCATGTCCAAGTTCCTGCAATTTTGCTTTACCTTTAGACTTCCATGCTTTGATCTTTTCCATCTGAGATTCTTCATCATCCTCTGAGGTGTCTTGTTCTTCAATCTTTGGTTGTTCTCTACCAAGCTTTGGAAAATCTTCTTCAAGATCATATGGTAAAATTGACCTTCCTGCATGAATCTTCATACCATGAATTGTTCTCATAAAAAACTACATCTCTGCTTACCAAGAATCCTTTGTTGGTAGGGTTGTATAACCTGTAGCCCTTTTGATTGTTGTCATATCCAATAAATACACACCTTTCTGCCTTTGGATCCATCTTGCCTCTAATCTGTGAAGGAACATGAGCAAAAGCAATACATCCAAAAATTTTACAATGATCTAAGCTTGGTCTTCTTTCATTCCAAGCCTCATATGGAGTCATCCCATCAAGGGATTTTGAAGGCAACCTGTTAATCAAGTAAGTGGCTATAGATACAGCCTCAACCCATAGGTAATTAGGTAAATGCTTTTCATTTAACATAGACCTTGCAGCTTCAACAATTGCCCTATTCCTCTTTTCTACCACTCCATTTTGCTCAGGAGTGTACCTTATAGTTACCTCTCTTTTGATTCCTCTTTCTTGAAGAAAAGAATCAAACTCATGGGAGAAGTATTCTCCCCCTCCATCTGACCTAAGCCTTTTTAGTGATTTACCTGTTTGATTCTCCACAAGAGCCAAATATCTTTTGAAACATGAAAAAACTTCATCTTTGTGTTTCATAAAGAATAGGATAGTCCATCTTCTGCAATCATCAATAAAGGAGACATAATACCTTGATCCAAATATTGAAGCTTCCTTGATAGGTCCCCATACATCTGTATGAACCAACTCTAAGAGATCTCCATGCATATAACCTTTCTTCATGAATGGTAACCTGTGAGACTTTCCAAATTGACATGCACTACACTTATAAATCATATGTTGTTTTGACAAATTAGGGAGTCCAAGTACACTTTGGTCCCTCCAAATTTGCTTTAATGACCTTTCACCAATATGTGCTAACCTTTTGTGCCATACTTCCAATTCTGTGAGTGTCTGACTACCATAATTAAAGAGAGCAATGTTTCTAGTGTCCTGTAATTCAAATGTGAACAATCTACCTGTCTTTTCACCTTTTGCAATTCTTCTGAATCCTTGACTTGGATCTTCAACAAATGCTCCTGCTTTTGTGAACCTGACTTGCAACCCTTTCTCTACTATCTGCCCAACACTTATCAAATTCTTTGTAATGGTAGGGACATAGAGTACCTTACTGAGTAGGTTGATGTTTCCATCAGGTGCTTTGACATTGCCTATTTTCTCCACAGGATGTTTTGTATCATCTCTTGTTTGTACCTCATGCTTATTCCTTGGATCTTCTAAATCTGATAGGAGTGCCACATTTCCTGCCACATGATTTGAACAACCTGAATCTATGTAGAAAACATGCTCATCAGATTTACCTTGTGGCATAGCCATGCTCATGATCAATAATGAATCCTCTTTGTTTGGGTCTTCTGTGTAGTTATTGTAGTCTCTCCTTCCTTTGTAGCCTCCTTGATAGTTTGAATGATTGTAGTTGTTGTAGTTGCCATCATAATTATTGAACCTTCCTCTTGAGTAGCCATAACTTCCTCTATTGTATCCTCTGCCTCTTTGATTCCTGGAATTCCTAAAGCAATTTTCAGTTGTATGATTAGTTAGTCCACAAATAGAACATGAGTTGGAGTCTTGGGATCTCCCCCTGCCTTGTCTAGCTCCTCTTCCTCTACCTCTGCCATGTCTTCATCTACCTGCATAGTTAGCTTGATATGTACCTGCTTCATCATCCACTTTCTTTGCCTTTCCTTTGTTATCTTTGGACTTGCTTTTATCAGTGTATAAAGCTGAAGATTGATTACCTTTAGAGCTTTCTCCATTTTTGATAAGCTTTGCCTCTTGAGTAAGTAGTTGTCCAATGAGTGTATTGAAATCAGGTACATGCATGTCCATGTACAAATCCATAGCTGTGGTGAATGCTTCCCACTTGTCATCTGCCTTCAAGCCATTGATGACCTGCCTTACAATTTGCTCTTCATCTATTACCTCTCCAATGCTTCCCAACTGATCTGCTATGTCCTTGAGCTTTGTGACAAAATCAGTCACATTTTGTTTGGGAGCCTTCTTGAGAGTTGTGAAATCCAGCCATAGTTGATGCTTCCTAGCTTTAGTACTTGAAGAAAAGAAAGCTTCAAGTGCATCCCAGACTTCCTGAGATGTCTTACAACTTCTAATGTGAGGCAACAAAAAATCTGAGATAGAGTTGAGGAGATAAGACCTTGCAAGTGCATCCTTGGAGCACCATGTGCTCAATCTTTCTTGCTCTTCTTGTGTTGGTTGACTTTTGTTCCTGAAACTTGGCATAACTTCATCTCCAGCCACATAACGATATAAACTTCTACCTTGGAGATAAACTTCCATTCTTAATGACCAAGCTGAGTAGTTACCTCTGTCCAATTTGTCAATTGATGAAGGAAATCCATCTGCCATGTTGTCCAACCTTGCTCTGATACCACTGTGAAGAGATGGATAGGTATGTGCTTGAAGATGAAGAGGTGTTGCAAAATCCTTGATCTACACCAGCCAAATGAACTCCAAGAGTATATGGTGGGCCCTTTTAGCTTGCAAATGGATGTATTATACACCCTATGTACCTTGGAAGATCACTCTCAAAAAGATAGATCAAAACAGATAAGTTGGAGTTAGCTCAGAGGTGAAAAACTTGCTATTTTGGTTCATACACCTGTCCACTGTTTTGCATAATTCTCTGAGCACAGCAGCATTTAGCTTAATTCCTCTTGGGGAAGTCTAGTTAACTTAAAGAGCTAACTTTCAAGATTAATTGCGTAAAAAATAATGAACCATACACTGAGAATGAGTTTTAACAAGTGATGACATCATCCCGATTTTCACGGGCTGCTACAATTTGAGACCAGTGAGCAGAAAAAGGAACATAACTCAAAATGTAGGAATCCAATGATTATGAAAATTTGTATGGTTATACTAGACAGTATGTTAAATCCAACAAGCTTTAAATCATTGAATTTTAATAAGTAACCACTGAGAAATGGCTCTGACAAGGTGAGTGAAAAAGCCGGGTACCTGACAGAGAAGTGAAGATGAATAGATACTGTTGACTTCAACTGAACATAAATGAAGATTGCAACATCCAAATGACATGCAAATTTGTGAGTATATAGTAGACTTATAGAGCTAACTTTACCAAGTTAAAGCACTGAAAATGATGCACCAAGCTCAGAGAAAACATCTCTGCAATCTGATTGAGAAAACTGAGAGATATGGTAGTGAGTAGTATACTTCACAAGAACATGGAAATATGAACCCAAATGATAATGAAAATGAAAGTATATTGTTTTTACAATACAATGACTTACTGATACATATGTGTGCCTTGTAATCACACCTTGATATGGCATAAAGCTCAGCTCTTGGAGGTCTTCACATAGGTCTCTCTAACCACGACTAAAACTGTCATCTATTTATAGTTGAGTTTGGGAGGCTAACTTCCCTCAATCACTCTCCAATCAATCAATGATTGATTTGATTCTCTACCTACCACAAATCATGAATTCGTGGCTCCTCTTTCCCTTTTTGATCAAGTGGACTCAACCACTTAAGATTCTTTCACTTTTACATTAAGTAAACTCTTCAAAAGTTACAAGAGGTAGTTCACAAGTGAACTTTACATAGTCTTCATTTTGAAGCTTCTTTTATGACTTTGTGGGACTCAAGCCAATACTTAGGCTTGTCATAGACTTGCTCCAACAATAATCCTACCCTTGCAAGATGGTAGTTTTTAATACTCTCCATTATCATACAAAATGGTATACCTACACCATCTGCTGTCCAATGGTGTTGGTCTGGATTTTGAATTCTGTTATCTTCAACTCCTTCATACTCCTCTGCTTGTGTGGTTGCTACCTGATCTTCAACTTGTTTTTGTGGATTTTCCAATTTTTTCTGTAGATCCTCCACCATCAACATAAGTCCTTGGTTCTGGGATAGTAACAATTCCTTTTCTGATTTCCATTCATTACTTTCTTTTTCCATATTCAGATGTAATTTACTCCTTTCTTCTATCATATCCATATGTAATTTGTTGTATCCTCTCATTGCACTTGCAGCATGTACACTGGCTTGCTTCTCCATTTCCTTGACCTCTTTCAATTCTGCTTGTAGCTTTAGAATCTCTTTATTCAATTCCTCCCTTTCATCCTGTGTTATCTATAAAATCTTATTTTCTTCTTTCATTTGTCCTTCCTCCATCAATAATCTGTTTATATCTTTATTTGCTTTAACCATGATTTGATATGAGCTTTGAAGTGTTCTCAATCTTCCTTCCATTTTCTTCAACTCCATTTCCACTTTGCTGCTATGCTCTATCTGCTTTGCACATTTGTCTTCAAGAAATTGAATTTTGTTTTGTTGTTGAACCTCCAGTTCTTCCAATGAGATTATCCTTTTGGTCAAATCCTCATTTCTTTCCTGAATCACCCTCAGTTGTTCCTTTTCTTTCTTTTGCTCATTAATGATTCTAATGCCTTTCATAAACTCTGATTCAGCCACCATTCCTGATATAATCATGTTTCTACTAGATGGTCTGAATTATTCTATATTACTCATGATAATTTTGCAGGCAGACCTGATATCCTTGGGTATTCTTTCCAACCTAGCTTCTAGCTCCACTTGCTTTACTTCTATCTGCTTTTCCTCTTTGCATTCATTTTCTTCTTCCTCCACTTCCTCATATTCTATGACCTGATTCTTTTGCTCTTCATAACCCTTTTCTTCTTCCATTCCTTCTTCTTCTTTTCCTCAAGTTCCTGTTGTTTTTCCTCAATGACCTGTCTTTCCTTTTTCTGTACTTGGTTATCCTGAATTGAAGTGGAATCACTTTCTACTGAGATCTTTATCTCGTCCATTAGTTGCTGCTCCTTTTGTCCCTCCTCTTGCTCATCTATATCCATAAGATCCAATTCTTCTTCCTTTTCCTGATCTTCTGTAGTTGTGAACTCTCCATTATGATTTAGATCATAAAGTATATCTTCTATACTTTGGTTTATTTCTTTTTCTGTATTCCCTTCTTTAACGTCTTTGAAATCCACCTTTTCCAATACTTCCTCTGTTTCCTCAATCTGATCTTTATCTTCTTTATTGTGCACTGAACTGCATGTCTGAGCCTCCTTTTCCACTTCTAACTTTTCCTCATTTAGTTTGAAATAGGTTTGCTGAGATGGTTTTGTCCATATTGCTCTAAACCCTGTGTCCACCAACCCACTACTAAACTCTTTCCTTGCTTCAACCTCTTCTTCCTTAATTATTGCTTTACCTTTTAATATCCTTTTTTCTTCTCCAAGACTAACCTGTTTTGCTACTTCTTCATGGACCTGTATCCCTTGTGACTTCTGACTCAAATCTTCTGGTGTTTTGCTTTTTTCAGAGACTTGTACTGTCACTATTGGTGTGCTAGGTACTGATAAATTAAACTTTTCAAAAGAAAGTTCTCAATGTCACTTTCTGAATCTGAAGAAAACTGTGAGGAACCAGCTATCCCTGATTTGTCCATTCTTTATTCTTCTTGGTTAGCTCTTTTTCTACACAGGTTTTTTATGAACCTTCTTCTTCACTACTACTGTAGTTCTGGTTTCAGGACGACCTTGTAATTCCTTAAAATATGCAAGCAATGCCACTTCCTTTTTAACAAATACTTCTTCAGTGTCTGCAGCCATCATTTGATCATGTAGCTCTTCATAATGTTCCACTTCTTCTTTTATCCAATCAGTGGCTTTACAAGAATAGTCTTCCAACATCTTTTGATACTGGGCTTCATAGATTGCCCTCTTATTGTTTCCTTGAGTCAAATAAGAATACAATTGTTCCTTACTTGTTTGAGGTGGATGAGGTTCTTTTGATGACTGTACTTCTGTTGCAGAGCTAAAGAAAGCGCAAAGCAGAGAAAAAGACGGGCCCCAAAATTTTTCCGATTTGGACATCATATTTTTGTATCATAATCATTCTTGTAATATATTTTCCGTTGTAAAGGCACTAGAGGAGTCCTCTAGATGCATCCCCACCGAAGATTAGAGATTTACCCTTGTAAAATAGTAGGAAATTAGTCTCTTAGTGAATAAAGTGCCGGTCTCTTGTGTGAAAGGACCATTTTTAGGGCACTAGTATATAAGTCAAATGTGACTCTTTGTAAAGAACTTTTTGCCATTGTGAGAATAGAGAGCACAGAAATTCAAATTTGTGTCTTCTTCACTCTGTATCTTCTTCTTTGTGAGCTTGTATGCATGTGTATTGCTTGGAAAGAGTGCGTGTGAGTGTTGTCTATCCATGAAAGTGTTTATTTGCTGTAGGTAAGGTGTGTGCGACGTGTAGGAGGTGCTGAAGTGTAGAAAAGTATTCCCGCGACTCAGTATTTTGCTCATAACTTGAAGTAGGAGCGTCAGAATTGAGTGAAAGCACTGCCATTGGATGCGTCTTCTCGAGAGTTTCGAAACGCATATGCTATTCGCTATATTTGGAGCTCGGAGTTGGGAGAAAAGTCCAAAATACTGACAGCTGCTGCACCAAGTATCGTTTCGTCATGACCAACAGTTGAAGCTTGTTTGGATAAGTCTTTGCCTCATTTACACTCTTTGAGTAGTTCATTTGCATTGATCATTACATGATTGCATGTCCTCATACAATCGGCTAGGTTTGTATACTCTTTGGATTGATAATTAAAAGCGTGTATCCCCACTATATGCACTTGAGAGGGGATTGAGGTATAGTCTCTTTCTCCGCAAGTCCCTAAGTTGGTACTTAGGTCAACACACTTTTTGGCGCCGTTGCCGGGGATTGAGGTATAGTCTCTTTCTCCGCAAGTCCCTAAGTTGGTACTTAGGTCAACACACTTTTTGGCGCCGTTGCCGAGGATTGACGAATCAAACCGAGGCATTCGTGTGATGGTAAGTAGCTTTTTTGCATTGAAGTAAGTGGAGGAGTGGAAATTTTCTCTTCTTTGGTAAGTCATTTTCAGCCGCACTTGCTACTTCTCATTCTTGGAGTGTGTGTAGTGAGTTGTTAGTTTAGGGAAGTGAGTAGAAGGAGTAGAGTAGGAGTAGTTAGAGAGTAGATCAAGTCATTAGGGTAGAGTTTAGTTTTTGTTCAGTCAAGTTTCCTTTTTGTAAGCAAGAAAATCCCAAGTATAAAAGCCAAAAAGAGTCATTTTGCAAATCACTTGCCTAGAAAGCAAGTATCGTGAGTTGCAGTGTCGAGTATCGTGAGTGCTGCATCAGAGATCGTGTTGGAGCAAATAAGCGATCTGGGGCTACACAGAGAAAGGGGGAGTGATAGAGGAATTGCAACAGCCCCCAAGGTGAGCACATTGTGGTTGTGTTGTACTTTTTGCCTGTAAATCAAGTTCCAGGGAAAAGGCGATCTGCGTCAGGTATCGTTTAGGACCAACAGGATAAAAAAGATGTTTTTTGATTGATACAGAGAGAGAGAAAAGGGTAGGAGAGTTAGTACAACAAGTTTATTGAAGCAAAATCTAAAAAATCTCTTTCCCAAAATTTCTCCAAGGGTCAAGTATCGTTTTACTCCCGCGGTCGAGTATCGCGATACATAGCGAGTATCGTTTTGCTCCTGTGGTTGAGTATCGCGATATTTCCCTCCGATCGTGTATCGTTTCATACCGATCGTGATACTTGGTCAGAGATCGTTTTGACTAGCGATCATTGATCGTGTATCGTTTCATACCGATCGCGATACTTCAGAAGTATCGTGTATCGTGTATCGTTTCGGCCAAAGATCGGTATCGTTTGGCCCAGAGATTGTGTATCGTTTTGGCCAAAGATCGTCGATCGTGTATCGTCGGGTCTTCAGAGATCGCGATACCTAAAGCCAGATCGAGTATCGTTTGGTGTTTACCGATCGCGATACCTAACAAATATCGTGTATCGTTTCGCCAGCGATCGTCTGCGAAAGATCGTTTTTTGAGGTATCGTTTTGCGAGAGATCGTGTATCGTTTGGTGGAAGTATCGTGTATCGTCTGTGTTCAAGTATCGAATATCGTTTGGGATCAAATATCGTGTATCGTTTTATCCAAGGTATCAAGTATCGTTTTGTTCAGGTATCGTGTATCGTCTGGTCTTCAGAGATCGCAATACTTAACAAGTATCGGGTATCGTTTCAGCCAGAGATCGTGTATCGTGGAATTTGGAGGTTAAGTATCGTGACTTGAATAGTTATTTTCAGTCAATTTTTAGCCAACATTCTTCCTAGAATTTTGACCTTTAGTGAAGAATCCCAGAGGCAAAAGGTTAGCAAAGACCGATCAGAGTTGTTAGGTGGATGAACCTGAGATCCGGAAGAACTCTAGGAAGCCGAAGAAGTGTAATCTCTTCTGTAGGTAGTGTAGCAGAACCAAGTAACCGTTCACATTATTCAAAGACCTCCAGTGAGTCAGAGGAAGAAATTCCCATGGCTTTAGAGGATATGCAGAACACAGTACCCATGATTGGCATGATGTCGATCATTGAAGGAGAGTACAGGACCTCCTTGGAGTATGTGAACACCAACCAAAATGAGATCCCTATTTATTTGGATGGGCTAAACAGATCACTGGCCAGGTTAAAGAGAGCGTCAGAGGCTTACATAGTGCCTAGACCAGTAGTCAAGTACATAGGAGGATTTTACATGGACAAAAGAGATATCCAATATGTTGTCACAGAACACCCAGAAAACATTAATGAAATTGGTGAAGAAAATAATGCTTCAAACTTAAATGGAGGAGGGAATGAAGAGCAAGTAACTACACCTAGAGGGAGATCTACGGTTGCTAGGATTTGGTGAGGAGATCTGATTCCCCAAGATGACAGCTTAATGGATGTATATCTGATCAATGGGATAGAGCATCTTCTTAGAGCACATTCTTCAATATGGGAAGCTGCCCCTAATCCAGTCACCATCTATGAGTTACATGATCCTGATTTCTCTACCATCATCACATATCTGGATAAGAATCAGAGAAGATATTGGCCCTTAACAGAAGCGGAAAGAGCTGAGTTGAAATATCAGCATATCCCAGTGTTTCCCCCTAGGGACCAAGCCACTACTTCAAGAAATCCACTTGGAACATCCCATAATGATTCATACCAACAGTCGGGCCAAACACAACAAACACAACAAACACAACAAACACAACAAACACAACAAACACAACAAACACAACAAACACAACAAACTCAAATTCCAGTCAGACGACTTGTGCAGTTCGCAATGCCTGCAAATAACCCTAATTACCGACCTCAACCAACTATTGACCCAAGACATGGAATTCATGCTCCAGTCAGACCGCCGGTAGTAAGAGGACCAAGCATACCAATAGGAAGACCAATTTTCCCAGTAATGCCTAGACCACCCGAAGCAGGAAGAAGATTAAGGCCAATTCAAGTGGCCAAATGCATGAGAAATCACTATGATGGCTCTAGTGAACCTTACAACCATATAGCTGAATTTAAACAAGTAATCAGAGCCGAACAGGTAGAAGACTTTTTGATCCAATATGAGTCCTTTGGCCTTACTTTGTCAGATATGGCGTTAGCATGGTTTCAACCATTGGACCCTAATACTTTTCAAAACATGGAGCAAGTATACCAAGAAATGATTGAGGAATTCACTAAGTCAGGAATTAAAAATAATTCTTCATCATTGATCCATAGTTTCAAGCAAGTCCCTACCGAATCAGTGAGATTAGCTGCAAGAAGATTCAAACAGTATGTAGACAGATGCCCAGTAGAAGAGAGACCTACCCAAAATAAGATGGTATCATTATTTTTGGAAGGATTGTTGAACGGATCTTTGAGATCATTGGTGTATGTAAAGAGAGTTCAGACTTTGCAAGAATGCATGAAGGAATGCATAGATCTAGAAGACAACCTAGCAGAGGACCTGAAAATACCTCAAGGTAGCTTGAAGAGTGAAGATTCGGCCAGTAGCACATCAATCCCTAAAAACAATGTAGAGGAAATAGCCGATTTGGTAGCGAAGAAGTTGAACGTTCAAGGACAGAGGAACTACCCCAATAACCCTATGAGAGTACCCATGCTCAGAAGATGTATGCAGTGCGGAGGAGATCATCCTTCTCACTTGTGTACTAGGGGAGTAGTCCCACCACCTGCTTATGTTTATAATAGACCCCCTGTCCCAGGACCTCTACAATATTGCAGTGTAGAACAAAAATATACAAATCACAATACAGAGAATTGCCTTTACAATAGGCAAGCGAGACCAGCACAGCCATACATGAGACCTTATGGATACCCTCAGAGAGATCAGGGAGGTGAAGCTTTTAGATATCCCACTTATCAACCGCAAGCACCAATGCCACAACCATATGCGTATCAGGGATACACCCAACCACAACCTGTACTAGGACAACAACCACCCCATCCTCAGAACGTTGTCCCAGTCAAGATTGCTCAACCTGAAGAAAACCTAGAGAGAGCAATAGTCCCAGCCACACCTTTGGTTGGTAATGAACCATATGACTCATCTTACGACCATAGTCAAGGAGCATATCCCACTTATGAAAGCTCAATGATGGAATATGGACAACTGTATGAACCATATGCCTATGGCAGGGAAGCATCAGATAGTTCATACGGATATGAGCAGGACTATGTGTCATTAATGTACACAACTCCAAGAGCAACCATACCACCCCGACCCATAAACAGACCGCCTGTACCCAGAGGACCATGTTATAGATGTGGAGGTGATCACTACATCAGAGAATGCACATTGCCAAATCCACCACCACCACAACGAGTCTGGGAAGGCTACTGTAGTGATTGTGGTAAGGAACACCTTTTCAGAGACTGCCCCAAGAATCCCAACAAGATTACATCTAACGTGCACATCAACGTAATAGAAGTAATTGAATCATCAGGGAGTGATAAAGAGTACACAGTACCATTGAAAGCAATAACGAGAGCCAAAGCCAGAGAGACCCCAAATAAAACGGAAGAGGACAACGAAAATAACAGGGAGGTGAACACACCCATCCCTCAAAGAGTTGAAGACTGAGAAGAGCCGGAGAAAAGTATTGCAAGTAAAAGGTCCCAGAGATGGAAGCACCGAAGAGATAGGATAAAAGAAAAGAAGCTATTACAAAAAAAGGAAAAGGAGGAAAACGAACAAAAACCAAAAGAAGAACCGAAGAGGGAAGAAGGAAACAAAAATGAACAGTACAGAAAAGAGGAGGTAGGATCAGTGTTAGCAGACCCTATGCCTGAAGACTTAGCCATGTGGATTCAGGCATACAAGGCACGAATAAGAGCAGGACCTACCATAGAACAACATGAGAGGGAATATCCGAGAGGCGACTTAGAAAAAGAAAGACTGGAGATCTGCAAGAAATTGATAGAAGTTGCACAACAGACCTTAGAAAACCCTGCATCGCCTTTACCCAATACCCGAATTTCTGAAGGAGAATTCCAAGAGTGTGTAAACACTCATGAAAAACCTGAAGTGAGTAGAACACAGAATGACGAATGTGGTATTGAGAGAAGGGAAGGATCCATAGTTCCCGAGGTAGAAGGAGAATGGACTAAAGATCTATGGGCACGAGTTCAAGAGGACAAATGGAAGAAAGCGGAAGGAATTGAACCACCCTTTGAAGAACTAGAAGCAGAAAACGAAATAGAGGGTTCAATACCTGAACTAAATTCAGAAGGAATTTTTCCGATGGATGCAAGTGACCAAGGAGAGGAGGATGTAAAGGAACTGCCCAATTACACTGGGGAGTAGGAACACAGTTCAGAATTGTATTGTATTCCCTCAATAAGGAAACGAGAAACGAACCCGTCAGTCCAAACATCTGAGATCATACAATGCCTTAGAGAGGTAAAAATCCCTTGTACCCTAACATTTGAAGAACCGTTGAAGGTAAAACCACATTTGAAGGAGAAATTATTCAATCAATGGGAAGTCAAGGAGGAAAAGAAAGAGATAGCGGACGAAGTAAACACGATGAGAATTCCAGTGGATAAGGTAGGAGACTTTAGTGAGGGAGATGAAGGAAATACCTGCCTTCCAATTACTTATAGGGGTTACACTACCAAAGCCATCTTAGATTCGGGAGCTGGTGTTGGTATTGCTACCAAAGAAATTTGGGAGAAATGGGGAAAACCAGCGTTAAGACCAACACGCATGAAAATACAAATGGCAGACCGACATACAGAAAGACCCTTAGGATTGTTGGAACGAGTAGTTTTCACTACATGTGGAGTGGAATTCGAACACACTTTAGCAATATGTCACTTCGAAAGGCCAAGCAATTATGAAATGATCCTGGGAAGGCCTTTCATGAGGCAGTTAAAGGTTGTACAAGATTGGGGAAAAGATGCGGTATACCTACAACACGCAGGAACCACCACTAGAATAAACCTACATACGTACACTTATCAAGATGTCCCACCTCTACAATGGAATCAAATTCATAAGGAGGAAGACGATCAATCAATTCATAGTGTAGGTTCTAGTGATCAATCTTGGATGAACGAGGACACTCATCTATGGATATGCCAAGCTGCAAAGAAGGAAGAGGAGAGAAGAAAAGGATGGCAGCAGAAACAAGGAATAGCGAGGTCTGTACAAGATCCAGCTTACATGCCACAAGTATTTCCGGATGAAGAATTTGAACCACACAGATGGATGGAAATTTTAGCGACCCTCGATGTCTGTGTAAACGAAGAAGTAGTGACCATGAATGAATGTATCGATGAGGAGGGTTATGATGTGAGCCTGTATGTGGTAGTCCTTCAGGAGGCTGAAGACGGAGAAGTGATCGAGAAAGACTGGAAGGAGGACTACGAGAGCATTGAAATGGAGCCCGAACCAATGGATCTAGGGAATAGGACCACCAACATAAATATCACAGCCAATGAAAAACACCAGGAACTCACACAGAAAAGGGAATTAGAATGTGAAAGAGAATCAGAAGATGAAGAAAATAAACCCCAAGACCAATTCGAAGTACCAGCTCACTTTAAAAAATATGAAGTGGAGGAGAGAAAAATTGCTATTCAAATGCCGAAAAGAGAAGCACAACCTGGAATAGCATATGATAATAAGGAACAAACCAAGAAGATAGTAGTAACTGTAGAAGAAGGAGAAGAACGATGTACCTTCATAGGACAGGATGTCTCATTAGAGGAAGAACAAGAGTTAATTCGTCTCATAAGAGACTATCGGGATGTCTTTGCTTGGACCTATAGGGACTTGAAAGGAGTCGACCCTTCTATATGTGCGCATAGAATCCCCATGACATCCGAAGCCAAACCTTCTAAACAAAGACCATATACTTACAATGATGTGTATTCAACAAAAATAAAGGAAGAAATAGACAAATTACTAGATGCTGGATTTATATACGAAATTGAGCACACGGAATGGGTGTCACCTTTGGTGGTAGTACCGAAAAAGAACGGAAAGTTAAGAGTGTGCATCAATTTGAAGAAAGTAAATGCCGCAACAATAAGGGATAGTTATCCTTTACCAATCACAGATCATCTCTTGGAAAGAGTAGCAGGGAAGGAAGTTTATAGCTTTCTGGATGGCTTTTCAGGGTATAATTAGGTAGCTATTGCTCCTGAGGACCAACATAAAACAGCGTTCGCAACTGAATGGGGAGTATACGCCTTTAGAGTCATGCCTTTTGGTTTAACTAATGCCCCAGCTACCTTCCAAAGATTGATGTGCCATGTATTCAAAGAATTCCTAAGAAAAAGTATGGAGGTCTACGTGGATGATCTTTGTACTTATTCAGCTAGACGACCAGAACATATCCCCGAGCTAGAAAGGATCTTTGCTAAATGTCGACAATATCGAGTATGCCTTAACCCAGAAAAATGTGTCTTCATGGTTAGACAAGGGAAAATATTAGGACATATTGTCTCCAAAATGGAATCTCAACTGATGAAGACAAAATCAAGGTAATTCTGGATTTACCAAGACCGAAGACTACTAAAGAAGTTCAAGCATTTGTGGGACATTGTGGATACTATCGAAGATTTATACATATGTACGCCATAATTGCTAGACCTCTTTATGCATTATTGACACAATTTAATTGGACGGAAGAATGTGAAAAAGCCTTCAATGAGTTAAAGAATCGATTGAGTTCAGCACCAATCCTTCGAGTACCTAACTGGAATAAGCCGTTTCACATTCATGTGGATGCTTCCAAGTTTTCCATTGGTTGCATCTTAGCTCAACCTACCGAATACATGAAAACTAGACCACCCTATAGCCTATGCTAGTAGACAATTAAATCAAGCAGAACGCAATTATACTACCACGGAGAGAGAAGGCCTAGGGATGGTGTACGCAGTCAAAAAGTTCAGACATTACCTGTTGGCAAACAAATTCAAATTCTTCATTGATCATCAAGCCCTATTGTACCTAGTCAACAAGCCTTGTAATACAGGACGACTAGTACGATGGTTTTTATTGCTAATGGAATTTGATTTTGAGGTAGTAGTCAAGAAAGGAAATACCCACATAAGAGTATACCACTTATCAAGAATGACCCATGGAGAACCACCCATAGGAGTACCAGATGATCTGCCAGATACGTACCTTTTTAACTTGGAAGTATGTCCTCAATGGGCAGAAAAGTTGATCCCTATACTTACTCATGGACCTAAAGATGGGATCACCCCAAACCAAACCCAAGACCTCTGGAAGACTAAAAACCTTCACATCATTGCGGGAAGTTTGTATCACCAGGATTCAAGTGGATTATTAATGAGATGCGTGGAAGAAGAGGAACAAGCAATGTGGCTTCAGAAAGCACATGTAAACCAATGGAAAACTCATTTGAATGCAAATGGAACGTGGCAAACACTCAAGAGATTTGGCATATATTGGCCAACCATGCAAAGAGATGCACATAACTATGTATCAACCTGTCAAACCTGTCAAGAACAAATTCCAGATGAGAACTCTACCTTATGCTATTCTACAATAGCACCAAGATGGAGCATGCCACTGGTAAAGTTCTTGAAAACTCAAGAATATCCCGAAGGAGCTACTTCAGCAAGGAAACGTGCGCTTGAAGAACAAAGTAAGGATTATGCCATTATAGCAAAACAACTTTTTAAACGAGGGAAAGATAACCAATTACGAATGTGCATTCACGAAGATGAATATCTTTCTGTTTTAGAGATGGCTCATACAGGAGCTGCAGGAGGACACTTCTCTGCAGATAAAACAGCAAAAATGATCCTCTTTGCTGGAATGTGGTGGCCAACTCTACACCAAGATGCCATGACATATGTGCAACGGTGTGATACTTGTCAACAAACTAAATATCCAATTAGAAGAGATGAGATGCCACTAAGACCCATGATGAGTGCCAGAGCTTTCACAAAATGGGGAATAGACTTCATAGGACCTATTAGCCCACCAGCGAAAGGATCCCATGCCGAATATATAATTGTAGCAACAGACTATCTGACCAAATGGGTTGAAGCCAAAGCAACCAAGAAAAATGACGCAAGAACCACAGCCAAGTTTCTCTTTGAGAACATTTTCACTAGATTTGGACTACCAATAGAAATTGTGAGTGATAGAGGTACGCACTTTGTGAATGAAGTTATAGAAGCTTTATTGAATGAATTCTTGGTAATTCATAAGAAATCAGCTCCTTATCACCCACAAGCCAATGGACAAGCCGAAAGTTCGAATAAAATCTTGTGTACAGTTCTCACTAAAATTGTTAAAGATGGAAGATCAGATTGGGATAAGCAATTACAGCATGCTTTATGGGCATTTCGAGTAGCCTATAAAACCGCCATAGGCACTACTCCTTTTAACTTAGTATATGGACAAAATGCTATTTTGCCAATTGATTTCTTAATTCCCACTCTGAGAGTAGCAACTACTTACGAGTGGACAGGAAATGAACTATCAGCAAAATTGGATCAAATAGAAAAGCTTCATGAAACTAGGTTACAAGCAGTAGCAGGTATTTATGCTGCTAAACGACGACAGAAAGCCTACTTTGATGCGCACATTAAGGATAAAAATTTGAAGGAAGGAGATTTAGTTTTGGTATACACCTTGAAACAACACGCTAAGAAGTTGTAGAAGAGAGGATATGGTCCATTAATCATTAATCGTATATCTACAAGTGGAGCCATCAGCTTAGCAACCTTAGATGGAGATGTAATACCAAACTACATCAGTGGATGTAGAGTAAAAAAATATCTAGAACCATTGACCGAAGAAACAATGTCTCGATTAATCAAAGGCAAGAATAGACGCATAGAGGAGGAAAGGATACGAGAAGAAGCGAGACAGGAAGCATTGGAAAGAATAAAGAAACGGAAGGAGTGGATGAGAGAGCGAGATGAGAGATATCGACTAGGAGAAGAACTCATCCCAATGGCTAATTTTAGAGCCACTCAAAACCTAGGATCTCAGAGAACGCAACCATATTTAAATTTGGGAGCAGGTAAAACGGAGTACCACTTGGTGGATGCTCTCATTGACACAGGAGCTGCTGTAAGCTGTATCAAGCTTTCTTTGACCCAAAAACTCAAGGAAGAAGTACGCCCATCGATGGCCTAGTTGATAGGAATAGGAGGAACAATTACTCAATGCATAGGTGAGATCACCTTACCTCTGCATCTTGGCAACAACACTATGGAACAAAAGCTATTAGTGTGTCATGATCAGGATTTACTTGAAGAGGTAGTGTTAGGTCAAGACTGGATTTACGAATATGAGGTGACCGTTCAATTGGCTTTAGGATACATCTCAGCCAGGATAGGACATCGTGAAGTATTCAGTTTGCTAGACGAACGACCAATCAAATCTGTGAGCATGGAGCAAAAAGTTCATTCTAAAGAACAAAGTCCTGAATGTATGATCACTAGCACTATAGAAACACCTTCATCAAGTACTATATGTGCGGACACATTGAATTCTGCTTGCACACCATCTTCTAGTCTAGCAAGTCATGAGAGTGTCAATCTATCCAAAACCAACCTCAGTGAAGCACCATGCCAAAGAGAGACTAGTCCTCTGAGTAATTCAAAATCTGTACCCATTAAAATATACCCTATTCCATACTCTAACCAAGCGTGGATAAAGAAAGATCAAGTGGAGGAGTATCTTAGAAGCACAACCGACATCAAAACAACCAATCAAATAGGAAAACAATTCAGTCGGAACAACGAAGTCATCGACGAACTGCTACAATATGGATTCCAAAAAAAGTAGTAGCCGCTCAACAGGATCGTTCGCAAATTTGGATTCCTAAGTCATGCGCTCCAAGGAAACCAAGTCGAAATGATGATTCTCAGCACAAGAAGAACCAATATGGTCCACAGTCAAAACAGCCATAAAAAAGGAGTTACTGGAGAAAGAAGGAGTCTGTAACGGCAACCCAAGCCATTCTGAGATTTACAAATCAGATAGAGCAGACATACAACAAGAAGAAAAGAGCCACATTCATCGGAATTGGGCAACCTACCACAAGGCCCAGCACAATGAAGCAGATTTGGATACCTAAAGACAAAGTAAACGGCATGCATCAACCAACTACTTCCAATTGCACACATATGGAGCCTTCGAGACCCAAAGTATGCATGATAGGGCCACATTACAAGGCCAAGCATTCGGCACTTCTTTCTTCTATTTCAGGATAGTCGAGCACATTTTCCTCTTGGGAAATAGGAGAGCACTTGTACATACATTAAGAAAATTACTCAAAAAATTTAATAACCGCTTCGGCTATAACCTAACTTTTATGTTTTCCTTTTCAGATGAAAATATAAAAATACCTAAAAATGTGAAAAATCCAGGTATTACCTTTCTCACACCCACGGGAAAGGGACGACACCATTCACTCGGAGCAATATCAAGCTTATGACGAACAAATAAAGGAGGATTTCTGATAATATATGGCAACTAATTCATACTCTATATTGAGTGCAGATGGCGTCTACTGATTCAGAATCTACGCAACAGGAAGAGGTGCAACTTCTTCCATTGGAATCAATAACAAGAGCAAGAGGCCATTGGTTTCGTGATGACCAACCAGTCTCGGAACTCATTTTCATGGAAACTATCAAGATTATGGATACAGATCACTATTTTCCAATCATGTCACAGGACTTCAAAACAATAATACAGGGATTGCCTCATATTGAAGATGTATGGACACAAGCAGGCATAGAGGCATTTCTCAAATTGCTAATCTATGTTCCAGATTTTCAGAGATGTGCATAGGTAATGAATACCATGCAACCTGCCGCAACAAAAATATCAGTTCCAGAAGCACGAGTATTGGATAAAGTCAGAATTTGGAAGACCATTCAATTCACACATGAGTTGATCAATAAAGATTTTGGATGGAATCAAGCAGGAATTACTAGTGTCAAAGAGGAATGTCATGACCCGAAGAAGAGGTCCTTCCTGGAGATTAACAGAATAGACATTGAAGATGCTATCCGTCTGGTGCATCAACATTTCTGCTTCCCCAGTATGCACAGATACACGGCTCCACAAAAGATTGTAGTACAACTATTATCACATGCCATGCGACAAATAGGAAACAAAATTAATTTAACAGGGTATGTCCAAGAAAGGCTATTTGAAGCCCAGAAGAAATGGGGCCAGAAGAAGTTTTTGAATGGCAGTTCTGCATTAACATTATTGATATATGAAGCACTCGAGATGAAAAATTGCTTACGGGAGATGCCGACCTCAGAAGGGCTAGCCAAATATGCAAAATCCGCTACAGTCCCTAAGAAAAAGAAAGCAGTAGTTATGGTTGAAGAAGCTGGAACCAGCACACAAAAACCCATGAGGGGTACAAAGCGTTTACGGGAGGAGGAAGCCCAAGCTACACCACAATCAAAGAGAATTCATCTCTTACCGAAGATCACGACGGCCCAAATGCCTATTACAAAGAGAGATCTTTTCGCTGCCCTCGAAGAAACACATCAGTACATGAAAGGGCAGGTGAACTTAAACATTCAAGGTCATCATTATAGACAGACAAGTCAAGAGAAACAACAACGGAGTCCAGAGAAGACACCAAAACAAGCTGGAAGATACAAAGAACTAGGGATAGATGATTCCAGTACCAATACGGATTCTAGCCCTGAAAAAGACAACTTGGATACTGATATAAGGACAGAAACTCAAGAAGGAGAATGGAATGAGATCGATCAATTGGAAGTGACGCCGGGAAATCATGAAGAAAAGGAAAAGAATGAAGAAGATCCCATTGAACCGGAGCATGTCATTCAATTGAATGATACTACAAAGATAAGCATCAAGGAAGCTCCCACCAACGTTACACAAGTCAAACCACCTATCAAAACGGAAGTACACTCAGGAAATATGTGAACTAAAAAAGCAGTTAAATATAGCACATGGAAAACTGGCCACAAGCTACAGTGAAAACATGGATAATGTGGCTGAAATCGGAAATGAATTACTTGCAGCAAAAGAAGCACTCAGCACATCCATGCAAGAAGTAAAAGATAAAGATGAATGCATAGCACAATTAAAGACTCAGATAAAAGAGAAAGAACCGATCGGGACACCAGTAGTGCCGGCTGTAGCTCAGTGATGAGTAGCACCTCCTTTAATGTCAATCCGGGAAGACGTGAGGATGGTATGAAGACCTCGAGCAAGTGGAAGCACAAGTGTGTGAGTGAGAAGCACACCAACATGCACACACATACACACACACGCGCACACACAGTAAGACAAAGAGTGAGTAGCAATGGAGTTTTTAGATTACTTTCAAGAAGCTCTTACAAGTTAGTTTCAATTACAATCTAACCCCAAAAATGAGCTCTCTAGCTCTTTTTATAGTTTTTGACTAGTTTTGGCCCTGTCCAGACCTAGTGTCCGGCCTAGTTAAAAATTAGGTTCCAGGGCTTATTTGGGGGCTCAAACGAGATCTAAAAAATACGAAAATTGGTACGCAACTACTTCTAAGGCTCCTCAAGCTCAAGGACTCCTTGGCTTGCACAAAATGGAGCTACAAAAATGTGAAATGATATTTACAATGATTGTTAGTGATAAAAATCACTGTTGTTGTAGGGGTTTCTTCTAGTGATCTGCCATACATATCTTCGAGCTCCCTACTTGCTCTTCCTCCTTGCATGTCCATCTCTTTGATCTGCATTAGTGTCTTGAAAAATTATTGGCCTACTTGCCAGATCTTCTTTGACTGCCCTGTTTGCTTGTGTTGTCCCTTCGCTCTGACTCCCTTCTTTGACTTTCACGTCTTGTAAGTCCTGGTGTACCAAGACTACTGCCAACACCCCCCCCACTCTCGCGTCTGTCGCCCCTGACAGACCCTTGTCTAGCTGCTTTTTGTACGTAATATTGGACAACATCCGCGGCGAGGTGGTGTTCTTCTAACCTGAGTCCCCTTGCTAGATCTGTCAGCAATGCATCCCAATTGACTGGCCCTGGGACATCTGGATGTGGCACCCGTAATTGTTCTGAGTGAATGGTTCGCTCCGCAGCAAATAAATGGAGGAGATGTGAGGGTCTGGGTACAAATATTTCTGAGTGGTATTCCCAGAACCCTGTTATGAACATCTCCTCGAATGTTTGTTTAAAGCAGGCTGGGAGGTATTTTATTCTTGCGTGCCAAGCATATATCACCTCTATGGAAGGAGTGGTACTCATGTCATAAACTAAATCCTGATTTCCTGTAAGGAATCCGACACCTGAGAAGTGTGGGTCCTTGATATTCTTGAATGTCCTGAATGTAATAAGCATTAATTCAAAAATTTTCATGCACATCTGGGCCATCACATCAGGTGTATTCCTTAATCGGATGCTCCAGTGCCGTATGGTGGAAATCATGTAATTGATGGTGGGAGGTCCTTGAGGGGGTGCTAGATAGACGTAGTTTAACCATTTGGCGCAGCCTTTGATATTCTTGACTGCAAGGGTAAACTCTGGCCATGTGCGTCTGCGAAATACAGGAACATAACAAGGGTTATATTTAATAAAAAGAGGCATATTCGTCCAGGTGCGAACCATCTCCGGGTAGGTTTCGAGGAGTCGGATCCTCCAGGTGGGTTGATGAATGGATCCTTTTTGAGCGCTCTCTGGAATGTCATCTGGCCCAAATTGTGTAGCAAACGTTGGAGGTTTGCCACATCTTTGTTGGATTTCTGCATTGTAGTCCGCCAGGAGTATACAATATGGCACGTATTGGTCATCATTGGTTCCGATCCATCTATGGTGGGACATGCTGCGGAAGTATTCTGATTTAATAATAGTGTCCTCTATCTTTGCCATAGATTGGATTTGAACTGCCACTCGATCTGCATGAGTTGATGCTGTTTTCTCTAGTGTTTGGAGCCACTCAGGTACTTCAATTTCTAACGTATCCATTCCTTCTGCGGTTTGCTCACCACCAGGCATTGGCATAGGAACGTATGGTTCCTCATACGTCTCATCTACCTCGATGGGTACCAAATCCTCGGGTTCTGGTTCGACAACTGGAGAGGGCTGCCTTTCGTGTGTGAGTAATCTTGCCTGTAATTCGGCCACCTGCTCTTTCAATGTCTTGACTTCCTCTGAAGTCGTGATCGTTTCTGTGACTCTGGTTGCTGTTTGTTGCTCTTGGAGTTGATTGCGCAGCGCATCACGTTCCCTTTCCAAGTCATCATAAGCTTCTAATAGATCTGCATAGCTGTCCAATATGGTCTTCATTGTCTCTGAGGGCACAGCTTTAAACTGATCTGGATCGATTTCGTGTGGAGAGCCTTCCATTGCTGCTTCTAGATTTGCTTCATTTTGTTGCTGCAGCCTCTTGTTCTCTTCAAGGGCGGCCGCCATGTGTTTCCTGAGAAGTGCCAGGTTACGCCGGACTTTGAGATTATCGGCTTGGTACACTTCGAGCAAAGCTTCTAATTGTTTGACACCTGATTCTGTCGATGGTTGGGGTGCCTCCAATAATGTTTGGTGAGCCTGCTCAAGCGTTGTGTAGCGTTGATTCAATTCTGCATTTTCTGTTTGTAGAATGTGAAATTGTCTTTGTAAGTTCTGATGGTGCGTTGCCAGTTGTTGATACCGGTCGTCCAAAGCTCTGTACTCATTCTGGAGCTGGTATACACATTGATTTAATGCTAAAAATATGCTATTTACATTAAATAATGCTGGGAGGGGTGAAGATGCAGGGGGAATGGGGGCGGGAAAGGGAGTTGTGGATGATGTGGATGCAAGTGGAGATGTGGGTGGAGGGGGGATGGGAGATGAAGGTGGCATGGGGGGAGGGAGCGGTGCTGTGGCAGGTGATGTTGCCATAGTGTCAGTTGTTTGAGTGACAGTGTAGATGGGGATCGTGGGTGGAGTGGATGTGACGTCAGTGAACAGAGTGGTGAAAGTGGGCATGGTGACTCCCCCGAATTGGATCCCCGGAGAGAGTGGGATACCCATGACAATGGTGGTGGTAGTGGACGAGGTGGTGCTAGTGTCATGTGGTGGAGTGAAGTGTGTAGTGCGAGGTGGGGATGGTGGTGACAGTGGTGCTTCCTGATGTTCGTCTGCTTGCGTTGTCTCTCCTGGTGCTGATACATTGATGTGAATTTGTTTCCCAGACCTCCTGGGACGCACGGGAACCCTTTTCTCAAACCTGTGAATGTAGGCCATTGCCTCATGAATGGCCTCATCCAATCCTACGGCGTCGGCATGAAGGTTCATGGACTCAATGAACAACTCGTCCACACCTTCCTCAGCTAGCAAGTCGTTCATGAGTCTCTTGCCCGATTCTAGTGACATCTTATGCTGTTCCTGAACCAGTTGCATGGTTCGATATAGTCTCTTGATTTGTGCCGAATACGCTGGGGCACTTGCTAACTCGGAGAGTTCGTCATATTCTTGATGTTGTTCTTCGTCGGCTTCTTCTTCATCTCCTCCTGCCTCTTGTTCATCTACATCGACTTCTACAATTTGTGGTTGGGTGGGGGCCGATGTTGTTGTTTGGGGTTGTGGTTCCTGAGCTCGCTCTGCTTCAGCTTCGAGATTAGAGTCATAAATCAACCTGGCAATTTCTTCATCCGTGAGGTCCTCAAGAGTAAATCCCTGTGGAAATTCCAAATCTGATGGAATGGGTGGAAACACCAGATTAGGCCCCTCTGTGCTTGGTCTTGGTAGCCGGATTGTGAATGGCCTAACTCGTCGTGTCTGAGGAGGGGTGATTTCTGGTGTAGTGGTAGCTCCCCTAGGTTGAGCACAGGGTAATTGGACTCCCCCCCTCATCTTCTTTGATGGGGGACCTGCTGCTGATAGTCTTCTCTGGAATTCTTGGACTCGGGACCATACGAGTGCCCGCTGAACAGGCACGTCATAAGCCAAGCATCTATAAATTATTCTGGTCAGAGCACAACACCCGTGGAGCACATTCTTCTGTTTCTTGTTCCACCTTTGATGGGCTAGGTGGATCTGATCTATGATCCAGTGTGGCACATTGATGGGCAGGCTTTCTGTCTCTGCTAGATACAAGCTGAACCATATTTTCTTCGGAGGCATTGTGAATCGTTCTTGGGCGGGAAAAGCAAAATGTTGCATAAGGGTTCGCAGGTGAAGCGCGATGGTAGGTGTCATCGCTACCATGTCCTTCAACTTATTAAGATCTTTATGCTTCATTCGACCTGGAACCATGGTTTCCTTTTCTGTTGGGATGTGCATGCCATACATACTCAATGCTTCTCTTACCAAATTGAGGGTCAACTTGAATCTTTTAAGCTCATGACCCGGCAGCAGTGATGGCAACACAAAGGTGCTGTCGCCTCCCTTGGCCCTGCTTGGCGTGATGGTACTGATCAGATATGAACATCGTAAGAAATCCGGCTTTGGTAAGTGAGTCCTGAAATAGCTTTCCACACCCGCTTTGATCCAAACTGATCTCATGACTTCGGCGTTTTGATAGCTTTCGAACTCGCGCGTGAAAAAGTGGTATCGACCCCATTTGCCATTAAATTCCAATTCGGCTTCCCAGAAATAAGTTCCCTCGCCCAGTGGTCCAGCGACATCACTGAACCAATGCGCATGCTTACCTACTTGAGAAGTGTGCCCTTGAGGAGGATCCTGAATGGGGAGCACATGCACGGATTGAAGTTCTTGCGGCCTTGCGGTGAGACGTGGCTCAAGGAGAAGTGTTTCTATGTCCACAATCTGGGCGCCAGATCCGGCTTGAGAACTGGCACCTGCTTCTACCATGGCCCTGGTTGCGGGTTGGCTCTGTGAGAATATAGAACCAAGTGTTAACATCGTAATGGACAGAATAATTCCGTTGTTGTCCCCGTTACAACATTAACATGAGGTAGATAGTGAGTTAGTGGTTAGTAAGTGCACAAAGACAGTGTGTGTCGTTAGTGCTTGTGTTGTCCTAGGAGACGACTGCAGTTAGTAAGTGGGTATGAATTTACAAATTGGGTCGGGGGGTTTATTATAGGTCTTAGGCTGCCAAATGCAGTGGATGCGTCTTTTTCTTGGTGTCGTAGAGGCTCTAGAGAACTTTATAGTTGTATCGGCTTGAAAATGAGGCCTTTTAGGGACCCATTTACAAGTGAGTATGTTTGTGCTCATGGGCCTTGGTATGTTCTTGAGTGTTGAAGACAAGTGACTGCTGGCCGTGCGAGTGAATGGGTTACGCTGTATAAGTTGTGGCTTCGGCGTAGCTATTTGCGCCCGCAAGCAAGCCTTAGGCACCCAAATTTGTCTTGATTGTGGGCTAGCCTTCATCGACTTCTTGGGCACCCAAATAGATTTCACGTTAGCAGAAGAGTTTCTGAAGGACTTCTTATTAGTGACGAGTTGTCGGTTACTAATAAGAGGCTTTGAACGTGTGGTTGGCTTGAGTGCAGCCGGGTGTTCGCCTTTCCGCACCCATACTTGGTTTACTTGCTGAGATATTTTGTTACGCGGGTACTTTTGATTTCCGGCATGGGTAGTACTCTGCTTCTTCTGCCTTTGATCCACCTTTGGTTGCTGCCTCCTTCTGGCCTTTGGAAAAGAAGGGAGTTCCGGTTCATCCCTGACTCCTTTTCTGAGAGTATCATTCCTCTGCAACACATAGTTTTGGACAAGAACAGCATGGTCATCTTCATGTGTACCCCTGGAAGGACCAGGAGTCTGTGCCTTTCCTAATTCTTTGAGTGCTCCATTAGCTAATTCTATTGTAATTTGACTATGATTGACCCCTACCTGAAGAAGTCCACTTCTTAGGTTTAAGTTGACTGCTTGGTCATAGATCCAGTCTTGACCCAAGACAAGGGATTCAGTGAGATCCTCATCTTGACACACTAGTACTTTAACTGTCATTGCCTTATCATGAATGTAGAGGGGAAGTTCCACATCGCCCATGCAAGGGGTTTCCACACCTCCCAGTCCTATGAGATATGCTTCCACAGGATTGATAGTTAACTGCAACTCTTGACAGTAAGACAATTTAACAGCACTAGTGGCTGCACCTGAGTCAATCAAGGCTCTTACGGTCCTTGCACTCTTTCCTTGTCCTATAACTAGGGTTATGAAAGGTCGTCGATCAATTATCCTATGCGAGCTTGTTCCTGCTACTTCACACATGGCCATCGGATATCCTTGATCTGCATAGTCGTTCGTTCTAGGCTGATCTCTACCCTGCCTTCGTAGCTTCATCCTTCTGATGCGTTCTAAAGCTTCTGCTTGAGCTTCTTCTCGAACTCGCTTTTCTTCCTCTTTGCGTTTCTTAGCAGTGTTGAGTCGGCTGAGCATTTCCTCCGTGAGGGGTTCCTGATATAACTTGACTCTGCATCCGCTAATATAGTTAGGGAGAACATCACCTTCTAATGTGGCTAATTGCACAGCTCCACTTGTGGAGATCCTATTGATGATCATAGGTCCATAGCCTCTCTTCTCCAGTTTCCTCGCATGTTGCTTTAATGTGTAGACTAAGACTAAGTCGCCTGACTTTAAACCTTTATCCTTAACGTGGGCATCAAAGTATGCCTTCTGTCTCTTCTTAGCTGCATATATCCCTACAGCTGCTCTCAGTCTTGTTTCTCCTAATCGTTCAAGGTCAAAGATCCTAGAGGAGAGCTCATGACCTGTCCATTCGTGCTCTTGTGCTATTCTCAATGTAGGAATCAAGAAGTCTAAGGGTAGCACAGCATTTTGGCCAAATACCATCTGAAAGGGGGTGGCTTGGAGTACCGTTTTGTAGGCGACTCGGTATGCCCAAACAGCATGGTGCAGCTGTTTGTCCCAATCAGAGCGTTTATTATTCACGAGCTTGGTCAACACATTGCACAGGATCTTATTGGTGCTTTCGGCTTGTCCATTAGCTTGAGGGTGATAGGGGGCCGACTTCTTATGTATTACCAAGAATTCTCGGAGCAAATTTTCAATTACTTCGTTCAAGAAGTGAGTGCCTCTATCACTAACTAGCTCTATAGGTAGTCCATATCTTGTGAATACATTCTCAAACAAGAATTTAGCAGTTGTTTGAGCGTCGTTCTTCGTTGTGGCTTTTACTTCCACCCACTTAGTTAGATAGTCTGTTGCAACAATGATATATTCTGCATGGGAACCTTTTGCTGGGGGATTAATAGGACCTATGAAGTCTATTCCCCACTTAGAGAATGCACGTCCACCCATCATAGGTTTCAGTGGCATCTCATCTTTACGTATAGGATATTGAGTCCTCTGACAGACATCACAGCGTTTCACATAGGTATGTGCATCCATGTGAAGGGTCGGCCACCAGAAGCCCGCAAATAGTATTGCCTTGATCACCCTATCTGGTCCAAAGTGTCCTCCTGCTACACCTTGGTGAGCAGTTTCCAAGATCTTGAGATATTCACTTTCATGGACACATAGCCTTAGGTAACCATCTTTACCACGCTTGTATAGATTATCACCAATGAGTGAGTAATCCTGGGCTTCTTGTTCTAAGCTCCTTTTCCTAGCCAAGGTCATATCTGGAGGGAATGTTTTTGTCCTCAGGAAGGATACTAGAGGTTCACTCCAATCTGGCACAATGGATACTTGATAAAGAGTGGCGTGTTCCACAGGTGGCTTAGTGCAACAGATTGGGCATTCTTTGCACAACTTTTGGACATCCGCTTCCATAGTTGGCCAATGCACTCCGAGTCTCCTTAGTGTCTGTAAGGTTCGTTGCCTTGAGTAGTGTTGCTCTAATGCACCTACATGTGCTAATTGCAACCATTTAACGTACTCATCCTCTTCTACGCAACAAGCCAAGATCCCTTGATCTGTGTGCTTGTACATGCTTCCTGCCATGATGTGGTACTTTTGGGCTTTCACGACCTCTTTATTCCGTGTGTTTACTATTGGATGGTTAGGCCCGTATGTCAATACTGGTACCAATGGCTTAGCCCACTGCGGCACCACTTCTAAATTGAACAAGTAAGCGTCAGGAAGATCATCTGATACTCCCTGTGGGGCTTCTCCCGATGTGAGCCTAGAGAGATGATCTGCTCTTAAATGAGTCCTGCCTTTCCTTACCACAACCTCAAAGTCATATTCCATGAGCAAGAGAAACCACCTCACTAATCTTCCTGTATTGCATGGTTTGTTTACGAGGTATAGCAAAGCCTGATGATCAGTAAAAAATTTAAACTTATTTGCAAGCAAATAGTGTCTAAATTTCTTGACTGCATATACCATGCCTAAGCCTTCTCTCTCCGTAGTGGTGTAATTTCGTTCAGCTGCATTCAACTGTCTACTGGCATAGGCAATTGGAAGATCCATATTACCTTCACCAGTAGGTTGTGCGAGTACACATCCAATAGCATAATTGGATGCATCCACGTGAACATGGAATGGCTTATTCCAATCTGGCGTGGTCAAGATTGGTGCTGAACATAATCTTCGTTTAAGCTCCTGGAAGGAGTTCTCACATTCATCCGTCCACTCAAAGTTAGTCAGAAGTCCGTACATGGGCTTTGCAATGACGGCATACATGTGAATGAACCGACGGTAGTAACCACAATGCCCCATGAAGGCTTGTACTTCCTTGACATTCTTTGGCCTAGGTAGCTCTGCTATGGCTCTCACTTTCTCTTCATCCGTGGATATGCCATTCTTTGACACTATGTGTCCTAAAATCTTGCCTTGCCTGACCATAAAGACACACTTTTCTGGGTTCAGGCAGACTTGATATTCTCTACATTTATCAAAGATTTGTTTGAGTTCAGGAATATGGGTATGTCTAATGTTGGAATGAGCGCAAAGATCATCAACATAGACCTCCAAATTCTTCCTCAAGAATTCTTTAAACACGTGACACATTAGTCTTTGGAAGGTTGCAGGAGCATTGGTCAGCCCGAATGGCATTACTCTAAAAGCAAAAATGCCCCATTCTGTGGCAAAAGCTGTTTTATGCTGATCCTCTGGAGCTATGGCTACCTGATTGTAGCCTGAAAATCCATCAAGGAAGCTGTACACTTCCTTGCCTGCCACTCTTTCTAAGAGATGTTCTGTGATGGGAAGCGGATAGTTATCTCGAATGGTGGCTGCATTAACCTTTTTCAAGTTAATGCATACACGCAACTTGCCATTCTTCTTGGGCACCACCACGATGGGGGATACCCATTCAGTGTGCTCAATTTCATAGATAAATCCAGCTTCAACCAGTCTGTCTATCTCCTCTTTGATCTTGGCAGCGTAATTATCGTTATATGTATATGGCTTTTGCTTAGAAGGTTTAGCATCTGAGGTCATGGGGATAGTGTGTGAGCATATATCGGGGTCAACACCTTTCAAATCCTTGTAGCTCCAAGCGAATACATCTCTGTATTCTCTTAGCAAGGCTATCAACGTATGCTCTTCTTCCTCTGTTAGGTCATGGCCTATGTATGTGCATCGCTCCTCTCCTTCTTCTAGGGCCACTACTATTTTCTTGGTGGTTTCTTTGTTATCATAGGCCTCCCCTGATTGTGCCTCTCGTTTAGGCATTCTTATCATGACTCTCCTGTCATCTATCTCATACTTCTTAAAATTTTCTGGGACCTCAAACAAAGATTCTTCCTCTTCTGGTGAGGCTTCTCTCTTCTTTCGTTTCTTTCCTTCTTCTTTCGGGGTCACATGTGTGGCTAATCTTACATCATTTGTAAGCTCTCCATGCCTCTGGGGTTGAAATTCTACTTCATGGAAGTATTCTTCATCTGATGCAAATGGTGGGTCCATAATGATTGACTCGAGATCGGAGTCACTTGCATCCTCAAATGCATCAGGGCTAGGTTCGCATTCTTCTAGAATTGCCTCTCCCATGATTGGCTCTATGGAGAAGACTGAAATGTCATAGCCATCCTCATCACAGTGAGGTGTCCATTGTTCTTCATTGATGGCTACGTCCATTGTTGCTAAAATTTCTGCCCAACCGTGAGGTTCAAATTCTTCATCTGGAAAAACTACAGGTGCATAGGCTGGGTCTTGGATTGATCTATGGGTTTCTTTCGCACCTACCTCTCTGGCTTTCTCTCTCTTCTCTTCTTCTACTGCTACCTTGCACATCCATAAGTGAGTGTCTTCATGCATCCATGAGGATCCAGACCCTATGGAATGCACCGATTCTGTATCATCTTTGGCTCTATGGATGGGATTCCATTGGATAGGAGGGACATCTCTATGAGAATAATCCTTGAGATTGACTTTGGTCGTAACACCCAAGTGTTGCAAATACAAGGAGTTGGTTCCCCAATCCTGTACCACTTGCAACTGTCGCATAAATGGTCTTCCCAAAATCATCTCATAGGCATGGTTTTTGCTGAAGTCGCATATGGCAAATGTATGCTCAAACTCGACACCACAAGTGGTGAGAGTTATTCCTTCTAGCAATCCTAGGGGTCTCTCTATGTGACCATCGGCCATCTGCAATTTCATTCTCGTTGGCCTGAGTGCCGGCTTGCCCCAACGCTTCCATAGGGAAGTGGTGGCAATTGCAACTCCTGCACCTGAGTCCAAAATTGCCTTGGTAGTGTACTCCTGATAGGTAATGGGAAGATAGGTGTTCCCTTCTTCACCTTCACACATATCTCCTATCTTATCCAAGGGTATTTCTGGCACTGTCCTATGTGATCCTACCTGGGAACGAGGTTTTGCTATCTCTGGTACTTGTTTGGCTACATGTTTCCATAATTCAGGTCTAACCTTGAGTAGCTCTTCTAACTTGAGATTGCACTGCACTTTTGTGTTTTTCACTACCTCTGTGTTCCTAGGTATGACTGAATCTTCGTTTCTTACCATGACTGTGGGTGCTCTCATACACGTGGACTTTGCTTCCCATGGGCCTGTGAAATGGGGTAGCTCTTGTATGGAATTGGATTCAAAGTCCAATCTCTCGTGAGACTGAGTACTCTCATGTTCCCCGTAAATAGATGGGATGTCTTGTGGGAATTGGTCGTGTGCATCATCCACAAGTTCAAAGGGAGGGGCGACTTCACTTTCGTTATCCCATTTGTCTTCTTGAATCTCTCGTAGGAAGTCTGGTGCAAACCGATTCATAGAAGAAGAAGTGTCTGGCTCCGTAGAATTAGGCGCATAAGCAACCTGGGAAGGAGGGCTTATTCTATCGTTGGCTCTCTCCTCGTTCTCATAGATGGCTGGAGCACAAGCTTCCTGGGGAGGGTTTCTTATTCTATTACTTTTCCGAACAGGCTCATATGCTCCCTGAGAAGGAATGTAGGCAACCTGTGGAGGTACGTGAGCTTTCGAGGGAGGCTCATCTGCCTTTTGGGGGGAAAGATAAGCTTCTTTAGGAGGCACATGGGCTTCCTGAAGAGGCTGGCTTATCCGTTCTCTTGCCCTTTCCTTTCTTTGAGGGGCAGGTTCCTTTTCTGATTGTGCAATTAGCCTCTCTATTCTTTCTAAGGAGGAGGGGTTGTCTGGTTCCGTGGAATTGGGCACATAAACTTCCAATGGGGGATGAGTCATGTTTTTGCTTGCTTTATCTTTTTCTTGAATTTTTTCTTCCTTGGCAGATCTTGCAATTATGCCCTCTAACTTCTCTAGAAGTCCATCCAAGTGTAATTGCGTCTTGGCTGAGCCCGAGTAATTGAAAAGGCAACTAGCTTCAAACATAGTCTGAGCCAATGCGACCATTTTCGCGCAAAGCTTGGTTCTTTCTATCTCTAGGTCAGCCCTAGGGTAGCACTTGTCATGATCCGTTACATTTGGCCCTTCTTGGATTCTGGCCTGATATGCTTTAAGCATCATGTCTATATCTTCAGGAGTGGGATCAGCTAATACTGATCCTGCTCTAGGGGGTGGTGGAATTGTATGAGGTGGGTTGGAAGGTGGCGGGTCAGATGGCAATGGGAATGGTGGTGGTGGGGTAGTGTGAGAGGGAGTTTGAGATGTTAGTTCAGTTATCTTGGCTTTGGTTTCTTTTATGCTTTCCTCAAGTTCACTCATCTTTTTAGCCCATTGTCTTTTCATTCTTTCCCGACTATCTCTCCAAGCTCTAGTTCTCTTCTTGGTTATGCTCTCCGTTTCACTGACTTCTGGGCTCTTTCCCTGATCTTGATCTACAGCTTGGTTTTGCTGCAATGCTTGAGCTCTCGTGACCACTTGTACTGGTGCAGTGGAAGTCACACTCCCTGTGGAGTCTACCACTAACCCAATAACGTTTATAGGAGTGATTTTTGGCATATTGTTGGGATTCTTAGGACAATCCCGTAAGAGATGCTCCTTTCCACACTCCTGACAATAGCCTTGGATCGTTACTGATTGGGGTTGGGTAGGTGGAGGCAAGGGACAGTCACGAATGAGGTGATCTCCCTGACATCTGTAACATGGTCCTCTAGGGAATGGGGGTCTTACCTGCCTAGGTTGGGGTCGAGGGTTGGGGTTTGTATACATGATGTTTGTGTAGTTGGACTCCCAACTAGGCTCACTCGGCTCTTCACTATAGTAGGGCTCATCATGTTCTGGAGACTGCATGTAGTACGCCTGGGGACTATCCACTTGTGTAGAATCAAAGCTATGGTCACTCGGGTCACTTTCAGAATTCAAGGGTGTCACAGGGACTATAGCTCTATTCAGGTTTTCTTCTGCCACAGCATACTTTACCGAAATCACATTAGCTGGGGCAGGGGGTTGTTGAGCTAACACTGGCTGAGGTCTTTGTTGGTTTTGGTATTGTGGTTGATAGTTTTGTTGTGGCCTGCCATATGGCTGTGGCGGGTACTGGTTCTGGTATCTTCCTTGCTGCGGGTATGGTTGAGGGTTGGGTTGCCTAACCGCCTGTTTGTTGTATGGGCAATCTTGTGCGGTGTGATTGGTGTATCTCCGTTCTATGGTGCAGTACTGGCTACTAGGATTTACTTGGGGTTGAGCCATAATGGGACATACATTTGCCATGTGGTCGCCGCCACAGGTGTAGCATCTCTTCACAGGGGCAAATCTCGGAATTTGTTTGCTAGAAACACCTAGTTTCTGAGCAACTTTCTCTGCAAGTTCCTCGATCGATGTGGATTGCGTGGAAGAGAGGCTAGAGGCACCATCAGAATCTTTGTAGATTTTGGAAAGCTCTAACTCCTCCCCTAGGTTATCCTCAATGTCAATGCACATGCGTACACACTCTTCTATGGTCCTAGGGTCCTTCAAGTACACATAAGATCTCAATTTGGTACTTAGCAATCCATCCAAGAATAAAGCCACTTGCTTAGCTGGTGTGGGTAGCTCAGGGACAGGGCATCTTTCAAGATATTGCCTAAATCTTCGTCCTGCCAGTCTCACAGTCTCTTGAGGGGTTTGCTTGAAGCTGTGAATCAATGAGGAGGTATTATGTCTTATGCCACTCTTAGAGAACTCAATGATGAAAGCCTCTAGGAGTTGGTCTATGCTCCTGAACTGCCTCTCGTTTAGCGGCTGAAACCATGTCAGGGCAGTGTTCCTAAGGGTCAGACCAAAGGCATTGTACTGAGTGAATAGATCCTCCACTTGTTCCGCTCTCAGGACTTGTCTAAACTCAGCCACATGATCGTACGGATCTCCAGTGCCATCAAAGTAGTTCTTCATGGACTTAACTAGCTGAGTTGGTCTCAAGGTCCTTGTGTGCTCTCTAGGTCGTGGTAAAGGGAACTCCTCCGCATTTCTTTGATCCCTGTGAGCTCTAAGTACCTCAGGCTCTACTCTATTTGTTTCTGTCCTCGTTCTTCCTCTGCCCACTGGGTTAGCAAAGCTTACTTCTGGCCTATCTCTACTTCTGTCTCTTTGCATTCCATGAGCTTGGGATGTTCCAGCTCCAGGGTGACCATAGGATACATTCGATCTTGGTTGGGGAAAAATGAATTCACCCTTCCAAGTGTAAGCATGCCTATCATGTTCTGTCACCACAAAGATCCTCTCCGAAGAGTGATCTAAGTAGGTCACTCTACCTGGGCTATCAGGATCTTTAAACTCATAGATCATGATTGCTCCTATATCAGTTGGCCGATCAGGTTTGTACCTCCAAAAGGCTTCGTCAGTCTCTCGATTGAGGAGCAACTCTATGCTCTTATTATCCTGGGGAATCCACTCCGGTGTGATAATCCTAGTGAGAACCGATTTACCTCGAGGGGTTCTAGGTTCTGCACCCATGTTTCCTTGTTCTAGGTCACCTAAGTCCGCTTCTGAGATCACATTTCCGAATTCGTCCGTCCTATCTGGGTGACTGGTGACTACGTATATGGTTCCTTCTTTGTCCAAGTATGCTCCGTTTTCAAACTTGACAGCTGGGTGCTCTAGTCCAACGGATTGGTCAGGGTTTTTGATCTGGACCACCGCTCTTCCTAGGCCGTCCTCATAGATGCTAGCACCTAATCGGTTGGTCCTAAGGTATTCCAACTGCGTTTTGTACGGGCCTTCTACCCTGTGCAAGTATGGCACACCTGAACTACCTGTCGGTCTGTCCATGCCTTGAGACATCTCGGATTCACTAGTCTCAGAGCTTGGGTAGTATGAGTGGTGACTCAACTGCTGGGCCCACGACTTGGCGGTGTGGTTGACACTAGCCTCCGAAGACCTAAGGCTTTGTCTCTCTCTTACTAAGTGTCGTCCTGATCTAAGGTTCATATGCCTAACTGATTAACCCACTTTTTCCCAGGTACAACCACGTTTCTGAGTCCTTTTGTATCGGTCACTTGATTCTTTTTATGTTGATTATCGTGTTATACTCTTGTCTGATATCACGTCGTTAGGAATTCTTGAGTTTAATTTCGCACTTTAGTTTGGTCGTTTCACGTTAGGTTCTTTTCCTAGTAAGATTGTCGTTCGCACACACATAGGTTATCTCTTAACCTGCACTTGATTTTCTTAGATAGTCTTTGATTTAGCTTGTGCCTATCGTTGCCTGGAATTACCTCTAACACTATCCGCACTTAGCCTAAACTAAGAATTGACAGAGGGTGTTGCGGGTTTTCCAACCTTGAGTTCCTTTCCTTGAGTTGTTGCCCTGGCGTGCCCAGGACGCGTGTTCCCAAGCCTGCACTTACTCTTGCTTTGTGTACCCCTCGATGCTCTCAAAGGACCTGTAAAAGGCCCAAGATTAGCTCAGGACTTAAATTCAAAAGACAGAACCAATCACTTTCATTCATGTGACACTTCACCAATTTGCACTAGGACTCTTTTGGGAAATAATTCTAGGGATTCCTGAATTTTGTTCCTCCTGGGTATGGTCAACTTCACAATAACCTATCTGAAAATCAATGCATTATCCTTATAAAAAACAGTTGAGGGCGTGTAGTATATGCCACGAGCTTTCTGACAAGCCCTAGAGCTCAAAAAATGGATTTTGTATGAAAAAGTTATGACCGTTCAGGGTTTCGGAGTTAAAACAGGATCCAAAACAGGCTAACAGGTAAACAGGAATTCTCGAGTTGCTTGTGGCACGGCCTCGCGATGCAATACTATACCCTAATGTTTGCCCCACACTTAGCAAAAATTGAGACCACTATTTTTTCCCAAAAAAATTGACCTAATTTGTCCTTCTAACGTGTTCGCAAGGCCTGTCGGTCGCGATTGACAGGTCAGTCGCGATCGACGTGTCGATCGCGATTGACAGGTCCGTCGTGGCTGTCCTTCGCGATTGACGTGTCGATCGCGATTGACAGGAGCTCCGAAAAGTCAATCAGTCGTGGTCAAACCGTCGTTGACTCTGTCGGTCGCGATTGATGTGTCGATCGCGATTGACAGGTCGGTCGCGAGGTCTGTCCGTCGTGGTCAAACCGTCGTTGACTCTGTCGGTCGCGATTGATGTGTCGATCGCGATTGACAGGTCGGTCGCGAGGTCTGTCCGTCGTGGTCAAACCGTCGTTGACTCTGTCGGTCGCGATTGATGTGTCGATCGCGATTGACACGTGTCACGCGTAGGCTCTGTCGGTCGTGGTCAAACCGTCGTTGACCGTGTCGATCGTTGACTGAGTCGATCGTTGACCCTGTCGGTCGCGATTGATGTGTCGATCGCGATTGACAGGTCTGTCCGTCGTGGTTTGTCGATCGCGATTGACGTGTCGATCGCGATTGACAGAAATCTGTGGAATTTCAAAAAACTAAACACATTTTTGGGAAGCTCTAGGCCTGTAGGTCATGGATATGCACTTTGTTTAGCAAATAGACCAACCTTTCTGTCGGTCGCGATTGACAGAACCCGGCGACACACAGACAGTTACTTCGAATTCCGTACCTGCGCAGCGTGCTGGGGATGGTGATACAGCCTGTACCTGCAACACAGCTCAGAAAACATGCAAAAATAGCACACACAATTTCACTCTCTTGCTCTCTCTCACAAGGGAAATGAGGGAAATGAGGTGGAGATGGTGATATGATCAAAAAACAGAAATTTTTGCGATGATGGAGATGGAGGTGGGAGATGGTGACAATGACGATGGTGATGAGGATGGTGAAGAAAGTAAAAGAAAATCGATGAGAGTGAAGAAAATACCTACAACTCCAACGCGTCAACTCTACGTCTTACCATCACACGCTCGTCCTCAAAGCTCGATCCCCGGCAACGGCGCCAAAATTTGGTGTAGCTCAGTGATGAGTAGCACCTCCTTTAATGTCAATCCGGGAAGACGTGAGGATGGTATGAAGACCTCGAGCAAGTGGAAGCACAAGTGTGTGAGTGAGAAGCACACCAACATGCACACACATACACACACACGCGCACACACAGTAAGACAAAGAGTGAGTAGCAATGGAGTTTTTAGATTACTTTCAAGAAGCTCTTACAAGTTAGTTTCAATTACAATCTAACCCCAAAAATGAGCTCTCTAGCTCTTTTTATAGTTTTTGACTAGTTTTGGCCCTGTCCAGACCTAGTGTCCGGCCTAGTTAAAAATTAGGTTCCAGGGCTTATTTGGGGGCTCAAACGAGATCTAAAAAATACGAAAATTGGTACGCAACTACTTCTAAGGCTCCTCAAGCTCAAGGACTCCTTGGCTTGCACAAAATGGAGCTACAAAAATGTGAAATGATATTTACAATGATTGTTAGTGATAAAAATCACTGTTGTTGTAGGGGTTTCTTCTAGTGATCTGCCATACATATCTTCGAGCTCCCTACTTGCTCTTCCTCCTTGCATGTCCATCTCTTTGATCTGCATTAGTGTCTTGAAAAATTATTGGCCTACTTGCCAGATCTTCTTTGACTGCCCTGTTTGCTTGTGTTGTCCCTTCGCTCTGACTCCCTTCTTTGACTTTCACGTCTTGTAAGTCCTGGTGTACCAAGACTACTGCCAACACCGGCTAAGGAAAATCCTACTGACGAGGTAGAGGTAAGTCCTCTATCTCACCCGATCTATAATTCTCCACTACATGAGCAATTGGCCGACATACATGACGAACATCCAATGCCCTACACTGCAGAAATAAGTCAGAAGGAACGGGCACTAGTGGTGTCCCGATTGACGGAGAATTTCGAAAATGAAGTCATCAAGGTAATGAAAGAGGCCAAGATCAAAGGTAAAGACCTAGACAAGATCATGAAGCCGTTCAATATTCCATACGGACTCTTGAAAGAGAAAACAAGACGTTATATACAGAGGATTACACAGAAGAGTCCAGATGAGCAGCTGAATTTCAAACATGACACATTCGCATACACTCAAGCAGAGTTTGAAGTTGCACAACCCGTGTGGCGACGGAAATTTTTGGAGAAACATCCCACACTACGGGTGCATTGGCAAGCAGCGCCATATGCATTCCAGGTAAACCCTTCATTTTGTCCAATACCACGCAGAAGGGATACCAGGGAATTTTTGGATTTGCAAAGAAGCGGCACTATAAATAAGCAGTGGCTCAATTATCCTATGCTTCCGAGCCCGCCACATAACTACTTGCCAACGGAAGACTATATGGTCAAAACCATAGAATTTTGGCTACAGAATTATGCGACAGTACCCGATTTAACTGTCAAAATGACCAACAAAATACTTAGCATGATCCTTACAGTTTTGAAGGTATTCAAGCATGCGGCCTACACCTTTTTGAACTTCATAGGTATTAATCAGGGCACGGAAATCCTCATTTTTGATCTATCAGTTATGCCTAGCAGACCAACAATAATGGCGTATTATTCCAGATTAATGTTCTTGCCAAGTGTATATATGCAGACTTTTGAAGAAGCCTTCTTTACCGGATTTTTTGAGATTGACTCCGAAATCTTTTTGAAGATGTCCTCAAATTTAAATGCCAGATTAGTGGCATATGAACTTAGCTTCTTCGCAGATCATAGACAGCCGCCCAATGACGGTGTGAAGGCAGAACAATGGAAACAACTCATGATACGTGAAGCCAATCTGCTAAATGATACAGAGCAAACAGTATATAAAACATATGCCCGTCGCTTATCAAAGCCTGTCGGGGACGACAGAGTCCAGGAGGGGGGCAGTGTTGGGGGAGAGTCGAGTAAAAAGAAGAAAAGAAGAAGGCAACGAAAAAAGAAGCTTCACTAAATAGAAATATCCGAAGACACATCTCTGCAGGAAGCCCCGCAGGGGCACACACACCAAGGAAAGGACGTAACCCACATGGGTGCTTCAACCTCTTGATCTCTGGAAGGTCCAGATCGAAGACTGAAGCACCACATCCTCAGACCTTCCACTGGTGGCGTGCGTGGCAACCAGAATTACCATGGCAACCCAGAATTAATGAACCTATAGGTGAATTAGACTGTGAAATATCAGGTAGTCAGTCAAACTCCAGGGGTTGCGGGCGAGCAAAAGAGAAGAATGTAAAACAAGGATTAAGAAGAGGCCGTCAAAACTGAACATCTGTTTTATAAACAGGTAACAATGAGCAAAGGTTGCGTGCAGAGAAAGGAAGTGAATAACACAGCAAGGTCCGATGTGTGCAACCAGGACAAATCAGAGCGCCTCTAAAACGTAATGCAAGATCAAGAATCAGGCAAAATTGAGCAAGGGTTGCGTGCGAACAACAAACTGAGGACAAGAAGCAAAGCCTGTCAAGGGACGACAGAGACGAAGAGGGGGAGAGTGTTGCAGAGCTAAAGAAAGCGCAAAGCAGAGAAAAAGACGGGCCCCAAAATTTTTTCGATTTGGACATCATATTTTTGTATCATAATCATTCTTGTAATATATTTTCCGTTGTAAAGGCACTAGAGGAGTCCTCTAGATGCATCCCCGCCGAAGATTAGAGATTTACCCTTGTAAAATAGTAGGAAATTAGTCTCTTAGTGAATAAAGTGCCGGTCTCTTGTGTGAAAGGACCATTTTTAGGGCACTAGTATATAAGTCAAATGTGACTCTTTGTAAAGAACTTTTTGCCATTGTGAGAATAGAGAGCACAGAAATTCGAATTTGTGTCTTCTTCACTCTGTATCTTCTTCTTTGTGAGCTTGTATGCATGTGTATTGCTTGGAAAGAGTGCGTGTGAGTGTTGTCTATCCATGAAAGTGTTTATTTGCTGTAGGTAAGGTTTGTGCGACGTGTAGAAAGTGCTGAAGTGAAGGAAAGTATTCCCGTGACTCAGTATTTTGCTCATAACTTGAAGTAGGAGCGTCAGAATTGAGTGAAAGCACTGCCATTGGATGCGTCTTCTCGAGAGCTTCGAAACGCATATGCTATTTGCTATTTTTGGAGCTCGAAGCTGGGAGAAAAGTCCAAAATACTGACGGCTGCTGCACCAAGTATCGTTTCGCCATGACCAACAGTTGAAACTTGTTTGGATAAGTCTTTGCCTCATTTACACTCTTTGAGTAGTTCATTTGCATTGATCATTACATGATTGCATGTCCTCATACACTCGGCTAGGTTTGTATACTCTTTGGATTGATAATTAAAAGCGTGTATCCCCACTATATGCACTTGAGAGGGGATTGAGGTATAGTCTCTTTCTCCGCAAGTCCCTAAGTTGGTACTTAGGTCAACACAACTTCCTTCTGAGCAGCTTCATGCTCTTCTTTGATTACTTCCACCTGTTCCAATTCTACTTTCCTGGGGTCCAATCTTCTCTTCTTTATTGTAATAACTTCTTTTGAGACCCCTTTTCTTTTCCTCTCTACTCCCCTCATGCTTGGTTGGGCTTCTGCTTCTCTTATAGACATCATCTTGGAAGGACTTTTAACTCTTGACATCAAGCTTCTGAAATACTAAGCTTCTGGAGCCAATTTCAGCTGATCCTCCATACCTAAAATATGATATATTATCCTTGTTAAGAATTGTGCTCCATTCATGAACTTCCTCTGCTCCCAATGTTTTGTTGCTTCCTTCAGTTGATCATGGATGTAGGGAGTTACATCCATTACTCCAAATGGCTTGGTCCTATCCTTATTATTGAACATGATCAATTTCATGGTGTATCTAGGCAGTTTTGGAAAACAGAAATATTGAAGAAACATCCTGATAGCATATTCTTCATTCTCTTTTCCTTTGAAATCCGCAAATATAGAATATCCTACATAGGTTGCTTTATTCTTCTTGACAAAACTATTATCCAGCTTAGTTCCCATGGAATAGAATTGGAGGGATGCCCTAATGTGCTCTGCTTTTATAGTAATATTCACCTCTTTGTTCTCTTTGTCCTTGACTGAACATCTGAAATATGCTTCATTGCCTTTGCCAACTTCCAACAGACTATTCAACACCTGTGATACTCTCTCAAATTCTATAAAAAATAGAGGTTCATCTAGTAGTCTATGTAATCCCACTGCTTTCCATCTTTTATAATTGACTGCAATTTTTTGAAATTTGTAAAATTCTTGGCACAGCATGGTATACTTGTGACCTCCAACTCCTACTGTAAAAATGTGCTGACCAATGATACTAAGGGTTTCCTTTAGTTCCTTGGCTATCTTCTTTGCTTCTGGGATTTCCTGTTGTTCATCAGACTCCAGCTCCACCTTTTCCATTGTTGCTTCACTGTCTAAGAACCAATGTCCTCTAGAAAAAGTTACTAAGTCTGCTTTGAAGTCATGAATTGGCAGCTCCTTAATGGAATCACATTTGTTTTGAGATGTAATGAAAAAGAATGAAAATAAAATCTCAAATGAATCCTGACTTCCTTATTTGTATCACAGATATACTCAATTGAAGTGATCATCACATGTGTAGCAAGATGTCTAGTGATCTCTTTCCTTCTCTCTTTTTGATTTATTATATATAGATATATATATATATATTTATATATTTTTTAATAGAAAAAATGAATGAATTTTTAAGAAAATTTTAGATTTTTATTGGAAAAATAATTAAACAATGATTAAAAAGAATAGAATCCTGCTGAATTACAACCTATATCTTGCTCGTGCTATATAACTTATGTAAACAAAAAAGTTATTATTTTTTCTCTCTTTTTCTTTTACTTTTACTCTAATCATTTTTTTAAAATAATAATAGTTTCCACTTTTCTCTAACAAGAGAGTTGTTATTTTTTCTCTCTCTTCTTTTAATAATAATTTTCACTTTTCTCTCTTCCCCTCCTATTTCTTTTCCTAGAAAAAGGATGAGGTAAAGTAAATGGAAATAATTTCCAGGATGTCATAATTCTTTCTGATGACCATTTTGCCCTTCCTTTCATTTGTGACTCATCATGCTTTTGCATTGTTTTTGTATCTTGATCCTCATTTTCTATCCCTTGAAGCATATCTGATTTTTTTACCCAAAAATACTTAATTCATGTTGATTCCTTTTTTGGAGTATAAAAATCTTCTTTTAATACACAGTACTTGGATGTCTTTGGTTTCCACATCCACTTAGTGTTGTTGTATTTTGTTGATAAATAGTGCTTGGACTTTCTAGGTCTCCACATCCTTTCAACCTTGATATCTTGATGTTCCTGAGTATTCCACACTTTCCACCTTTCTTCTATCCTTTCAACACCTTTGGTTTCTTCAACTTTCCCCTGTTTCTGATTGAAATAGATTTGGTCATGAAGAAGTGTTGTTTGTGGTTCCTTTGTAGCTTCTAGTGAAAAAGTAAATCCCTCCAAATTTGAATCATAGATATCTTGTTGATTTTCCTGTTCTTCATCACTCAATAAAAACATTAAAAACCTTTTGTCATTTAATGTCAATTTAAGCTTCATATTTTCAAAATCCAAAATTACTTTACCTTGCGTGAGCCATGGTTGTCCCAAAATCAATTTTTCAGTCATCATATGATCAGGCCATTCTTCACAATCTATTTCCATTTTTTCTTCATTGAACTTAACTTTAATAGATGGTGAAGACAAGCTTTGTATTATTTGCCCTTCTAGTGTTTTGATAAATTTTTTACTCTCAGTCCTTTTTAGGTTAAACTTATCCAACAAAACTGAACTGATCAAATTTACTTGTGCACCTGAATCTATCAAAACCTTGATTTTCTCATCATGAAAGTTCATTGTTATAACAGGCAAATGCTCTCTCACTCTGAAGCACAAAATAACTTCTCTAAGCTCGTTACTCTTTCTTATTCTTTCCTTTGCCTCTTGTTGAGCCTCATACCTAATTTTTTTCCTCTTCTTTTTTCCTGTTTTGAGCTTGATGTATTCTTCTCCATTAAAAAACAGTTAATGGTAGATCATACCTTTTTACCCTACATCCACTTATGAAATTTGGCATGATTTCTCCATCTATATTAGCTAATTGGATAGCTCCACTGTTACTGATTTGATTGATGATATAAGGCCCATGCCCTTTCTTCTGAAATTTCTTCTGATGTTCCTTCACTGTATATGCCAAAACTAAATCCTCTTCTTGCAAATCTATTTCTTTAATATGAACATCATGACAAGCTTTCTGCCGTCTCTTATCTGCATATATGCTCATGATTGCTTGAAGTCTAGAAGCTCCAAGTTTTTCCAATTCCACCACTCTCTTAGATAACTCAAGTCCAGTCCATTTACTGATTTCCCACTTTTAATATATTATATTGGAACTCCTAAGATTGAAAACAGAATTTTTTGAGGTTCCAATACTTTTTTGATCTCTCTCTCTCTCTCTCTCTCTCTCTCTCCCCCCCAAAAAAAAAACAACACACGCACACACATGCTGACATACACACAAAGCTCTCCCCCATTCTCTCTCCATTGTAGGCTCTTTTTCCCTCTTTTCCCCTTCCTTTGTCCTTTTCCGCTCTTCCTCTTTCTCTCTCCCTCTCGCCCCTTTCTTCTTCTTCTTCTTCTTCTACTTCTCTCTCTCTCTCTCTCTCTCTCTCTCTCTCTCTCTCTCTCCCTCTCTCTCTCTCTCCCCCCCCTCCCCCCCCTTCCTCGCCCGCCTCTGCTCTGCGTTCAACCCGTCCTTGCTTTGCATTCAACCCGTCTTTGCTTTGCATTCAACCTGTTATTGCTATGCGTTCAACCCGTCTTTGCTCTGCATACAACCCACCTTCCTCTGTCCCCTTTGCTCTGCGTGCAACTCGCCCCTCTTTGTCCTCTATGCTCTATGAAACCCTTACCCATTCCCCTCTGCTCTGCCCCCCCCCCCCCCCCCCGGCCTCTATTGCCTCTACTTAGCGTCCCCCTCCTCCCTTGCCTGGCCCACTACCCGTGCCCTCTGTCTATGCATGCTGCCTGTTCACTTCACTCCACCCATGCCTAGATATGCCCGATCTTAAACCCCCCTCCCTAACCCTAGTTTCTCTTGCTTTGTTCATGTGGCTTGCATTGTGCTTGGGTTTCTTCTCTTGAAGAAAATAGAGAATGGAAAGACTAGAAAAAATAGAGGTGGAAGAGATGATCAATAAAGCTATCATAGAACTAAAAAAAAGAAGAGGCAAAGCTCTCAATAAGGAAGTGAGAAGAACCTTCGCAAGGATTAAATCTTTGGAAGATCAAATTAAAGAGGTCAAAGAGGAGTGAGATGAATGGAAGATTGAAACATATCGCCTTCAAGAAGAAATTATCCACTTGAAGACCTCCAAAGAAGGAGGCATCATAAACCTAGATGATCTCAAGGAAGAAACAAAAAAAGAATGGAAGTCAAATATACAGGAAAATCAAAAGTGAAGTCAACCCAAAATAGTTGGATAGTAGTAAGGAAAAATGTTAAAAAAGTGGTCAAAGAAGATGCAATAAGAAATGAATACATTCGAGTACAAGACACACTTGAAGAGGAAAGGCTCTGAGAGTTAACATCGTCTACATATGAGGATCACATGTCCATTTGAAGGAAGATGAGCCAACTAGGATACTGTGACATGCCATTTACTCGCACATAGAGAGTTGATAAAGACAACATAAAACATAGAGTTATGATATTACAAATGAGCGAAAGAGAGGAGAGAATCGCTTATTTATGGATGAAGACCTCTTAGAAATGGAGACAGAACAAAGGAGAGCATGTATACACCGAATCCTACAAGCAAGGAGAGAAGGAAAGAAAGCCTTTTATCGAAATAGTAAGGTTTTAATAGATGGGCGTCCTACTAAATAGGGATGTGTGGCCTATGAGAAAGCACTACATAAGGACACATGTAAGGGGAGCACTTAGTTTGGAAGTGCAACAGAGCATTGAGGACACGAGGAGATCGATTGGAAGACCTACTCATTGCACATGACTTCATTTCCATCACAAAGGCACATGAGAGCCCAGAGAGGATTACTCTTTATAATTGAATTTTGAGAGTCCACTTCGAGGACCACTACAAGACATAGAACTTCACGTCTGGTTTGGTGACGTAGCAATTTTGTTGAGACTTGGCATCTAGAGACATATCCAGATTTTGAAGAGAGATGAGGAGGCACGATATATGCGGGTTCACATTGAGCTCATCAAGAGGAGATGGATTTACATTGCTATATGTCATTTCCCCCCATGAGGTCCATCATATGCTAGACATGATGGGATGTCCACATTTAAGATATTGATTCACCATGCACTCCACTATCATATGACATAGCTCATTATTCCACACTAGGTGAGGTTTTCCTTATTGGGGATCTTAATGCATGTACAAAATCTTGACAATGTGAGGCATATGACATGGAGCAGATTGATATCATGGAGAGCTTAGATTTGAACAAGATTGGAATTGGAAGATCATCCGATGTTATGGGTTAGGGTACCATAGGTATGGCAAACACCTTGAGCTAGGTGGGCATCATCATCTCATTATCTCTAATGGGATGTGTAGATGGTCAGTGTCAGGCACTTCTACTTGCTTTCCGCATAGTGGTGGACAGAGCACTGTAGATTATATTTTAGCGTCTCTATCAAGAGTCTCTCTCATTCGCTCTCTTTTACAAAATCACCTTGAAGCATCACATGTTCAGCTTGATATCTCAACACTCCCCCTCAAGCTCAATGTCATGTCCTCTAATCTAGGCATCTTTTAAAACTTCTCCAGCTTCTCTGCTCCAAGTGCTTTAGTGAAAATATCAACAACTTGCTCATCTGTCCTCACATAAACAAGATCAATATCACCTTCTAATACCTTCTCTCCGATGAAGTGATAATGTACCTTGATATGGTTTGTTCTAGCATGAAAAACAAGATTTCGTGCTAATTGAATGTTGCCAAGATTATCATTATAGATGGTTATCGGCTTTTGCACTTCCATACCTAAATCTGCAAGTACATTTCTAACCATGATGCTTCACATGTTGCCATTGTAATACCTCTATACTTAGCCTCTATACTTGACAAAGCAACAATGGGTTGCTTCTTGCTGCTCCATGTAATAGCTGCACTTTCAAGTGAGAATAGAAAGCCACTAGTAGATCTTCTATCTAGAATACTACTAGCCCAAAGTGCGTCGGTGTATCCAAGAATCTGCATATTTGCACCAACTTCATAAAACAATGCATATTCCAAAGTAGCACTCACATATTATAGAGTGAGTCTCAAAGAATCTAAGTGTGGTTTGGTAGGAACCTACATAAATTGATTTTCAAGTCCAACATTGTAGCTTAGATTAGGCCTTGTAATTGTGAGATTATCAAACAGGGTTTCTTTCCTTGCGGCAATGGAACCAACTTCTGTGTTTCAGTTCCATGAAGTGCATCCATCTTCTCATCCATAGCTTTGTCCCAATCTACATTTCCGATTGCATCTTCAAAATAAGAAGGTTCAACATCTTGTATTACCTTGTTCATGTAGGCACAATGACAAACTATATAATTGTCATACGTCAATCGTTGTAGCAAATTCCATATCCTCATAGATATTCTTGGTCCTGGATCACTTCTCCTTATATCATTTGCATGTGCCTTTGTTACTCTTGGAGTCTTCATAGAGGGCAATCCAAGGTCCTCATCAAGGCTCTTTTTTGAACCTCTTGAATCTCCATCAAGGTCTTCAAAACATATAGATGTTTTACTACCAGTAGAAATCTTTTTTTTAACCTTTCTTTGATGTAGTTGATGAATTTGTTGGATCGAAATTGTCATGCAATCTTCCACTCCATAGATTTGAGTTGGAACTATTGCTTGGCGACGCATTAGGTCCACTCAAAACTTGAGATTTTGCACTTGATTTTTTTAGCATTTCCTTTGTCATTTGATTCAAGACTAAGTCCTTCTTTGGCATTTGCATAGAAGCTTGACATTTCATCAAACACCACGACTCTGCTTACCTTCACTTAACATTTATATCCCTTTTGCTCATGGGAGTTACTAGTGAAGATATATTTTTTTGCATTTGGATCAAGCTTCATCCTCAACTCATCTGGAACATGTACATATGCAATACAACTAAATACTTTCATATGTAATAAGTTTGGCTTTTTACCTGTAAACTTCTCTTTAGATGTAACTTGATGTACAACAACAATCGGAGTTTTGTTCATGATGTATACAACACTGTCCTCAACTTCTGCCCAATAACAATGAGGCATATTCTTCTCAGCCATCAAGGCTCTTGCTTTTTTTGCAATGTGTCTATTTTTGCATTCAACAATGCCATTCTGATCCAAGAACTGGCAATTTTTGCAAACTCCTAAACCATTCCGCATGACTGATCATGTAATTTGAAGCACTTGAATCAACATACCAGACATTACTATTCGATTTTGAAACATCAGTAGACATCGTATTCATCATGTGATGTTGGACCATGAACTTCTTAGAATCATCTACACTTGTGGATGCATAGTTGTTTTGCTGCCTTCTATTATTTCGATTCTTCAACCTACACTCACTTTCAAAATGTCCATGTTTATCACAATTCCAACATCCTTTACTGTCATTACTTGAATCGTTTCTTTGGAAATTCCTATGGCCTCTCTAGCTTCCCTTGCCTCGAAACTAACCTCTACCTCTTGCATGATTCTGATGTTGACCTTGGTCTTGGTTACTGTTTCCTCTTCCACTTTGGAAACCTCTATCTCTGCCTCTTCCTCTGCCAAAGTAGAATACTTGCACAAAACTAAGTTTTCCTTGGGAGCTTGAGAAGATTCTTTTCTTTAATAATAAACATGGATACTAGATTAACAAAATTCAGAATATTTTCTCTAGTCTGAATAGATATTTTGAAGTACTTATAGGGTTACTTTCTCAATTCCAATCTTGAGTATATAGAGTAGAAGAGAGAGATACTACTCTTGTCCGGCATATGTGGAAATGGCATACATGGATTGGATATGCCATGAGAAGGAATGGTAGTAATAGGCATGCACATACTCCATTTTGTAGATATTGAACCTTTGTGGAAGGCCATCTATGTGGAACGGAGTACACAAAAGAGATATTTGACTAATATTATAGCTACTTCACCTCCCGAGAGAGTGGTAGTCCATGTGTACCATAATCAATATAATCCTACTATGTTTCTTGAAATTAGAGACAAGGCTAGCAACTCTTATTGGAAAATCACAAAACTTGAATGATCTTTTGCAAGACGGAATCCTAAGTCTTTGGGAAGAAACTTAAGACCTAAAGGATCCACTAGGCAAACAAGAGGACCCATACCTATAGTAAGTACAAACTCTTTTGATGTTCCATTAGACAATATTGATGAGAAATTCAACTCTATATATTCCAAATGAGAGTACCACCACAAGAGCAGCATGCTCATGTAACATAGCTTACTAGTAGGTTAATCCTCAATCAAAGCACCTTGTCTTTAAAGTGCAAGACCCAAGATGCATCTTTTGACCATCCCAAGTGGCGAAGTGCATGAAAAGTTTTTATGATGGGTCTACTAATCCTTATGATCATGTAGCCAATTTCAAGCAAGTCTTGAGAGTTGAAGAAGTCACCGACTTTTTCACTCAATAGCAGGCATTTGGATTAATCGAATTGGAACCACATTTCATGGTTTCAACCATTGACGATAGGTTTGTTAAAAGATGAAGCTCTTGTGGAAGATTTCAACCAAGAGATTCCCAAACTAGGAGTTAAGCATGATTCAAATCTTTGATCTATAGCTTCAAGCAAGCCAATCATGAATTTATGCGAGTAGCAACAAGACGTTTTAAGCAATATATAGATAGGTATTTATTGCGAGAAAGTGTCAGGGGAGCACTAGATTGTGCTCTTTGACTAGACAAGATAAGATTTTGGAAATGCACTTCTGATAATAAGATCACCCACATAGGGGAAATAATACAAGGATACGTAATCAATACAAGAAGTCCCACAACTCGAGACCGATAGGTATGGAAAACTAGACTAGAGATGATATAAGAGATCCCACAACCCGGGATCGTAGGTATGGAACAAGATATCTTGCTTACAAGATCTTGGTGTTTTGATATGTTTTGGATGCAATGGAAGCATTAGTTTCTCCAAAATCTAATCCAATCATGAGATATGGAAAGTCACATGGAATCTAAGGTTTAAGATGGCTTCCTTTGTGTCCATGAGATCACCTCCCCCTTAAGCGACGAGTTCCATGAGAAGCGGCCATGTTCTCTAACTTTGGTTTCATTGGATTCTTCTTATGGAAGGCATTCCAATCTTTCTCGAGAGATCCTTGAATCTAATATATGCATGACCTCACATTCTTCATGATTCTCAATCGTGATAGGTGGTGAAGGATTGGGTGTCTCTTGAGCTTCCTTGGGTTCTTCATGCAATAGATCCTTTGAGCTTCTAGTGGAATGTTGTGGTGTTTCCAAGTTCTTTGATGTAGTGCCTTCAATAAGCACACCTCCTTGATTGAACATGAACTCATCCTTGTCCTTTATCTTCTTGTTATCGTCATAATTTGTATACTTCATACCATTTGTAATGACTTCTCGGGCTTCAAAGATTCTTGATTTGGATTCTTGAGGAACACTGTCTTCATTATTCAACAGTTATAACTCTTGGACTTGGCTTTCTTTGAATAATTGATTCTCACATTGAACTGCTTGATTTATAAGATCCTCCAAGGTATTTGCTTGAGGCATGGATAGCAAGAGATATTTGATTTCAGGATTGAGGTCACTTTGAAATTGATTAATCATGTAGTCTTCTTGATATGTAATTCCACAAAACATCTTGATATTCAAGGCATAGCTTGAAATTGATTGATATGAGATTACAATAGGACAAGAAAGGATGTCCACAATACAAGACTAGACAAGACTAGAGCAAGAGATAAGACTAAAATTCGAACTGGAACTTGAAAGTACTTACTTGGTGGTCACTACCCCTTGAGCTCCCAGGACCGGCATCTAGAAGACTGAGAATGAATGTGGCCAACCCCTCCTTATATAGTTTTTCAAGGGCGGTTACCAAAGGCGGTTACGACCTGATGATGTTATCGATGATATCATCAACTAGAAACAGGACCTCCAAGTGTCAGAATTCAATAAATAGACAATCAATCTTAAGGTTTTCGCACGTTTCGGATGCAATGGAAGCATTAGTTTCTACAAAATCTAAGCCAATCATGAGATATGGAAAGTCACATGGAATCTAAGGTTTAAGATGGTTTCCTTTGTATCCATGAGAGAAGGTCCCCTAGAGAACAAGTTGATCTCTTTATTCCTAGAGGGATTGACTAATGGATGCTTATAATGATTAGTATACATTTAGAGGCTCGATGAATTAAACGAGTGTATCTCAATAAATTAAACGAATGTATCAAAGAGTGCATGGGATTAGAGGTCAATTTAGCTACAAAACAAAAGGTCTCACCATCTCATACAAAGATCGAAGCATCTACTTCCTCTAGTTCAACAAAATCTTTGATGGAAGAGCTTGCAAATATGGTATAGAATAAGCTTCATATGAAACATTCCAAAGAGCAATGAAATGTGCCATATGGCTAGAGATCACAACCATTTTAGAGATGTCAACATTATAATGGGGATCATCCTGCTTGTGCAACCGAGTTCCAAGATACACACCACCAAAATATAACAAGCCACCTCAACATCAACACAAGCAATAATAATATAAGTAGAGACCATAGTACCAACCTAGGCCTACGTATCCTCTTGGGGATGCATATGGAGATCCTCTTAGAGATCAACAAAAATACTATAGAGAACCTCACCGTAGACAATCTAGGTATAATCAAGGCAACCAAGAGCTTGCAAGGTTAGTTTTCAATCAATAGCTACCTCCACCTTCAAAGGTTGTTCCAGTCAAGTATGAAGAGAAAAATCGAGAGAGGGCTATTGTCCCAATAGAATCTCCAATGATAAAAACAACCCTAGATATCTTGAAACATACCTAGAAGATAGAAATGAGTATCCTAAAGATACATATGGTGAAGGTACAAGTATTGGAAAGAAGCCTAGTATCCTACTAACACTAGTGAAAACACCAATTGGATTGATCAGTCTAGTGTGAGAATATATGATGTAGAGAAGAGAGTCTTTCAGAGACAACAATGCACAAAGGGTGCACTTTCTCCTAAAGGTCCATGATACAAATGTGGTGGGGATCACTTCTTGAGGGATTTTCCTAAACTATCTAGGAAATTTACCTTGAATATTGAAGGATTTTGTGAGGATTGTGGGACAGAACATTAAATCAAAAGTTTTCCCAAAATCCTCAATATAATGCACATACCCCATTTAAAATGGTTAAGATCATGACAAGTGCAAGTGATTTTGAAAGACTGCCTCTTCAAGGAGTAATGTGGGCTCAAACTAAAGAACCTAAGGATCATGACGTTGAGCAACCAAAAGAGGAACAAGATCCTTGACTTGCTCAATCCCTCAATCTAGAGCCATCCAGGGAAAAGGAGAAGAAAATGAACTTGACCTAGAATCAACATAAGGATAAATTAGTAAAAATGAGTGAAGAAATTAGGAAGTCTAGAAAAGGAGTTACAAGAAGCATGTAGTAAGGTTTCTCAAGAACAATCAGTAGCATCCAAGGAAAAGAACACTTCTCATAAGATGAAAGCAGGTTTTGTGCTAGCATATCCAATCCATGAGGACTTAGAAATGATGTTTAAAGAATATGAATCTTGGGTAAAAAATATCCCGAACATAGATACACACTGGTGTTACTATGATGCCCAATTAGAGAAAGAAAGGCTAAATATGTGCAAAACTTATTGATTTATCATAGAGAATGCTTGAGGAAGTTGACCTTCTTAGGGAGAAAGCACAAACAACTGTAGTTCAAAACCTATCATCACTTCGGTGATGGATGGAGAACTACACTTGTCTCCCACATAACCGAGCATAAGAAAAGAGCCAAAAGAAAATGCCATTGAGACAAGGATTGTGTTGAATTCTATTGAATCTTCAATTGTAGAGCCTATTCTTGATGAGTTAGAAAATGAAAATGATGAAGACATAGAGATTAGCTCTGTGATCCCTGAAGTAGAGGAGAAGTGGTTAGAGTACTTATGGAATGAGGTGCAAGAAGCAAGATGGAAAAAGGAGAGGAAAGGGAGAGACCAAGTACTCCTAACAGAGGTTCAAGATTTTGATGAGTCTCAATTTATTGGTCCTCTGAATGGGAGTGATTCAATAGTTGATCTCTCTGCTAAAGAGGAATAATATGGTGATCTCATGGATTTGCCACAATATACGAGAGAATATGAAAGATAGTTTGCAATGAAGAAGGCAACGTCCATTAGGTTTCCTATGTCCCAAACAACAAAGAGTACATTGAGCATGGAAGTATTGAAAAATACCTAGTTAAAATGTACATTATCCATAGAGGAACTAATGTGCACAAAGCCACACGTATGGAAAACAACACCCAAATATGTGGATCTAATCTCCACTGAGATTAAAACTTTGAAGTCCAAGCCTAAATAAGATAGTATGAGTGTGAAGCAAGTGGTTGTTGATAAGGTAGGAGATTATAGTGAAGGAGATGAGGGCAATACTTGCCTACTTGGGAAAACCTACACTATGTCCGACTTGATTGAAATTACAACTTGTTGATGGATATATAGAGCAACCAATTGATTTTCCACAAAACGTGAAGTTGAATACTTGTGGAGTTGATTTCGATCATACTCTAGCTATTTGCAACTTCAGCCAAGTAAGAAGCTATGAAATGATTCTAAGAAGACCTTTCATGCATCAACTAAAAGTAGTGCAAGATTGTGGTAGCAATGCTATTTACTTGAAACACTTAGGAATAACAACTAGAATCAATATGTTTACATTCGAGCATAGAAACATACCTCCCATCCACTGGAATAATGTACATAAAGACATAGATGATTTCATTTTGGAAAAATCATCAGAATTGCAATCCAAAGCTTGGATGGATGATGATATGATTTTGGTGGTTTGTAAATGAGCTCATAGAGAAGAGCAACAATTAGCATGAAAAGATCTCTGTGTAGTCATCCAAGACACATTTGTAGAGATCTAGCTTATATTCCACATCATTTAAAAGACATAATTTAAACCTCATGGTTGGATGCAAATCTTAGCCATCATGGACTTTCTTGTTAATGTGAACATTTTAACAAAAGATTGTGATGCAAAAGGTTATGACCTCAAGGGATTGTCCATGTTGGTAGTTCTAGAAGAAATTGAGAAAGGAGAACCATTACTAGTTCAAGATGAGAATTTTGATGACAAGGACTTGATTTTTGTTCATATGGAATCAGAGTCTAACTCTCAATAGGAGTTCTTGAAGTTCATTAATATTGATGATTGTATTAGGGATCCAATAACTTATATGTACTCCCTGTACAAAGTTGAGGAACTAGAAGAGGAAAGTATTATCGCAATAGAGAGGAAGTCAGATGATTTTGAACCTCCCGACACTTCAAGAAATATTAAATAAAAGACTGACAAGTCGTGGTTGTGAGACCTAGGTGTGAGATCAAAGTAGGAGAATCTTAGGCTATCATCAAATAAAAAAAGAAAGTGGTAAGACAGAGAAGAAAAATGCACTTACACTGGAAGTGATATATCAAACATAGAAGAGATTCAATTGAAAGAATTGATCCAATAGTATGAATATATTTTTGTTTTGTCCTTTAGAGATCTGAAACGTGCCCATAAAATTCCCATTGTAGTAGATGCAAAACCCTCAAAACAAAGGCCTTACACTTACAATGACATATATTTGGCCAAAAGTAAAAAGGAAATAGATAAACTCTTAGAATTGGAATTCATATATGAAATTGAGCATAGCCATTGGGTTTCTCTTGAAGTTATGGTGCCTAAGAAAAATGGCCAACTAAGAGTTTGCATCAATCGAAAGTGTTAGATATGCTCAATACTCCACCCTTATGTGACCACAAATGATCCATGGTGCTCTAAGTTGTAAGGCCCCCATTATGAGGAGAAGCCATTATGAGAGCTTGGACATTTGTGGAACCATAACTTCCAAGTTAGATGAGGTCTATGTGTGACTATTGATGGTTGTAGATGATCTTTGTGAGCCTAGCCATTAGGTTAGGTAGGGCATAAACTTCCAGACCATTGGGTTGCCATTTAAGGTGAAAATAAAGGTCCTCTGGCATCCCGCGGTTTCCCCATAGAACCTTAATGGGGGGAGTGCAGAGGGGGGCTTGCCCCCTTCTGCGGGGAGATATTGTCGGATCGTATATTTTACCAACTATTTTGTATCTCTCGACTACGTTTATCTATACCGAACTGCCTTGTAAAAGCTATATAAGCACAGTCCAGAGCTTTACATAGCATTGCACACTAGTAAGCCCTTCATCTAGAGTTTGTCAAGATTGCCATCTAAGCTCCACATTGGGAGCACACGGGTGGACAACACCATGATTGTAACTGCATTACGCTCGACAATTTGAGAATTTGAGTTCTCTATCTCTCAGTCTGCATCTATCTTTGTCTGCGTTTTTCTCTCAACTCTGTCTACAGGTCTATTTCACTGTGCTGTTATTTTCTTACAGAAAGAAGGTTAATATTGCTACCATTAGGGATAGTTATCTACACTCGATTACTAATCATGTTTCGGAAAGGGTAGCATCCAAAGAAGTTTAAGAAGATGGTTTCTAAGGCTATAATCAAGTCGCGCTTATAGGTAAAGATCAACATAAGACTCATTTCACTATTCATTCAAATTTGTTGAGATCTCAAGCTCAACATGTGATGATCTAGGATGACATGCATCACTTTTTCATTTCTTTGACATGTATAATGGTCACCCTCGTATATGTCACGAATACTTCATTGAGCTTTATTAGATTTATCTACCGAGAATGGTGGCACATTCGTTTCTTGCTACCTCATTCATTCGCGGACCTTAGGATTTTTCGGTATGTACTATTCTTTATATATTTCACTAGTTGTATTGTTGTTTTTAGGTCATTCTTATATATTCCTTTTATGTAATAGAAGAAAAAGAAAAAGATCAAACTTCCTTGCCTCAATTTGTGTGTGCTCCTCTTTGAGTGTGAGAGTGTGTGAGTGAGCTCTCTTCCTTATCTCCTTCCTTGTGACATGGTATCACAACCAATGTGGCTTGGTATCACAACCAATGTGGCTGAAGAGAGCTCATGGAGAACGTAGACAGTGAAGAGTATGTGAGAAGGCATGGAGAAAGCACAATTCACAAATGACCTCAGATTGCTACAAAAATTGGTGTGAAGGTAGAAGGTTTCAAAATATTTGCATGAGTTGTTCCTTAAAGGTCATTCGTTTTTCTCAGATTTTTGTTTCGGAGCCATCTCGACCTCTATTTCCAGCCCCCAAGGTGGGGACCACATAAAATTCAAGCCATTTTGCAAAATTGTGACTTACATTTTACTCGGCAACACTCAAATATTCCAAATTAAAAATTTTAAGCAATTTCATGTACTGTTGATACACAAAAACTGTGTTTTTCTGAGATCGAATTGTCACGTCACAGTGTGATAGTATTCAAGCAAAAAAAGGGCATGGTGGTAAGTGACTACACCTTGAAAATCAAAAGCATATATGAGTCACTTGTATCTATTGACGTGAATGTAGATGATGATGATAAGGTGGAAGTGTGCCTTTGTGGTTTAGCTCCTTCCTTACTTTTGTAGTGGTCCATGCAAAATTTAACTACTGGGTGTGGATCAACTATTAAGCAACTAGGTTTTTTAAGCTTAAACACTTTTTTATTAAGTCCATCTAGATAGATGCTTATCCTATGGGCATTGAATTTTAGGAATGGTCTGATAGCCTTTCATCAATGATCCTAGTCATTAGGATTCATGGGGTTCGTGTGCATATCCTAAGAAGCCACCATATGATCCCCATTTAACTTAGGCTCACTACTCGATGAGAGTTCTTATGTGTAGCTAAAATGTTGAAAACTACTTCGTACCAAAGATGTTATCGTTAGTGTACATGTGAAAGGCCAAATGGCCACCTAACACTTCTTTGTATGTATTCTTTAATAAAGCATAAAGTGGCTTGATCAGCCATAGACTGTAAGGTTGATTGCATTTGTAACACCTAAGAAGTCTGTGTTCGTGCTCCCTCTGCACTGTGTTTTTGCATATTCAGTAGCCTTTGTGCAGAGTATTGTGTGCGGTGCTTGGAGTTCGGTTTTCTACTCCGACGATATCATCATGGAGCTCTCGAGAAGGAGAGTGCATTGTGGTGCATTGCCATCAAAATACTTCACTGCTATTAGAGCTTTGTGACACAAAATCTTTGTCCCTTTTGTGCGAGCAAAGTAAGCACCTGCCCACCCATCCAAGGCTTACAACTAAGGCGACGATCAAGGTATAGACCTTGGCATACCTTGTCATCCGAGTCATCGAAGTCACCATTGGCACCATTGGCTGCGTGCGAGGGAGGACCTCAACAATCAAGGAAGATAGAGGTTCCCAATACTTCTTGGGAGGTCACCCATCCCAATACTGTTCCCCCCGGAGCTCCCTTAACGGTGGTCATCTCTTTCCACTAAGTTACACTCTGGTAGTGTCTGAAGAAGGGAAAAGACTAAGGTCAACATTACCTTGAACATGTTTTGGTGCCTGAAAGCTTCATTCTTTGCTTTCAAAGCCTGTTTTTAAAGCAATTTTTGGTGTGATTTTTGGAGCCATTTTAGAGTACTTCCATGCATAGATCTCTTCACACAAGTTCAATAACATCAAGGAGAGTGTTCTTTGTACTTCTCCAAAAATAAGTATTCACCTTTGGGGCTGTGTTTGCAGCCACACTCGTAAATCTATAGGTCTCGCGAAAGGTTTTCAATTATGGTGGGAGTACTTTCATGTACAGGTCTCTTCACACAGGCTCAAGAACATCAAGAAGAATGTTCTTTGTACTTCTCTGAAAATAAGTATTCATCTTTGGGGTTGTGTTTTCAGCCACATGTAAAACTACAGGTTTCTTGAAAGGTTTTCAGTAGGTGTTGTTGGCTAGTTTTTTGGTTGTGCATTCAACCTTTTAGTGTCATTTTACTGCATATACTAAGCACATATACACTATGTATGCTTCTGTGGATATCGCTTATGTACGTCCATGTGGTCATTGATATAACGATTACATTTTTTGCATAAAGCCTTTTTACGTTAAATAAAGAGGGTTGTGGTGATGTTTTCTTAACTGGGAGACACCTAAATATCAAGGCCTCTTTGGTGATGTAGGTGGAAGACTTGCCCAGACTTGCCATAGGAGATGTATGATAGTTGTTCATAGGTGCTCGATAAGCCTAGTTGGCTTGTTTTGGGTAATTGATTATATGCAGTGGAGTCAGTGATTCACTATGTAGGTAAACATGTTAGTACTTGTAGTTTTATGATCTCTCAGTTATAGGCTGAGAAAATGGATATGGATAATGAAATGAAAGTAGTCTTTTTGTTGTGCACCTTGCAATCATCATGGGATACATTTTGCGCAACTATTAGCAATAGTGCACCTGGTGGTAAAATGATCTATGATGACATATGTGGAGCACTCTTGAGTGAGGAGATTCGTAGAAAATCTATGGTTGGCACTCAGAGTGGAGATGCATATAATGTTCGTGATTCTTAGCAAGGAAAGAATCAGCAACATGGCAGTTGCAAGGACAAGGAAAAGAATGGTCAACAGAATAAGAGCAAAAGTAAATCAAGGAAGAGGGATCTCGAATGCCATTATTGTCATAAGAAAAGACACATGAAGAAAGATTGTTATGCATTAAAGAATGATAAAGATAAAGGATAGAATATTGATGGGCATGTTAAACAATTACATGCACCATCTACTTCAACCGTGAAGATTGAAGAAATTAATGCTATTTCTCGAATGCCATTATTGTCATAAGAAAAGACACATGAAGAAAGATTGTTATGCATTAAAGAATGATAAAGATAAAGGATAGAATATTGATGGGCATGTTAAACAATTACATGCACCATCTACTTCAACCGTGAAGATTGAAGAAATTAATGCTATTTCTGATGATGCTGATGTGTTGACACTTGATAGTACTATGCCAATTGAGGCTCTTATGGTTGATTCTCTTTCCTACATGTGGCTGCTAGATTTTGGTGCTTCTTTCCATGGGACATCACATAAAGAATGTATGCCATGTACCTCAATTATCACACAGTTTGATGTTAGTTGGTCAACTTGAGGACCTTGGTTACAAGGTGGTCTTCTATGCTCAGTCCTTTTGCATATCAAAGGGCAATATGGCTATTGCAAAAGGAAACAAAGTTGGCTCAATTTATCCTTTATTTGTATCATAGGAAGAACACTTGTTAGCTGTTATTGAACAGCCTATGGCTTGCATTTGGCATGGTCGTTTGGTCCATGTATCTCGTAGTGGAATGGAAAATCTTTATCGTGCTGGCTACTTCCGTGTGTTATCTTTCTCTGATTTTTCATTTTGTGAGCATTGTCAATATGGAAAGCAAACCAGAAATGTGCATAGAATGCACATTGACTCTTCAATTCAACCTTTAGATCTCATTCATATAGATGTGTGTGATCCTATACCCACAAGGTCATTAGGTGGTTCTCTTTACTTTGTCACTTTCATAGATGATGCTACTAGAAAAGTTTGGGTATATCCTATTGAATTGAAGGATAAGGTATTCCCTACTTTTAGAAAATGGCTTGCTTTAGTTGAGACTAAAAAAGGAACTAAGCTACGTTGAGATAATGGGGGTGAATATACCTCACATGAATTCAGCCTTTTCTATCAGTCTAGAGGAATTTGTAGAGAGTTTATAACTCCTTATACCCTAGTATAGAATGGTGTAGCTGAAAGGATGAATATAACTATTTAGGATAGAGTAGTCTCTATGCTGCATGATGGAAACCTTTCACAAGGCTTTTGGATAGAAGCAATATTGACTACTGTTCATGTGATTGACCTTTCACGTAGTATTGCCAAAGGTCTGAAAGTGGCATAAGAGTTATGGACAGGGAAGCCACCATATTATGATCATCTTCGAGTTTTTGGGTGTGAAGCATATGTTCATATACCCAAGAATCTTAGACAAAAGTTGGACCATAAGTCAAAGAAATGCATTTTTCTTGGATATGGTCGAGAAGGACAATTTAAATATCGCTTATGGGATCCTGAAACACGATCAATGATCAGAAGTACTGATGTCATTTTCAATGAGTCTAAGATGCATAAACAATCCATTAAGGAGATTGAAGTGAGAAGAGTGGTGTTTGAGGATACTAGTCCTCCAGTTAGCATGCATAAATATGATGCACATAGGGACATTCAGAGAATGTACGGTTAGATCAGTTTGCAAATGTTCCTCTTCAACAACCATTGAGACATGCTGCACGTGTCTCACATCCACCTCATAGATATGTTCCAGGTTTAGAATTTGTTATGCTAATAGGTGCCGGTGAGCCTTCTTGCTACAAAGAGGCTATGCAAACAGAGGATCATGTCAAGTGGGAGCGTGCCATGAACTACAAGTAGGGAGGTTGTGTTTGAAGAACATAGGTCTTGGTATGGTGAAGGCAAATAGAAGGTAACTCTACCATATGATCTTGATTATGATTTTCATCAAGTAGGAAGCAAGCATGATACATAGGTCTAGGATCCAAGAAGTGATACAGATGATGAACAAGATGAAAGGGAAAAGGACTACAAGTTATGGGAGTCACGAGGCAAATAAAAAATGCAAGAGTGTGGAGAATGCTCCAAGCAAGCACCTTGAAGGTCAACAAGGGAGGAGATAGCCAGAAAGGTATGGATATGATTCCACATTTGTGACAAAGCATTTAATCTACTTGGAAAATGAATCAATTTCAAAATAAGCCTCAATCTATGAAGAGGCAAATGGAAACCCTAATTAGGAGAAGACTAGGAAAGAAGAAATATATGTATTGAAGGAGATGGATACTTGGGAATTTGTTGCAATATCATCCAATCAAAAGGTAACTGGTTGCAGATGGGTATATAAACTTAAAAGGACCTCAAATGGATCAATTTTCAAGTACAATGCCACATTAGTTTCCAAAGGATGTTCATAAACTCATGGTATAGACTATGAGGAAACATTCTCTCCAGTTGCAAAGATGACTATAATCAGAACATTGATAAGTATAATTGTTGGAAGAAATTGGAGACTCCTCCAACTTGATGTGAAAAATGCATTTCTAAATGGTTGGATAAGTGAAGAGGTATACATGTCATAACCTCTAGGTTTTGAAAACCCTAATCATACATCTTATCTTTGTAGACTTAAGAAAGCATTGTATGGATTGAAACAAGCTCTTATATCTTGGAATTATAGGTTGGCTATATACTTTCAAGATCAAGGGTTCAAACCTAGCAAATGAGATCCTTCTTTGTTCATGAAAAGGGATCACAATGAGGTTATCTATCTATATGCGTATGTAGATGACATAATTGTGATAGGTGATGAATTGAATGATGTTCAAAGGATCAAGAGACATATGCAAGAGGAGTTACAAAATCTGTGACTTAGGTGAGCTCACATATTTCCTAGGTATGCAAGTGATTTATATAGATGAAGGGATGTATCTAACTCAGAGAAGATACATTTGTTGGGAGAGATGGTAGGATGCACTCAAGAGATTGAGTTGAAGTTGCTAAACCTGCTTTGCTCTAGCCCTCCTTAGCTTCTGATATGCTTAGTACACTTGCTTAGCTTCCAAATGATACCAAGAAAGCATATATGTACTTTTCAAATGATATGTGTAATGATCAAATCAAAACAGATAACTTGACACTTCAAAAATCTGCTATTTTTGTAGTGACACCTGCTCAGTCTTTCACTCAGTGTGACCAGCACACTTACAATTGATCTAATTCCTTCTGGACATATTAAATTAGCTTAACAAGCTACCATTTGCAAGTGGAATGAGAAAAAATGATAAACTACTCACTAAGAAATCAATTTAGCAAAATTATATGTACCCCCGACTTTTTAGGAATTCTGCAGACACAGACCAGTGTGCACTTCGAGCAAGATTTCTCCTAGATGGCTGATCCTTTGACCTTGAAATTTTGTAGGCGTGTAGTATGCTTGGAGCTGGTTCCAATGTGCTTTGAATCACTTGATTTGGTTTCGTAGATCCTGAGATATGCTCCTTTGAAGTTGACAGACTTGGAGATGATGACTCAGAGAAAACAGAGATAATGAATGTAATGATATGTATTAATTCACATTGATGTACATTCCCATTGGCATGATAAACATTGCCAAATGGTACTCAAAGGTGTAGGCTATGAATAAGTCCTCACACACTCAAAAGTTGATACAGAATTGCCTCGGGATATGAGCTGAAGTACCCGCGACTTTTGCATTACATCTTTTTATAGAAATTGAGTTGAGATTTGAATTTGAAGTCAAATTCAAATCTCCTATAATTACTCCTCTAAAAGTAGGGAGATATTCTCTCCAATTACACCATCCGAATTCCACGACTCTAATCAATTAGGTGTGTATACATAATGCCAAGTCACTTAGACTTTTACAAGGAGTAAAAGGATAATAAATCATAGGTATGGGTTCCTATGCCCTTTCCTTCAAGTAAGGCCTTGATGAAATTTGTCCAAGCTAATCTTCCAAAGTTCCAAGCCAAGTGTGAAGGCTTGAAATGCACCAACAGCTCCCCCTCAAGCCAAACACTTTGGCTCAAGTCTTCATCTTTAGTCTTCAATCACATCCTGCAATCCAATCATGGATTTGAATCTGCATAACTTGTTTCCATCCAATGCTTTAGTGAGTAAATCTGCACATTGCATATTAGTAGACACATAAGTCAACTGAATGTCTTTACTAAGCAACTTCTCTCTCACATAGTGGTAATGAACCTCTATGTGTTTGGTTCTAGCATGATAAATTCGATTAGCTGCAAGGTGAAGAGAGCTAGTGTTATCTCCAAAGATGATTGGAGGTCTAGTGTATAGACCTAACTTTGTATACAAGAGCTTCAACCAGATAGCTTCTTGAGTGGCATTGGCAAGCCCTCTATACTCTGCTTCAGTGGATGACAATGCCACTGTAGGTTGCTTCTTGGCTGACCAAGAAATAGGTTTATCTCCTGCAAAACAAATGTAACCTGATGTGCTTCTCCTATCATCCTTGCATCCTGCCCAATCTGCATCTGAATATACTTTAATGTCAATATCTGATGTATAAGGAAAGTACAAACCATGGTTCTGAGTTCCTTTGAGGTACTTCAAGATTTTCTTTGCTGCCTCTAGGTGAGGTGCCCTTGGTTTGTGCATGAATTGACTAAGCACACTAACTCCATATGCTATGTCAATTCTTGTCAAAGTGGCATAATTCAAACTGCCTACCATGCTTTGATATCCTGTAATGTCTTGTATTTCATCCCCTTCATGAGCACTTAGCTTTAGGTTGACCTCCATTGGAGTAATTGAGATTTTGGCATCCTGTAAGCCAAACTTTTTGACCATATCCTGTACATACTTCTTTTGAGTGATATATATACCTGAGTTGGTGTAGACTAACTCAAGACCTAAGAAGTACTTCAATAATCCAAGATCATTAATCTTGAACTCTTTCATCATCTGTCCTTTGATGTGTCTAATCCCATTGACATCATTGCCTGTAATGATGATGTCATCAACATAAACACATAAGTATATTACCTCTGTACTACTTCTCTTTATGAATAGAGAAGTGTCTGCTTTACTCATCACAAATCCTTGGTCTTGGAGGTAGGTTGTCAACCTGTAATTCCATGCTCTAGGTGCCTGCTTCAAACCATACAGAGCCTTCTTCAATTTACAAACATAGTTTACCTTCTTGGGATCTTCATAGCCAGGTGGTTGTGACATGTAGACTTCTTCAGATATCCATCCATTCAAGAAAGCATTCTTGACATCTAATTGGTACATGTTCCAATTCTTGGATGCAGCTACACTCACCAATATTCTGATAGTTGGCATTTTAGCCACAGGAGAAAATGTCTCCTCATAATCAATGCCTTGGGTTTGTGCAAAACCCTTGGCTACCAACCTAGCTTTGTATCTATTTATTGTTCCATCTGAATTTCTCTTTAGCTTGTAGATCCATCTGGATCCTATCACCTTCATAGAGTCTTTCTTGGGTACCAAGTCCCAAGTATCACTTTCCTTGAGAGCTTCCATTTCTTCATCCATAGCTTCTTTCCATTCTGGTTTGGTGATTGCTTCCTCATAGGTACCTGGTTCTTCATTCAACAAGTCCTTTGCAAGATATACATAATGTTTAGTTACAAGTGATGTGTCATACCCAAATCTGATTGGTCTCTTGCTTTCTCTTTGAGATCTTCTAATTGCTTGAGTTGAGGATTCTGGTATATCCTCAAGCTTCTTCATCTTCATCTTTCCTTTGGACTTCCATGCCTTGAACTCCTCAAGATTAATTGTATCATCATCATCTGAGCTTGATTCATCTTTCTGAATTGGTTCCTCCTTGGTAAGCCTTGGGAAATCTTCTTCCATATCATATGGTAGACTAACCTTCCTGCATTCATTTTCATACCATGAGTCATTCTCATCAAAGATGACATCTCTGCTTACCTTGAAGCCTTTGTTTGTTGGGTTGTAGAATCTGTATCCCTTTTGGTTCAAATCATAACCAATGAAGATACATTTTTCAGCTTTAGGGTCTAGCTTTCCCCTTACCTGTGAGGGAATATGCACATATGCTACACAACCAAAGATTTTGCAATAATCCAGAGAAGGTCTCTTACCATGCCAAGCTTCATATGGTGTCATGCCATCAAGTGATTTGGATGGCAACCTGTTGATGAGATAGGTGGCAGTGGATACACCTTCTCCCCAAAGATAATTAGGCAATTTCTTTTCATTAAGCATAGACCTAGCTGTTTCTACAATGATTCTATTCCTTCTTTCAGCTACCCCATTTTGTTCAGGTGAGTACCTTGTAGTAATCTCCCTTTTGATGCCTCTTTCCTGCAAGAAATCTTCAAACTCATTTGAGAAGTACTCTCCTCCACCATCTGACCTTAGCCTTTTCAAGCTTCTTCCTGTTTGATTTTCAACAAGTGCAAGATACCTCTTGAAACAATTAAACACTTCATCTTTATGTTTCATAAAGTATAAGATAGTCCACCTGCTATAGTCATCAATGAAGGACACATAGTACCTTGAACCTGAAATGGAAGGGTCCTTGATAGGTCCCCAAACATCTGTGTGTACCAAGTCTAGGTAGTCTACATGCATGAAACCTTTCCTTGAATAGGGCAACCTGTGAGACTTACCAAACTGACATGCTCCACACTTGTAAATCATGTGTTGCTTGGACACATTAGGTATCCCAAGCACACATTGATCCCTGCACATTTGCTTTAGGGTTCTTTCACCTATGTGACCTAACCTCTTGTGCCATATTTCTAATTCTAAAAGTGTTTGATCCTTGTAATTGTATAAAGCAATGTTCTTGGTGTCTTCTAGCTCAAAAGTAAACAATCTACCTGATTTCTCCCCCTTGGCAATTCTTTTGAATCCATGTCTTGGGTCCTCCACATATGCTCCATGTTGAGTGAACCTGACCTGCAAACCTTTCTCCACAATCTGACCAACACTCATTAGGTTCTTGGTGATGGTTGGTACATAAAGTACCCTACTCAATAGATTCTGGTTACCATCACATGTCTTTACATTTCCAATCTTTACAGCAGAATGTTTAGTATCATCACCTGTTTGTACCTGATGTTTGCCCTTGGGTTCTTCCAAATCAGAAAGTAGTGCCACATTGCCAACTACATGGTTAGAACATCCTGAGTCAATATAAAATAAATGATCATCATTTGTACCTGCCTTGGAGGTCATATTCATGATCAATAGGGATTCATTTTGCTCCTCTGTGTAGTTGTTGTAATCCCTTCTATTTTTGAATCCACCTTGGTAGTTACCATTGTGGTTGTGGTTGTAATTGTTGTTGTATTGATTGTTGTATCCATTGTAGCCTTGGTGTTGGTTGAACCTGCCTCTCCCTTGAGAGTATCCACCTCTTGAGTAGCCTCTTCCTCTCTGATTCTTGTAGTTCTTGTAGCATTCATCTGTGGTATGATTGGACAACCCACAAATGTTGCATGCTGATGAGTTGTAGGGTCTTCCCCTACCTGACTTACCTCCTCTGCCTCTTCCTCTTGAAGATCTACCTCTCCCTGCATAATTAGCTTGGGAGGTAGAGCCTTCTTCTTCCTGTTTCTTCCCTTTACCTTTATCCTTAACTTTCTTATCAGTATATAGAGCAGAGGGGTTGTTACCTTTTGATTGATCTCCTGCCTTTGTAAACTTTGCTTCATGTGTGAATAGTTGGCCCATAAGTGTTGTGAGATCTGGGGTATGCATGTCCATGTAGAGGTCCATTGCAGTGGTGAAACTTTCCCACTTATCATCTGCCTTGAGTCCATTTGTTACTTGCCTGACTATTTGTTCCTCTTCAATCTCCTCTCCAATGCTTGCTAATTGGTCTGCCACATCTTTAATCTTTGTCACATACTCTGAGACTGATTGCTTGGGCTGCTTCCTGAGGGTTGTGAATTCAATCCACAGTTGATTCTTCCTGGCCCTTGTGTTGGAAGAGAAATATGTTGACAGAGTTTCCCAAGTCTCTTGGGAAGTCTTACAATTCCTTACATGAGGTAAAAGGAAATCAGATATAGAGTTAAGAAGGTAAGACCTTGCCAAAGCATCCTTTGCACACCATTGGTTGAGTCTCTCTTGTTCATCCTTGGTGGGTAGTCCTCTAGCTTTGAATGAGGGCAGTTCCTCATCTCCTGATATGTATCCAAATAAGCTTCTTCCTTGTAGATATGTCTTCATTCTCAATGACCAAGCTTGGTAATTGTTCCTGTCCAATTTGTCAATGAATGAAGGAAAACCATCTCCCATGTTTACCTTATTTGCTCTGATACCACTGTTGGGAGAGATGGTAGGATGCACTCAAGAGATTGAGTTGAAGCTGCTAAACCTGCTTTGCTCCAGCCCTCCTTAGCTTCTGATATGCTTAGTACACTTGCTTAGCTTCCAAATGATACCAAGAAAGCATATATGTACTTTTCAAATGATATGTGTAATGATCAAATCAAAACAGATAACTTGACACTTCAAAAATCAAGGAAAACTTGCTATTTTTGTAGTGACACCTGCTCAGTCTTTCACTCAGTGTGACCAACACACTTACAATTGATCTAATTCCTTTTGGACATATTAAATTAGCTTAACAAGCTACCATTTTCAAGTGGAATGAGAAGAAATGATAAACTACTCACTGAGAAATCAATTTAGCAAAATTATATGTACCCCCGACTTTTTAGGAATTCTGCAGACACAGACCAGTGTGCACTTCGAGCAAGATTCCTCCGAGATGGCTGATCCTTTGACCTTGAAATTTTGTAGGCGTGTAGTATGCTTGGAGCTGGTTCCAATGTGCTTTGAATCATTTGATTTGGTTCCGTAGATCCTGAGATATGCTCCTTTGAAGTTGACAGACTTGGAGATGATGACTCAGAGAAAACAGAGATAATGAATGTAATGATATGTATTAATTCACATTGATGTACATTCCCATTGGCATGATAAACATTGCCAAATGGTACTCAGAGGTGTAGGCTATGAATAAGTCCTCACACACTCAAAAGTTGATACAGAATTGCCTCGGGATATGAGCTGAAGTACCCGCGACTTTTGCATTACATCTTTTTATAGAAATTGAGTTGAGATTTGAATTTGAAGTCAAATTCAAATCTCCTATAATTACTCCTCTAAAAGTAGGGAGATATTCTCTCCAATTACACCATCCAAATTCCACGACTCTAATCAATTAGGTGTGTATACATAATGCCAAGTCACTTAGACTTTTACAAAGAGTAAAAGGATAATAAATCATAGGTATGGGTTCCTATGCCCTTTCCTTCAAGTAAGGCCTTGATGAAATTTGTCCAAGCTAATCTTCCAAAGTTCCAAGCCAAGTGTGAAGGCTTGAAATGCACCAACAACATTCAAGTCCTACTTCTCAAATTCAGAATGGAGAACACCAAGCTTGCATGTGAACCTTTGGAAATTAATCGTAAACTAAGTGTCTATGAAGATGAGTATCTTTATGATCCTAAAGAATATCAAAGCTTAGTTTGTAGCTTAACTTTATATGCTACTTGCACAAGACCATATATATCCTATAGTGTGGGAGTGCTTAGCCAGTTCATGCACTCACTGAGAAGACCACACGTGGAGGCTGCAAAGAAAGTACTCAAGTTCCTCAAATGAACACTTAATGAAGGTATCTTCTATCCTTACTCTTCAAATTTGGATATCAAAATCTATTCATATGCAAACTGTGCAGGAGCAAACAATGATAGAAGAAGTACCTTTGGATACTTGGCATTTATAGGTTCAAAATTGGTTTCTTGGAGTTCCAAGAAACAACAAATATTTGCCTTATCTTCAACTAGAGCAGAGTATAGAGATCTAACTATTGCAACTCAAGAAGCAATATGGTTCAAAGACTTGTACTTAGATTTGGGACTTGTAAGTTCCAAGCCTCACATACTTGGAGATAATGTAGGTTCCATGCATCTAGCTCCAAATCCAATTTTCCATGCAAGGACAAATCACATATAAGTCCATTATCATTTTTTAAGAGAGAAGCTCATGGCAAAGGAAATTAACATTTCATTTGTTTCTTCTGAGAAGCAAATAAGAGACATGATGATAAAGGCACTTGATGCGATAAAACTATGTAGATTCAAATCTATGGCAGGTGTTCAACCTATCAAAGAATCAAGACTCAATCATACTTTAGCTTGAGGGGGAGATTTTGTATCACTAAGCCTTCACTATGCTTGAGATGAATTTCTCTCTCATTTCAACGACCATATGCATGGTGCTATACATGTACGCTTTTGGGAGTAGCACTTATGTGTACACTTTTTTTGTGTTGATTGTATGATCACTTATGTGTAAGGTTCACGGTGTTTATCTTTTTAAAATGAAAGAGTAAAAGGCACAAAAATCACGAGTTGAAAGTGTTTGATATTGTTTCTCAATCAATCAATCAATCAAAAAGTTGATAGTACTTCAACTTCCACTTTTCCTATAATGTAGGAATTGATTCCAACCATTCTCAACAAACAACATTGCGGGATTTGAATCTAAATTCATGTGATTTGAGTCGTGGAAAGCAATCAAAAGGTCTATATAAGGCCACAAAATCTTTGTACAATAAGAGTGTGATGATTTGATGTAATACGTATACTCTTTGGTCATTGCTTGGTACCATATCAATTCTCTGCTCCTTCTTCCTTAGACTTAGTCATCTTGTAGAGCTTTCTTCTCTCTCTAGAGAGGTTCAAATCTAGTGAGTGAGCACTCATTAGAGAGGTATTAATTTCTAGTTTATGTATATAATTTTCATATCATTTGGTTTCATAGAGAGATAAATCTCTAGTTGAAGGTGTTGGTATCAATTTTTGCATAGCCCTAAAAAGTCAAGGCTACACCCAATCATTGTGAAACTTATTTCTCCACATTGGTTGATATAAATTAGGGATTTTATGCTTCCTAGCAAGCCAAAAATATGTATGACATTCCCCTAAAAGGAATTTTTCCAATTGTAACTGTGGTGGCTGCTCTGAGTGTTTGAAGTCATAGCGTCCATCCGAATATAGAAGGTCTTTGTGAGCTAGTCAAGGTGCAAGTCATCAGTTTTGTGTCAAATTTTTCTTGTTGATGTTACAAAGTTCCCATTGGGCTTTATTGCACTAATCACAAGCCTACAATGCCTATTTGATGTTCCCAGAGAGCTAAGGTAGGTCCTCGGCTAGTTTGCTAGACCACATTCATCACTTTAAATTTATGGTGGAGTTTACCCAATTTTAGATAATAAACCTTGTATCTTTATCTACCATTGTAAAAGCCCCTTTAAATTGTATAGCAAAGGAGATTTGTGTATATTCAAGGCTATTCTAGCATTTCTTTGTAATTGTAGGGAAAAGTCTTCCCTCAAAGATCCCATAAGAAAGAAGACTTTTATATTTTTTTCCTTTATTTTTTAGGATCCTTTTCAAATAAGGTGTTGGGAGAAGCCTATATAAAATCCTTGGCCTCAATTGTATAAAAAACCTTTTGGTGGAATGAAATTGTGAGCTCTCTTCTTGCAAATCAATGCTTCTTTATGTATTTTAAGTGAGCTTAGTGATTGATTCTAGGTTTGTGACACTTGTTTGTGAGTTATGGAAGTATCATATATCATGTTAGCATTATTTTGAAGTGATTAAATGAAAATAAACTCTTCTTTTTGATGATTCACCGTTTGAAGCACCGAACAACAATGCACCTATGCAAATGTCAGAGAGAAGCATCCTTGAATGCATCAGATAGCAACGGCTTGAAAGCATCAACTTTTCATGCATATAGGACCTTGAGCTTGGTGAATAACATTCTTGTGGATTTTCTAGGAGGCTAGCGAGGGGAGACACTTTCATCACTCTACTTGACACCCATCCATCACATTTATTTATGCTACCGACTACAACTAGGTTGAGGTCTACTCTTCCAAGAAATTAAAAGTGTGTGAGCATGGCCTATGCTACAGGTCGACACTGGTTTTCATCATTATTAAGGAGATCAAGAAGAATCACATGCACAAATGTGACTATCCAAACATTGATAAAAATTGAAGGTATGAAGACAACATGCTCCAAAGTACATGCATCCACAACAAAAGAGAGAGCAAGCACATGCATATGCACTAAAAAACACATGCACATAGACACACAGACACACACACACACACATGCTCTTCCATATGCACTTAATTTATAATTACACAATTTTGAACAACAATCATTTGTAATGATAACTGACGTTATCAATTCTGGCATAGGTGCAATTTTAATGAAATTGATCATCCAATTGCTTTTGAAAGTAAAAAACTTAACAATTCATAATAGAATCATAATCCATATGATTAAAGAACTTTTTAATGGTTTTTATATATAGAAAATGTGGAAGGATTATCTTCTAAGTTCTAGAATTTTCATAAAAGTAGATCAATAAGCAATAGAAAATTTGTTAAATCGATCGTTAGGGACATATACAATTTTGCAAACTAACCTGGTTTTTTGGTGGGCCCTAGCTTGTAGGCTCGAAATGGAGGTCGAGATGACTCCAAAGGTTATGAAAGAAATTCATGAACTAAGAGAAAGATTTAATAATGAATTATATTTCAAAGGAGTTTACACATTATACAATTTTTTAAGGGGTTTTTTATGAAACAAATTTATGAACTTCCATATATGGGACACTATGTCATGCAAAATACTGTTTATGCATATATAGGATTTTTTTGTTGCCCTTATATGGAGAAAGATATAACACAATTTTTTTCACAATGTATTGTATGTCAAAGAATGCAACATCAGTATAGTAAAGAATATGTTTTATTAATGTCATTATCGACTCCAATAGAGCCATTGCAACAAATTTTTATGGATTTTGTTGGAAATTTAGTAGGCCTATAGCTCATATCATAGGTCCATGGTTCCATAGGTCCAACATATACAACATAGAATCTAGCAATCTTCCAATATTGACAAAACATGAACATACCACATTTAATCATACAAATGATGAGACAAAGATAGAGAAAGATTAGACAACATGTGTAAAGTGTTATGTAAGCCAAGGCTTACTCACACTATCATATATACCAATGTTCAATGTACAATGTGGGAGTCAAAATTCTCAACCACTCTATGTGAACACAAATAGATGGATGAGTGAATGTACAAATGTAACAAACATATTCAGATGTATGGATAGAAATCTGAATATACATGAGATGTGTGACCTAATAGGTTGTAGAAGAGTGAATATGAGTGAAAGAAAGAGGAAGGATAAGTCTAAAACTGATAATCAACAAACCCTCATCTAACCTTAGGCTATGGAAGACCCTAAGTTAGACATGTGTGTGAAAAGATCACATAATTACAAAAGTAGCAAAGAATGCTAACAAGTTTGCTGCCAGAAATCCTCAAACTCATATGAACATATCTTCTCTAACACCTCATCCAAATATGCATAAAGCATATACGTACTGATTCTCTTGTACTGATGCCGAATAGGACTCCTCCTGATATGGATGCCATTGCCTCCATAAGCTCCAAGTAGTACCTGTGTGCATAAAGAGAATATGTACCTGAATTCTTAACATAAGATGAAAATCTTATGTTAACCACCATCCAATGTCTTTGAAGTAAACCAAAATCTTCATGTAGAAGACAATCTTCAAATACATCATGTGAATGGCCGATCCACACCATCAAGCTGCTAATAGCTAAGTCCTCTCCATAAGCAAGAGTGTGAGCACACTCTTCTTCTCCAAGAAGAACTCCATAGCTGCTCCTCAACAGGCTCCAAGATAGCAACATGGCTGCCCCATGTGCAAAAAGCACTACCTCAAAGAGGTACCAAGCTTCCAAAGCTTGTGTTGTAATAGGTGATGGATCCATACAATGAGCCCAAGAATCTTCTTATATAGTATATCTTCCTTGAAATAAAGCACTCCCAAAAGCATAAAATAAAGCACGACTGAATACGATCGCTGTGCGATTTGGAAAAACTCCATATGAAAACCATGTCGTTTATTTTGAATAGCATGACTAAAAGAATACTTTTTCGCGCTGCGCCGTTACTGGAGGGATTCGAACCCAGGTCATAGAGATGGGAGAATATCAACATAGCCACACTGCCAACGCCTTTTACTTGTAGAAGGAGTAATAACAAGAGCTACACATGCTATGATCTGTGAGCAAACTTTTGACCAATGGACATTGCTTCCAACAATCTCCCCTGCAATGTCATATTGATACAAACTGAAATGGATCTACAAACTATCAAAGCTGTAAATTATCACAAGCTTCAAGCTTGTACTCCCAAATTGACCTTCAAATCTTTTCTTCAAAAGTCTTCTTCAAAACTGAATTTGACTTTCCTTCAAACTTGAACTTGCTGAATATGAACCATAATACCTGAGAAAATATGCAAACTAGATATCCAATAGTGTTCTCATCAAGCAATCACTGCTTGATAATAAATGTAACAAGTACTGACTCTGAACCTGCTATCTCTTGTCTTCTTAAACCTAAAAACATACACTAGGATCCACATATTTGCATTTACCTTACGAATGATTTCTCAACGTACTTCTACTGTGTCATGTAAATACACTAAACAAAATCAAGAACTGAATCCTGGAACCTGTGACTCACAACTCACAATTTAGTGTATTATGAACACTGTTGGTTCATCTCTGACTGTACTCAAGTTAAGTCAAGTCAACTCAACTCATGAGTCTCATCAAAATATCATATCTATGATGTCATCATGTCTTCATCCTTGCTTAATCCGTAAATCCTCCATACTTCTTTCCTTTAGAATCTTGTATAAACATAAATGTGTGCACCTCTGAAAACATACCTGTCTGAAAAAACAAATTTCTCTTCAATAGAACTCTGGAACCTTCTCCTGAATAGGAACATCCTAACGAGAACTTTCTCCAGACATTCTCCTTCTTCCTTCTTCTTTCAAAGCTGCAATATAAAGAGAACCTGACAAAGGAAATATAGGAATACCTGATATAGGAATACCTGGAATTCTTATAGGTATGACTCTGCATTCTTTCACGTATGGCTGAAAATAAGTCTTCATGTTTCATCACCCCTTGGATGATTTAACACTAGTATCTAGAATTCTTCAAATATATCAGACTTTATGAAATCTGGAATGTCTTCCTTTTTTCAATAAATCTGATCTTCCATGATTTACCATTGCTACCATATCATCAATACCTGTGTCTTGAAACAAAATATCTGAACCCTTTTATTAGCACTGTACATATGCCAATAGCTTTCCCTATCATTCCTCAGCTTCCCAAAATCTAGAATTAGGCTAGCTGATCTATCATAAAAACCTTGCTGAAAACATTTTAGGATTCATAACCTTCTGCAACATAACAAGTATCTTCTTCTATTCCTCTACGACACAAATCTGATAGAATCTGAATCTTTGACTTACTTCTTCCAATGTTAAGAATCTTCACAAACAGAGGATAGACAACTGACTCATAAATACTCAAGATCTTCAAGATCTTCCAAGATCATACAAGATCATACATGATCTATGATCTTTCCAACAAATGTTTGTATAGAATCTGCTTCTCATCAAACCTTCATGATTGAATGTTTGATTTGTTACTTGAATGTCTCTAAGTGTCCATGCTTCTCACAAAGTTATAAAAACTTTTCTTTAACCAAATCCTTCCCAAGAATTTGCAACTTCTACTTTAAACATAAGTGGACAAACTTCTCACCTTGAGAACTAAAAAGCTGCAAGTTGATACTTCATCTTTTCATATTCTACCTGGGTGAAATGTGAAAGTACCTGCTTGATTTTCTTTTGGCTAACTCCACTTCTCAATCAAGTAATAGGATTTGATGGAACACCTTTTTGAATACAAGCATGTATCCAAAAAACTAGACAATCATAGAAAGTAGATTCTTCAACTGACTGGTATATCAAAAATCTGAATTTATGAAGTTTTCTAAAAAAACTGAATATGAGGTAACCTTTCCAAACACAAAACCTCAATCCAAGTCTTCAACATCTGCTCCAAAAAACTCTTTTACCTCAAGAGTTAGATAAAGAAGAAATATACTTCTCTGTAACTTGTCATATACCAAGTTGCTCTGTATTGACACTCCAAGAATTCTTTGAGGGAACATACTGCCTGCTCAAAATCTTCAACTTATATATAACTCATACACATGAGTCAAAATATACAAGTTGTCTTCAAAATCTGCTGCTTTTCTTTCTCTCAATGCAATTCTTTGTCAAATCTACTAAATCATGACCAAGTACAATGCACAACAAGAAATTGCTTCTTCTTTAAACTATCTTCACACAAGATGTTCTCGTAGACTTGTCTTTGGGTGTAGAGGATAAAAGTAGGAAAAGCATATGGAAAAATATAAGAGAAAAGGAAGTCTTACTTTCCCTTTGCAATTGTTGGACCTTCTTTTTCTGCATCTTTCTTCCACCTGATGATGATGTCAACATCTTGAAACTTCTCTTCCATACCTTTTGTTCTCTTCACCTTGAAGTTTCAAGCGCGCTTGACTTTTTCAAATGAATTTTTCTCTTCCTCTAATGCTAAGACTAAGAGACAAAACAAACTTGGTATACAAATGGAGTGAATATAGAATCATGTTTCATCATCTCCTCATATATCTGAATCAAAATTCTGCGTCACATGATTCATATGACTGAATTCACCAACCTTTTGTCTGAATGTTGAATTACCTTTCTAGAGTTACCTCTCTAGATTAAATTTTGATAATCTTGAAGTTCAAGATGATAATTTATGAATTCTTTAATTTTCATATAATAATACACCATATAGTGCTATTTGACATGCACCCTTTGAAGTCATTTTGGACAAAAAACTTCCAACTTCATAGATATTTGTATGGTTGATTTCTTAGCTAATAGTCATCTTGAATTACTTAAAGAACTTGAACAAAAAAATAAACAAGCCCAAGAACTATGTACACAATATACTAACAAAAAGAGTTTTAGGAAAAAATATTGAAAATGGTTTGGTATGTTACACATATTTAAGCACAAATAAGAAACATTCAACATCATCGTACAATAAAATTAACACCATGCTATAAAAACATGGTTTATTTTACTATATATACACACACACACACACACATATATATATATATATATATATATATATATATATATATATATATATATATATATATATATATATATATATATGATTAGAGATAACATCCAATTGCAATATTCATTATTTGTGTTATGTAAGTCTCATAAAACATTGAAATGAACTCATCTCTTACTCCTATTATTGATAATCAATGTAGGAGAAATCTCTAAAAAGTGCACAAAATGCCAAAGTCAAAGTGATTAAAGTCCAATCAAAGGGAGAAGACTACAATCGAAGGGGAGTACATGCATGGAAAGGAAGGTGGAAGGTTTCTTCTAATTTTCCAACTCAAATCCCTCCTTAGAGTAGGTTTTTCCCCAAATTCTGCATAAATAATTATAAAAGTAGATGTTTAAGACATAAAATCCCAATTTCCTTGACAATAGAGCCCTATACTTGAACTTCATAAGCATGAATTGTATGTCAATACCAAAATTTGTAATTTTTCATGTTGTTTCAACCTCCAATTAGCCTTTGGATACTATTTTTAAGACTAGCTTGAGAATTATGATGTGGATAGTGTGTGTATGTGTGCATGCATGCATGTGTGTGCATTTTTTCCCTCTTCTTGTAGGTACATGTACATCCATCTTGTTGTATTGTAATGAAGGTGAAAAGCTGTGTGGATCAATGCCAACTACAAAGTGTACGAGACAATCGCGATTCTGTGAAAACTGACGATTTCCATCTCCAGCTTTATTCTTCAGCATTTTCTTACTCAATACATCATGAATTATCTCTCTTCATACACATTACTCAGAATTACACAACGGAAGCTCACAAATTCCATGGATCACACATAGAATAGACTCAACAAATCAAAGAAATTCACATAAAAGGAAGAACCATGATTTTCTGCAAGAAACTCTTCTCATTACTTGGATAGCACAAAATACAATTAACCAATCCTCTCAAAATAGAGGAAATTATATTTTATACACTTTCAAGTGTTCCTTTTCACACTTGAATTTTGGTCCTTTTCCCTTCTAATCTAAAAATATGCTATCAAAGAGTTTCCAAAAATTCTAGAAAAAATACATATGATTCTAATTTACATGAGGAAGACTTTTCCCCATTTTTACATCATTTGCATAATTATTTCTACAATTTTTTGACATTTTACAAATATTTCTCTTCAAAAAAATACTTCTTGCAACATTCTTCCCCTCCTAGACCTTTTGACTCCTGACAAAAGATATTCTTGCCGATATATAATGAGTGCTTTCTTCACTTCTTCTTTCTTTGGTATACTTGTGACAATAGGTCATGACTTTTTCTTTCTGTGATGTTCAAGTTATTCACCATTTCAAGAAATACTTTTCTCCATTGCACAACAACCTCCGGTTTATCTATTACATCTTTCTTCAGGTATTCCGTGCATGCAGCTTCATAGGCAGTGAGTCGAGACTTTGTTACTACTGATAAATTTCCAAAGATTTCTGATTCTCGTTCAAAAAATCCATAGTCAAATGCATCCTAAAAAATCTGAAGATAATGACTACCCAAAAATATTGTTCTGCTCTAATAAGCCATTAAACAGATCCTGTCTGGGGTTTCACCGAGATCAAATAATAAAGCATCAGATGGTGAATTAAAACCAATGTAATTGAGAGTTCTGAGATCTGTATCTGTAAAAGTCTCTATACATGCCAATATGAGTCTCATTACTCTGATCAATAGAATACAGGCTCGGTCATTGACATCTTTATATGTAGATATAACAGACTCTATTGTGTCAACCATATATTTTTTTGTTGGCCATGTTCCTGCCTTCACTCCTGCTATCTTTGGGAAATTCAGCCATTTTGATGGAATCTGTCCTGCATTCCTTCTTTCCCAAAAGACTTATATCCATATGTAACTTATTATATCCCCTCATTGAAGTGGCAGCATGTATACTGGCTTGCTTTTCCAACTTCTTAACTTCCTTCAGCTCTGCTTGCAGTCTTATGATTTCTTTATTCAATTCTTCCTTCTCATCTTGTGTTACCTGTACAATCTTGCTCTCTTATTTCAATTGGCCTTCTTCCATTAATAACTTGTTTATTTCCTCATTTGCTTTGACCATAATTTGATATGAACTCTGAAGTTTTCTATATCTCCCTTCAATTTTCTTCAGCTCCATTTCCATTTTGCTGTTATGCTCTATCTTCTTTGCACACTTCTCTTCAAGAGATTGTATTTTGTTTTGTTGTTGAACCTCCAACTCTTCCAATGAAATTATTTTGTTGGTCAATTCCTCATTTCTCTCTTGTACCATCCTCAATTGTTCTATTAACTGCTCCTTTTCTTTCTTTTGCTCATTAATGATTCTACTACCTTTTACAAATTCTGATTCTGCCACCATTCCTGATATGATCATGTTTCTACTTGATGGTCTGAACTGTTCTATGTTGCTCATAATAACCTTGCAGGAAGATCTTATATCCTTGGGTATCCTTTCCAACCCAACTTCTAATTCCATTTGTCTTACTTCCATCTGCTTTTCTTCTTTGCAGTCCATCTCTTCTTCATCTTCTTCCTCATATTCTATGACCCGGTTCTTTTGTTCTTCATAGCCCTTTTCTGCTTTCATTTCTTCTCTATTTGCAACATCTTCCTCATACACTAACGTCTTATCCTCCTTTCTCTCATGTCCTGATGTTTCTTTAATTATCTCCATTTCTTCTGCCTTCTTTTTCTCCATTCCTTGTTGTTCCTCTTCAAGGATATGTCCTTCCTTTTCCTGTACTTCCTTATCCTGAATTAGGGTTGAATCAATCTCCACAGAGAGCTTTATTTGATCATTGATTATCTGCTCCTTTTGTCCTTCCTCTTGCTCATCTATATCCATAAGATCCAAGTCTTCTTCTTTTCCCTGATCTTCTATAGTTGTGAATTCCTCATTATGATTCAAATCATAGAGTATATCTTCTATGCTTTGGTTTATCTCTTTTTCTGTATTTCCTTCTTTTACTTCTTTGGAATTCATTTTTTCTACTACCTTCTCAGTTCCTTTGATTTGATTTGTGTCTTCTTGCTTGTGTATTGAGCTGTATAACTGAGCTTCTTTTTCTGCTTCTAACTTCCCTTCATTAAATTTGAAATAGGTTTGATGTACATGTTTTTTCCATATTGTCTTAAACCCTGAATCCACTATTCCACAATAGGTTGCTTTGTTCTTCTTGACAAAACTGTTGTCCAGCTTAGTTCCCATGGTATAAAACTGGAGGGCTGCCCTGATATGCTCTGCTTTTATAGTAATATTCACTTCTTTGTTCTCCATATCCTTGACTAAACACCTAAAATATGCCTCATTGCCCTTTCCAATTTCCAGCAAACTGTTCATCACCTGTGCCACTCTTTCAAAGTCTATGAAGAATAAGGGTTCATCCAACAGTCTATGTAATCCCACTACTTTCCACCTTTTGTAATTGACTGCAATTTTTTGGAATTTGTAAAATTCTTGGCACAACATGGTGTACTTGTGACCTCCAACTCCTACAGTAAAAATGTGCTGTCCAATGATACCCATAGTTTCCTTGAGTTCCTTGGCTACCTTTTCTGTTTCTGGAATTTCTTGCTCTTCATCAGACTCTAGCTCCACTTCGTCTATTGCAGCTTCACTGTCCAAGAACTAATGTCCTCTAGACAAAGTTACTGAGTCTGCTTTGAAATCATGGATTGGTAGTTCCTTTGGATTCACCATTCTGAAGAAAATATAGCATCACACAAAAGAAAACTCCACCCACATGAGTCTTAATAAGCATAAAATAAAAATCACATTTGTTCTTGAGATAAAATGAAAGGAAATGAAAATAAAAGCTGAGATGAATCTTGACTTCCTCATTTGTGTCACAGATAAAAACTCAATTGAAGTGATCATCACATGTGTAGCAAGATGTCTAGTGCTCTCCTCTCTTCTGACAGCTCTTATAAAGAAAGAATATATTAAAAAAAAGAAGAAATTGAAAAAAATTGAATGAAAAATTAGAAACCTGCTACATTACCACCTATATCTTGCTTGTGCTACATAACTTATATAATTAAAAGAATTATAAAAGAAAAATGGATAATTTCTGTCTCTCTTGTTTTTTTTTCTTCTTTTCTTTTTCTCTCTTTTTTTTTAATAATTTCGTCCACTTCCTTTCTTCCCCCCCCTATTTCTCTTCTTAGAAAAAGGATGAGGTAGAACAAATTGAACTAATTTCCAAGATGTCATAATTTCTTCTCTGTAAAACTCTGAATTTCTTATCAAGAATCCTAAGTGTATATCAGATAATCATGTTATTTTTCCCATTGAATCAAATCTGATTTTTTTACCCAATAATATTTGATTCGTGTTGACTTTGTTTTAGGAGTAAGACCTTCTTCTTTTGATAAACTATTCTTAGAAGTTTTTGGCTTCCATATCCATTTAGTTCTGGGATATTTTTTTGATGAGCAATGCTTGTATGTACTTTGTTTCCACATTCTTCCTATATTGATGCCTAAATGCTTCTGGCCATTCCATACTTGCTACCTTTCTTCTGTCTTTGCAACTCTTTTTGTTTCTTCAATTTTCTCCTGTTTTTGATTGAAGTAAATTTGATCATCAAGAAGTTTTGATTGTGCCTCCTTTGTAACCTTTAGTGAAAAAGTAAATCCCTTCAATTCTGGGTCATGAATATCTTGTTGATCCTCCTGTTCTTCATTACTCAATAAAAACATTAAAAACCTTTTGTCATTTATTGTCAATTTAAGCTTCATATTTTCAAAATCCAAAATTACCGTACCTTGCCTGAGCCATGGTTGTCCCAAAATCAATTTCTCAGTTATCATATGATCTGGCCCTTCTTCACAATCTATTTTCATACATTCTTCATTGAACTTAATTTTAATAGATGGCGAAGACATGCTTTGTATTATCTGTCCTTCTAAGGTTTTGATAAATGTCTTACTTTCAGTCCTTTTTAAGTTAAACTTATCCAACAAAACTGAACTGATCAAATTTACCTGTGCTCCTGAATCTATCAAGACTTTGATTTTCTCATCATGAAAATTCATTGTTATAACAGGCAAATGTTCTTTCAATCTAAAAGGTGTTGCACATAAAAGAACTTCTCTAAGCTCCTTGATTTCTCTTATCCTTTCCTTTGCTTCCTATTGAGCCTCATGCGTAACTCTTTCCTCTTCTTTTTTCCTATTTTGAGCTTGATGCAATCTTCTCCATTCAGAAACAGTTAATGGAAGATCATACCTTTTTACCCTACATCCACTTATAAAGTTTGGCATGATTTCTCCATCTATATTAGCTAATTGAATAGCTCCACTATTACTGATCTGATTGATGATATATGGCCCATGCCCTTTCTTATGAAATTTCTTTTGATGTTCCTTTACTGTGTAGGCCATAACTAGATCTCCTTCTTGCAAGTCTTTTTCTTTAATATGCACATCATGATAAGCTTTTTGCCTTCTCTTATCTGCATATATGCTCATGATTGCTTGAAGTCTAGAAGCTCCCAATTTTTCCAATTCCACCATTCTCTCAGATAATTCATGTCCAGTCCATAAGTATTGACTACCCACCTTTAGTGTTGGAATGAGGAATTCTAAAGGTAAAACTTCATTTTGTCCATATACCAAATTAAATGGTGTGGTTCCTAGTGCAGTTTTGTAGGCCACTCTATAAGCCCATAAGACATGATTTAGTTGCAAATCCCAGTCACTCCTATTTGTGTTTACCAATTTCGACAATACAGTGCAAAGTACTTTATTAGTACTTTCTGCTAATCCATTGGCTTGTGGGTGATATGGGGCTGACTTCCTATGGTTGATCATGAAGTATTCAGTTATGTTTTCTATTATTTGGTTCAAAAAATGAACTCCCCTCTCACTTACCAATTCAATTGGTAATCCAAATCTGGGGATGATATTTTCATAGAGAAATCTTGCAGTGGTCTGAGCATCATTCCTTTTTGTAGCCTTGGCCTCTGCCCATTTAGTCAGGTAATCTGTGGCTACTAGTATGTATTCAGCATGGGATTGTTTTGCTGGAGGATGTATGGGTCCAATGAAATCCAGACCCCATTTACTAAATGCTCTTGCTGAAATCAATGGTAATAATGGCATATCTCTTTTATTTGGTTGACTGACTCTTTGACAAATGTCACATCTTTTTACATATGTTCTTGCATCAGGGAATAGAGTTGGCCACCAAAAACCAGAATATAATATGAGTTTAGCAGTCCTATCACTTGAAGGATGTCCTCCTGCTACTCCAGAATGTGCCATCTCTAACATTTCCATATATTTATTTTCAGGAACACAAATTCTTAAATATCCATCCATCCCTCTCTTGTACAATTGATCTCCTATCAGTTGATATTCTTCAGAAATCATTTGTAGATTCTTTGAGTCTGCACCAACTCTTACTTGTTCTCCTTTCTTGTTTCTTTTCAATTCCTCAATTATGTTCGCACTCTACTCTGGGTTTTTCTGAAACCAATATAAGGTTATAATTTCTGAATCTTGCAAGGATTGGCATTCTCGGTAGTTGGCAATATATTTTGTTACATCTTGAATCTTATTAGGCCAATGTACTCCCATCCTATTGAGATTACTTAGGGTGACTATTATGGAAGCATGAGTACAAGGGTTCCAACAGTGAGCTCTTCTCAGATATTCCTGTTGCTCCTCTTCTGAGTACAATATTCCAATATACCTATATGATTAAGGTGATACAAGTGCCTAGCTAGCAGCATAAAATTCCAGCTTTGTAGTACCAAATGTGTGTTATTTCCAACTGTTCTTCAGGGTCCTATGGTTAGCAAAGGTACTAAAGTCATGGCCCATTCAGGAATACTTTCTACTTTGAACAGATATGCATCTGGCAAATCATCATCTAAAGGTGAACTTGGCTCTTTAGCTTGGATCCTGGACAAATGGTCTGTTCTCAAATGAGTTTTCCCTTGTCTGACCACTACCTCAAACTCAAAATCCATTAGTAGAAGAAACCATCTGACTATCCTACCAGTGTGACAAGGTTTGTTTACTAAGTAGAGTAAAGCTTGGTGATCCACAAAGAATTTAAACTTGTTGGCTAAAAGGTAATGTCTATATTTTTCATAGCAAATATCATTCCCAATCCCTCCCTCTCAGTGGTTGTGTAATTTTTTTCTACTGAATTCAATTGCCTACTAGCATAAGCAACTGGGAAGTCTATTTTGCTCCCTTCTATTGGTTGTGCTAACACACATCCCAAAGCATAATTTGAAGCATCCACATGAACATGAAAAATTTTATTCCATTGTGGGGTTTTTAGAATTGGTGCTGTTGCCAAACAAGTTTTTAGAGTCTCAAAAGCTTGGTCACATTCTTTTGTCCACTCAAATTTTGTGATCAAAGCATACAAAGGTTTTGCAATGTCTGCAAACTTGTGTACAAACTTTCTATAATACCCACAATGTCCCATGAAGGTTTGAAGTTCCTTTACATTTGTTGGTCTTGCAAGTTCCACTATGGCCTTAATTTTTCTTTCATTAATTAAAATTCCATTTTTGGAGACTATGTGACCTAACATTCTCCCTTGTCTTACAAAGAACACACACTTCTCTGGATTTAAACATACTCTGTATGTTCTACATTTCCTGAATATATTTTCTAAATCTTTCAAATGATCTTGTCTTTTTAATGAAAAAGTACAAAGATCATCCACATAAATTTCCATTATATTCCTCAAGAATTCTTTGAAGATATGACACATCAATCTTTGAAAAGTTGCTGGGGCATTAGTTAACCCAAAGGGCATAACCCTAAAGGCATAGATTCCCCATTCTATGGAAAAGGCAGTTTTATGTTGGTCTTCCAAAGCTATGGGTACCTGATTGTATCTTGAAAAACCATCCAAAAACCTATAGACCTCCTTTCCTGCAACTCTTTCCAAAAGATGGTCTGTTATGGGTAATGGATAGCTATTGAGTTTCCTATTCTTTTTTGGTACTACAACTATAGGAGATATCCATTCTGTATACTCAATCTCATAGATGAAATTGGCAGCCAACAGCTTGTCAATTTCTTCCTTTATTTTAGCAGAGTATTTTTCATTGAATGTGTAGTGTCTTTGTTTGCTAGGTTTGGCATCAGGTGTAATAGGAATCTTATGTTCATAGATTTTAGGGTCAATTCCTTTCAAATCCTGGTAACTGTAAGCAAACACATCCCTATGTTTTTGGCCAAATTTCTTAATGCTTCCTCCTCTTGATTTGTCATGTCATCTTCCCCTTCTTCCTGGGTGATCATTACCTTCTTAATTTGTTCTTCATTGTCATATGCCTCTGCTTTTTTCTTTTCTCTCTTTGGTTTCACTTTGAGAAGTAGTCTGTCTTCTACTTCATAAGTCTTAAAATTTGAAGGTACATCAAACTGTTGATCTTTGTTTGTTATTTTCTCATTTTTTTTAATTCCTTGATTTTTTTCTATTTCCTTGTGTTTGTTTTTTCTATATTTGCCTGAAATGAAATTTTGTCTTTTATTGCTTCTGTAGCTTGCACTTCTTCCAAATATTGTGTTTTACCATTTTTCAATATTATTCCTTCCTCTTGGTCCTCTTCTGATTTTGACACTTTTATCATTTGTATTCCTATGTGAAAAATATCATATCCTTCTTCATTTTGGAATTTCACTCCCACATACTCATCATTAGCTAGATCCATGGTGGTCAAAATATGATTCAAACCATAAGGCTCAAATTCTTCATCTTTGAATTTTTGTGGCATATAGCTCTCATCCTGTAATTTCCTTTCTTCTACACAATCTTCTTTTCTTAACCTTCTTTTTCTATATGTGAGGTTCCTTATCACATTACATTTCCATATTGATGATTCTGTTTCATTCTTATCTTCAGCCTCTGATTCTTCACTTAATTCCTGATTTTGATGTATTTTGAACCATTTTTGAGGGGACATGTCACAATATTGGCCATTTCTTAAATTCACTTTGGTTATCCTTCCTTTACTTTGAAGATCTAGGCAATCATTACCCCAATCTTGTACAATTTGCATTTGTCTCATAAATGGTCTTCCTAGGATGATTTCATATGAAGTGGATTGTGGAAATTCAACTATAGCAAAAGTATGCTCTATTTCTATTCCACATATTTCCACAATTACCTTTTCCCATATTCCTAGGGGTTTTTCTATGTGTCCATCTGCAAGTTGTAATCTCATTTTAGTGGGTACTAATTCATTTTTTCCCCATCTTTCCCAAGTCTGTTTAGTCATGATAGCCACACCTGATCCACTATCCAATATAGCTTTAGCATGATTTTTACCAAATTGTATTCTCAGAGTTGAGTTCCCTTCTTCTCCTTCACAATATCCTCCTATTTTATCAATAGGAATGTACAACAACTCCTCCAATTCTTGTTGCTGTGGATCAAAATTCTCTGGTATTTCTTCCCACTTTTTCATATTGTGTTGCAAATGAGGATTTTGTTTTACCAATTCTTCCATTGTGGTGTGGTATAAAATTGTACATTGCTTGTCTATATTGATTTGGAAGGTTATTTGTGCATTATCTTCCAGATCAATAGTTTTCCTTGTTTCTGTTGCATTTGCTTCCTCAACTGTTGTTGGACAATTGTCAGGTTCCCTCATTTTAAGTTGTGTTTCTTGTATGATTTGTTCGCATCTTTGCATTCTTTCATGCTCTAAATCTGGCATAGTGTAAGCCATTACATGGTCTGTAGGATTTGGTCCCTCTTGAATTCTTCCCTTGTATGCTTTTATCAAAGTTTCCAAACTTTGTGAATTTTTTTCCTCTTGCTGAGTTGGTTTATTATGAGGTTGACTATTGTTTGACTGTTCTATAATCTCTTCTTCCAAATTTTTTCCCATTCTCATTTTTCTCTCCCATCTCCCTTTTTGTCTGTTTTTCTTTTCCTTTGGAAATGAATTCTTCTTTTGTTCCTTAGTTGTTTCCTGTTGTTTAGCTTGTGCTCTTGTTATAGCATTTACATTTACTTGATCATGGTCACTCAATTCTTCTTGCTCCATTATGTTGACTGTTTTTACTGGTATGTTATTTGATGTGTTTTGTTGTTTTTGAGGGTTTCTTGGAAAATCCTTTATTAAATGTTCCTTGCCACAATCCTTGAAGTAAGCTCCTTCTATTCTTAGTGTAGGAGGTTGTGGGAAGTCTCTAATGAAATTTTCTCCCCCACATCTATAACAAGTTATCTTTTGAATCCCTTTGTACTGAGGTTTCTGATTGGACATGTAATTATTGGTTATGTACATGAATGTGGCTATATCCATTTCAATTCTCCCATTTCCCAAATCTAGGGCTTGCAATTCTGGTTCTCTTAGCTCATATCCTTCCCACTCTTCTTGATATCCTTCATTCCAATGATAATCTTCTCTGTATGATGATCTTAGTCTTGAGCTTTCTTCTTCTATTGGTGTGTACTTGACTGGTACCACATTTGTTGGTAATGGTGGTTGTTGCCCAAGTACAGGTCTTGGTTGCTTGTCATCTCACTTCTCTGTCATAACTCCATCAGAATAGTGATCTTGTCAGAGCTTGTTCTCTGTGTGTAGTTGATCATTTGCCATGCTTTAGAGCATGGTAGATTCAGCATAGTGTCTACTACGATCCTACAAAGTTTAATTAGCAAAGCTTCTCGGGATGGTTAGATATTAGCTCATCGTTACTCACTGGTATGTTGACTTTCACAACCCGTAAATGTCGGGATTGAGCTGTGATTTGCTAAACACATTTCTCTACATGTAGTCCATCATTTTTTATGAAATCACTCATGATTGTTAGCTTATTAAATTAATTAGAGTTTCCCAAAAGGAATTTAGCCAATTTTTGTTGTGCTCAAAAAAATCTTCAAAACACTGAACATGTGTATGAACTAAAATAGCAAGTTTTTTATCTTGCACTATATTCCAACCTATATGTTTTGATCCTTCAAATAGTGGATCACCTTCCAAGCAACATATATGATTATTTATGTTCATTAGCTAGATAAAGAGGCCCACTACACTCTCCAGCCATCATTCTTAGCAGGTGTGAAGCAAGATCTAGCTACACCACTTCATCTCTTGTGACTATCCACCATCTCCTCCAATAGTGGTATCAGAGCAACAACAATCAAGATGGGAGATGGATTTCCATCCTTCATTGAAAAATTGGACAGGAACAACTGTTTGTTATTGACTTTGGAGTTGTCCTCTCCAATCATGAAGTACAAAAGAATCAACAAATCATCTTTATTTTGTCAATCCTGGGAATATCCATAAGACCACAGCCCCTTCTAGATGATAGATTCATAGAAATAAGAGATTGATGGCTGGAATTCTGAGAAAATGAAAATGAAGAGGAAATATCTAGGGTTTACCTTATCTAGAGCAAATCTTCATCATTTTCTATGATCTTTGTGTCTAATTCATGTTATTTTCTCATCAGAATACAAATATGAAATCAGAATTGGAAAATATCACCTGTATCACAGAGACGAGACAATCGCGATTCTGTACCAGTAGACGATTTTCACATTTCTGCAACATTCTTCAATCCTTCTTCACTCAATACATCAGTAATCATCTCTCTTCATACATCTTACTCAGTATTACACAAATGAAACTCACAAATCTCCATGATAAAGCAAGAATCAAGCTCTCACATCAAAGGAAACACACATAATAAGAGAAAACACGATTTCAGCAGAAACTCTCTCTTCTCTATTGATAGCATGTACAAATGACTAACCAACCTCTCAAAAATAGAGAAAATTGACTTATATACATTTTCAAGTGTCCTCTTTCACACTTGAATTTTGGTCCTTTCCTCTATTATTCTAAAAATATGCTATCTAAGAGTTTCCAAAAATTCTAGAAAAAATACATAAGATTCTATCCTTCATAAGGAAGACTCTTCCTTATTTTTACAACAATTGCATAAATATTTCTACAAATTTTTATCATTTTACAATATTTTTCCTTCAAAAAAGGTTTCCAAAAATGCATCTTCCAACATCCTTCCCCTCCTAAGCCTTTCGGCTCCTGACGAAAGATTTTCCTGCTTCTCTGCACTGATCACTTCTCTTCATTTCTTCTTTCTTTGATATACTTGTGACAGCAAATCATGACTTTTTCTTTCTGTTACATTTAGATTGTTGACCATCTCGAATAAAGCCTTTCTCCAGTGTACTGCAGCTTCAGGTTTATCTATGACATCCTTTTTCAAATACTCTGTGTAAGCAGCTTCATATGCTGTAAGTCTAGACTTGGTAACGACTGATAGGTTTCCAAGAATCTATGACTCCCTCTCAAAAAATCCATAATCGAAGGCATCCTCAAAAATCTGTAAATAATGGCTACCCAAAAATATAATTTTGCTGTAGTAGGCCATCAGACAGATTCTATCAGGTGTCTCACTTAGATCAAATAATAAGGCATCTGTAGGAGAATTGAAACCAATGTAATTCAAAACTCTAACATCTGTATCTGTATATGTTTCTATACAAGCTAGAAGTAATCTCATTATTCGTACAAGTAGTATACAAGCAGGGTCATTGACATCTTTGTATGTAGTTATTACAGACTCAGCAGTATTCACCATATAACTCTTGGTAGGCCATGTGCCTGCCTTTGGACCTACTACTTTCGGGAAATTCATCCACTTTGGTGGAATTTGACCTTCTCTTCTTCTATCCCAAAAAGTTGTCCATTCTCTTCGTCGTGCTACTGGACAATAGGCTGGATTGATCTTTAAATGAAGAGGTGCCTCTTTCCAGATTTTCCTACATTCTTTGTTGGCATCCAACCATTTATTTCTCCACTTAGGGTTGGCTCTCTCAAATAGTTCTTTGGTGACATCGATGTCCTCTTCATACTCAAAGTATTTGTTTGGAGGTAGCCCAACTCTGGCCATCTGGTAGTTCTTAACACTCTCCAAAATCATACAAAATGGTATCCCCAATCCATCTGCTGCCCAGTGATGCTGATCTGGATTGATTCCCTTATTCAATGCGAATGTGACAATTGTTGATATATTTAGGTAGTGATGTGTGTGAACACTCTAGGACCGCCGGGGCACTTTTTTCCCTCTTTAGGAGGTTTTTTTCCCCCGGCTTGTATATACGCCTATTGCCCTAATGGGCTACTTATCTTTGTACATTCTCTAGTAATACATTCAGTCTTGTGTGTTGTGCTCCAAGCTTCTTCTTCTTCCTTGTGCTGTTCGCGTGCTTCCGCAGACGTCTAACTCCAACAATTGGTATCAGAGCAGGTCGTTGCTTCTTCTAGGGCGCCATCGACACTCCTCCGTTTGCAGTCTCAGATTCGCACAAAATTTGGTGAGCATACTCAGGGTGTTTCTGAGATCAAAACATCTTCGCTCTGCGGTGCCGAAATTGCGATCTGAGCTCGTTTCGGCCTACGAACGCACTATCGCAGTGCTTGTGCAGGCTATTTCGTCCTTTTGTGCCAAAGGTATATACCAGTTTCTGTTCGCCAGTTTAAGCGTCTCGAAGTCTGCTACAGGTCTAGCAGAACTCGTCTGGGCAGTTCTGTTCAACTTTTTGAGATACAGTCAATTTTCTGCATCAAGGTATTTTAGTCACCGGCCATGGCTGAAAGCACTGATGTATTCCGTATGTTGCCTGTTGAGGATAAGTTGGATGGTACCAACTACCCATTATGGGCTTATATGATGCGACATGTACTGGTTGCAAAAGGATTGTGGAACATTGTGCAGGGTGTTGAAAGACGTCCTGTTACACCTGTAACGACAGGTACTTCAAATACAGGTGTTAGAGCTGATGAAGATGGTGTCGAAGATGATATTCCACAGATTCCTGTTCGTGCTACTGTTTCTGTTGCACCTACTGCAGAGCAGATTCGTTGGGATGGCAGAGATGCCCAGGCACATGCATTGATAGCTTTGTCTGTCAAACGTGCCATTATTCCTCATATTCGCTCTTGCAGAACAGCAAAGGATGCTTGGGATACACTTACCACTTTGTACCAGGCTAGGAATGAGGCTCGTGTTGCTTACCTCCGAAAACAGTTGGAGAGTGAGCACATGAATGAAGGTGATTCGATGGACAGTTTTCTTACAAAGATCAAAGACCTGAAGGAACAATTGATTTCTGCTGATGAGGTTATACAATATAGCTCACTTGTGCAGACCGTTCTGAATGGCCTTCCTGATTCATATCAGAGTTTTGCCTCTACTCTTCGATTGATGATGAAAGGCAATCCGAATGCCTTGTCATTTGAGGAATTAGTCTCTGTTCTGTTGTAGGAAGATCAGTCCAGGCAGAACAGGTCCATTATGCGTGTTGCAGATCAAGCTTTCCTGGCTAGTCAGAAGGGCAAAGGAAAATGGAGCTCTTCTACTAGTAAGCAGAAATCTGCAAATGCTGCACAATCGAAGAACCAGGATAAAGATGAGAAGAAATCAGAAAAGCAGAAATTGTTCTGCAAGTACTGTAAAGGAAATGATCATATTATAAAGAACTGTCCAAAATTGGCTGCTAAAGAGGCAAAGAAGAAAGAGGCTGGAATGGTTGTTGTAGAGGCCTCTACACCAAAAACAGAGTCTGCAAATCTTGTGCAGGAAGAAGAATGGGCGTTTACTACTGTCTGCAGTTTTGACCCATCTTCTCATGATCAGTGCATGTCTGCAGTAGACTCAGATGTTTGGTACTTTGACAGTGGGGCGACCAAACATATTACCTCGCAGCGCAGTTTCTTCTCTTCACTCGAGCCTACCCCTACATGGAATACTATCACATGCGCCAATAACTCCTCTTATCCTGTTATGGGAGTTGGTAAGATCATTCTGACTACTGCTGATGGTAGTTCTTTCACTTTGTCAGATGCTTTATTTGTGCCAGGGATCAAAAAGAACCTGTTATCAGTTTCTGCATTAGCCAAGACTGGCTTGGTTGTGAAATTCGTTGATGACAGGTGTACAGTCCATGATCTCTCAAATGGCGATGTGATTATTGCTTCTGGCATTTTATGTCGTGGGCTGTATAAGCTCATAGACTATGAAAGATCTGTGAATGATTCGGCATGTGCAGTTCATGATTCTCAGGCTATGTCAGATGCAAAGCTTTGGCATGCACGCTTTGGTCATCTGAATTTTGCTAGTTTGTTACGCCTGCAGAAATCTGAAATGGTGTCCTCTTTGCCCAAACTTGAGGCACCTGGAAAACATGTTTGTGAAGGCTATATTTTGGGCAAAATGCAGCGTTCTTCCTTTCCAAAAGATGGTTCAGTTCGGGCTATGCAGAAATTGCAGCTTGTACATAGTGATGTCTGTGGTCCTATGCAGACACCCTCTTTTGGAAATTACCTTTACTTCGTGACTTTCATTGATGATTTTTCCAGGCATGCATGGGTATATCCACTCAAAGCAAAGTCCGAAGTGTTCATGTGCTTCAAACAGTTTTTGGTTTTGGCTGAAAATCTGTCAGCATGTAAAATGGGCACCCTCCGTTCTGATCGAGGGGGGGAATATATGTCTTCAGATTTTAATGCATTTCTGGCTGAACGTGGGATAAAACACCAGTGTACAGTGCCGTATACACCTCAACAGAATGGAGTTGCTGAACGAAAGAACAAGTCACTCATGGAGATGGCGAGGTGCATGGTCAAAAGTCAGGCTTTACCACATAGTTTCTGGCTTGAGGTTGTCATGTGTGCAGCATATGTACTGAACAGGTGTCCCACCAAAGCGTTGCAGTCCATCACTCCATATGAGGCTTGGCATGACCGCAAGCCATCTGTTGCTCATCTGTGTGTTTTTGGTTGTTTGGGATATGCATTAGTGCCTGAACAACATCGCAGACAATTGGATGATAAGGCAGTAAAATGTATTTTTGTTGGGTATAGTTCTGAAAGTAAAGGCTATCGTCTGTATCATCCACAGACTAAACGCATTCTGGTTAGCCGTGATGTTGTCTTTGTGGAAGATGCTATTCAGCCATTGCTTTCATGTACTAAGGAGAAATCTGTTAGCTCCAAATACATGTATGATACTTTGATGCCTCTTTTTACAGGTGGACAGGCTAGCGTTGGTCCTAATGAGGCAACTTCTCAGCCTTTGCAGGTTTCATATGATGATGCAGATCATTCCATTTCTGATGCAGATTTACATGATGCACTTGTTGATGAGAGAGCTGATATTGAACAGGCAAAAACTATGCCAAAATGGCTGGTGCAGACTTTGCGTGACAGCAAATTAGATGCACCTTTGTCATATCGTACTCGTTCAGGCTCTCATAGTACCTCCTTTGCATCAGATTGCTATGCTATGGCTGCATCTAGTCTCTGTGATGAGAATGAGCCTGTTTCTTTTGATGAAGCACAAAATTCAGAAAATTGGATGGCTGCTATGCAATCTGAATATGATGCTATAATGAAGAATGGTACATGGTCTTTATGTGACTTGCCTCCTGGCAAGAAGGCCATTGGCACTAAGTGGGTATACAAGCTGAAGCGTAAGCCTGATGGTACAGTTGACAGGTATAAGGCTAGGCTTGTTGCAAAGGGTTATGCGCAGGAAAGAGGCATTGATTTTGATGAGACCTTTGCACCTACATGCCATATGACTACTGTTCGGAGCATTTGTGCACTTGCAGCCCATCATGGTTGGAATGTACATCAGTTGGACATTAAAACAGCATTTCTGAATGGTGACTTGCATGAAGAAGTGTATGTTTTTCAGCCCCGTGGCTTTGTGCAGAAAGGGCATGAAAACCAGGTGTGCAGGTTAAAGAAGGCGTTATATGGTTTAAAGCAAGCACCACGTGCTTGGTATGAGAAAATACATGCCTATCTGATTGCACATGGTTTTGAGAACAGTCCAACTGAAAGCACCTTATATGTTAAGCGTGCTAATGATGTGCTTCTGATCATTGTTGTCTATGTAGACGACATGCTGCTCACTGGTCCTCTTGAGAAGCATATTGCTGATTTCAAGGCTGATTTGCATGCCTCATTTGAGATGTCTGATTTGGGGCATTTGCATCACTATTTGGGCATTCAGTTTATGCAAGTTGATGGTGGAATGGCTTTGTGTCAAACGAAATATATTGACACATTATTGCAGTGTTTTGGCCTTGAAGACTGTAAGCCTATTGCCACTCCTATGGAGACAGGTTTACGATTGAGTCTTCATGATGCTGGAGATGCATTTGATGCTGTTCTCTATCAGCAGGCCGTTGGATGCTTGATTTACTTATGCATTACTCGGCCAGATATTCAGTTTGCTGTCTCACAGATGAGCAGGTTTATGCATTGCCCAGGAGTCACGCATTGGAAAGTGGTTAAGCGCATCTTCCGCTACTTGAGTGGTACTCGGCTACTTGGGTTGTTTTATCCCAAGGGGGGATCACTACCGCCAGATTTGCATGCTTTTTCTGACTCAGATTGGGCTGGTTGCTATGACACTCGTGTGTCCACCAGTGGTTTTTGCTTCATGCTTGGTAGCTCATGTATATCTTGGTTGAGCAAGAAGCAGCCTACTATGGCCACTTCCAGTTGTGAGGCTGAGTATAGGGCAGCTTTCACAGCGACTGTTGAGTGTGTGTGGCTCAGACGCCTTATGGATGATTTGGGTGTTGGCTAGTCTTCTGCCACCACCATCTTCACTGACAGTCAGAGCGCATTGGCAGTTGCGAGGAACCCTGTGTTCCATGCTCGCACTAAGCACATTGAGGTGCATTATCACTATGTCAGGGAGAGGTTCTCTGCTGGGGAGATCAGCTTGGCATATGTGCCCACGCAGGAGAACATTGCAGACCTTTTCACGAAGGCTCTGCCTAGGGAGAAGTTTGAAGCTTTCCGCAAAGCTTTGGGCTTACTTCCTTTTGTGGAGTGATTTCCACATAGCTCGGCACTTCCTTATACATGAGTGCCAGCTCCTTGTTCACCGCATCACTTCCAGGGGGGATTTGTTGATATATTTAGGTAGTGATGTGTGTGAACACTCTAGGACCGCGGGGGCACTTTTTTCCCCCGGCTTGTATATACGCCTATTGCCCTAATGGGCTACTTATCTTTGTACATTCTCTAGTAATACATTCAGTCTTGTGTGTTGTGCTCCAAGCTTCTTCTTCTTCCTTGTGCTGTTCGCGTGCTTCCGCAGACGTCTAACTCCAACAACAATTTGTTCTTCGTACTCATCATGCATCTTTCTGATGAACTCCATTCTAGAATCTCTACTTGTCAGCAGTTTCTTTACAAAATCCTCTGAATATTCTTCTTCTGATTTTCTGTCTGCTGGTTCATTGTCATGTTGTACTCCCTCAATATTGTCTACTCCTTGTTCTTCTACATGTGTAGTTTCCACATGTGTCTCTTCCTGGATTTGTGGCTTATTCAACTTCTTTTGCAATTCTTCTATAGTCAACATTAGACTCCCATTCTGTTGTGCCCATAATTCTCTTTCTTTTTTCCACTCATTCCATTCCTTTTCCCTCTTTGTCTGCCACTCATTTCTTTCCTTTTCCATATCCAGGTGTAGCTTATTATAGCCTCTCATAGATGTAGCAGCATGGGTACTAGCCTGCCTTTCTAATTCTTTGGCTTTTTTCAATTCTCTTTGTAATTCCTGAATCTCATTGAGTAATCCTTCCTTTTCTCCCTCTGTCATCTGGACTGTCAGACTTTCCTCCTTCAATTGCCCTTCCTCCAATAGTAGCTTATTGATTTCTTCATAAGCTTATCAGAATCTGATAGGAAGTTTGTAGAGTTCTATATCTCCCCTTAATCGTTCTTAATTCCTTTTCCAATTTATCGTTCTGTTCTGTTAGTTGCATACTCTTCTCTTCTAAGTATTGAATCTTGTTTTGCTTCTGTACTTCTAGTCTTCCAAAGCAATTATTTTACTGGAAAACTCCTCATTCTTCTCTTGCACCTTCCTTAGTTGCTCTGCCATATGCTCCTTTTCCCTTTTATGCTCTTTAATAATCATACTGCCTTTTTCAAATTCTGACTCTGCTACCATTCCTGAAATGATCATATTTCGGCTTGAGGGTCTGAACTGTTCAATATTATTCATAATGAGTTGACATGCTGATCTAATACTCTTTGGGATTCTTTCCAGTCCTCCTTCTATTGCTATTTGTTTGGTTTCTAGTTGTTTGTCCTCTTTGCATTCACTCTCCTCTTTCTCTTCTCCTTCATATTCTATAATTTCAGCCTTCTTTTCTTCATGGCTTGGCTGAGTGTCCAATATTTTTAATTCTGCCATGTCTTCTTGAACACCTGAACTCTTTTGCTCCAAAACATCTGAGATTAGTTTTATTTCTTGTACCTTTTCTTTCTCCAACACCTGTTGAGTCTCTTTAGAAAGATGTCCTTCCTTTGTTTGCATCTCCTTCTCCTGGCTTAGAGTTTCCTGGACCAAATTGTATTCAGATTCTTCACCAAAATTTCCCTGACATTCACCTGCTTGTTCCTCCTGTCTCTCCTTTTCCTGTGCTAAAACTATTTCAGCTATTTCTAAATTTTTGACCTGATCATTGCCTCTATCTTCTTTGTATCCTTCCTCCTGTTCATCAATGTCCATGATGTCTGCTCCTTCCTCTTGTTCTTGATCATCCTTAGTTGTAAATTCCTCACTACTTTTTATATCATGTAATACATCCTTTATACTTTGAATGATCTCTTCTTCCACAACTCTCCCTGTGACCTTTGGAGCACTCTTTCCCCTTTCTATCTTCTTTATTTCTTGATCCTTATTCACATCCTTTTGTTCTTTAAATGAACTACTCTTCTGTATCTCCTTTGTCAACTCTTCTAGCTTTTCATCCAATTTGAAGTGTGATGGTTTTGTCCATATGGGTTTTATTCCTGTATGCACCCTCCCATAACTGACTTCTTCTCTTATTTCACTTGCTTGTTCTATCATTACTGCTTTTCCCTTCATTATCCTTCTTTCATCTTCCAGACTGAGCTGTTCTTCTGCCTGTTCCTGAATTGGTTCCTCTTGAGACTTCTTCTTCAATTCCTCAGGTGTCTTTTGTTTCTTAGAGGTCTGTATGATGATATTAGGAGTATTTGGTATTGATAAATTTAAACTCTTTAACAGGAAACTCTCAATATCACTCTCAGAATCAGATGAGAAGTGTGAAGGTCCTCCTTTTTCTGGTTCTGTGGGTTTTGATACTTCTTCCACAATGGATGGCTTCTGTGTTTCTTCCATGACTACTTCCTTCCTCTCTTTGATAATAGTTTCAGCTATGGATTTACCCTTTCCCTTCTTGGTCAATTTCCTTTTTTGTATTGGTTTCCTTGGAACCTTCCTTTTTACCACAACAGTAGTTCTGGTTTCTGGAGGTCCTTGTAATTCCTTAAAATAAGCTAACAACTCCACTTCTTTCCTGACAAACACCTCCTCAGTTTCCGTTGTCATCATTTGATCATGGAGTGCTTCATAGTGCTCCACCTCCTCCTGAACCCAGTCTGTAGCTTTGCATGAATAGTCTTCCATCATTTTCTGGTATTGTGCTTCATACATAGCTCTCTTGTTATTCCCTTGGGTTAGATAGGTGTATAATTGCTCTTTGCTTGTTTGGGGTGGATGTGGTTCACTAGAGGCTTGAACGTGCTTCTGTGCCTCCTCATGTTCCTCTTTTGTGGCTTCCTCCATTTCTAGTTCCACCTTCCTTGGGTCCAACCTTCTTTTCTTTACAGGAATTACTTCCTCAGATATCATCTTCCTTTTCATACCTGTTCCCTTCATGCGGGTTTGTCCTTCTGTTTCTCTTTCAGTTATTTTCCTTGGAGAACTCTTGATTCCAGCCATAAGATTCCTGAAATATTGTGCTTCTGGAGCCAATTTCAGTTTATCTTCCATCCCTAGAACATGATAAATGATTCTTGTTAAGAACTGGGCCCCATTCATGAACTTCTTCTGTTCCCAGTGTTTTGCTGCTTCCTTTAGCTGTTCATGGATGTATGGTGAGACATCCATTACTCCAAAAGGTTTGGTTCTGTCCTTGTTGTTGAACATTAATAATGTCACTGACTTATGTGGTATTGTGTATCTTGGTAGTTTTGGAAAACAAAAATACTGTAAAAACATCCTTACAGCATATTCCTCATTCTCCCTTCCTTTGAAATCAGTGAATTTTACATATCCTGTGTAAGTTTCCTTATTCTTTTTGACAAAACTCGGGTCAAGTTTGGTTCCCATTGTGTAGAATTGCAGTGCTGCTCTGATATGTTCTCCCTTGATAGTGATACCTACTTCCTGGTTATCCTTGTTTTTGACTTTGCATCTGAAATAGGCATCATTTCCTCTTCCTATTTCTATCAAACTGTTCATTACCTGTGATACCCTCTCAAAGTCAATGAAAAAGATAGGCTCCTCCAATATTCTGTGCAGCCCTACTGCCTTCCATCTTTTCATATTAACTGCCACTCTTTGGAACCTATAGAACTCCTGGCACAACATTGTATACTTGTATCCTCCTACTCCCACTGTAAATATGTGTTGGATCATTAGGGTCTCCTTAAGTTCCTTCACCACCTTCTCAGCCTCTGGAATTTCTGGCTCATCATCTGAATCCAGGTCCACTTGTTCCTCCACAGTTTCACTGTCCAGAAACCAATGTCCTCTTGATAGCATAATTGATTCTGCCTTGAAGTCATGAATTGACACTCCTTTGTATTCACCATTTTTTGAGGAAAATACAATACACAAAAAAAAAACTCTACCCACATAAGTCACAAAAACCCAGAAAAATTAATGTTTTCTTTTGGAATATTCTTGCCATGAGAATAAAGAAAGAAAGTCTTCCCAATGAATTTTGCTTCTTCAAAAGACTCAATTAAAGTGATCATTATAGGTGTAGCAAGATGTCTAATGTGCTTGAAGAAAGAAATCATGGAAACAATGATTAATGAAAAAAACAACTTCAGAAGAAATAGAAATCAAAAGATGATCATAGAAAATTGAAACAAAATAATACAAATTTTCCATAATAATTTACTTTCCTCCTCCCTATATCTTGCTTTGTGCTTTATAAATTTAAAAACAAAATAAAATACACACTGTGTCCAGGTTTTCTTAACCCCTTTTTTTTTTTTTTTTAATATTTTGTTCTGAAATTCTGAAGATAGGTCAAATGTGGCTGATCTTTCTGCCATTGACATAATTCTGATTTTTTTACCCAATAATGTTTAACTGCACTTGTCCTTATGTCATCCAAACATCCATGCTTCCCATACCAACATTTTGAAGCATTTTTTGGTCTCCATACCCATTTTGCTCTAACTTCCTGTTTTAATGAGTAATATCGGTGTATGCCTTCTTTCCATGTCCCTCTTGTTCTGATTTGTTGATGTTTCAAATTAGGCAATACGTGTCTTCCTGGTTTTGTCTCACCATTCTTCTTTACTCCTGAATTTTCTTGTTGGTTTTGATTGTAAGAAGCTTGATCATTTTGTAGTGGCAATATGTCCCTGTCCTTCATTGCGAAAGTAAATCCTTCCATATCTGGGTCATGAACATCTAGATGAACTTCCTGTTTTTCATTACTCAGAAAAAACATTAAAAATTTTTTGTCATTTATGGTCAAACTCAGCTTCATTTTTTCAAAGTTCAAAATAACTTTACCTTGTTTGAGCCAGGGTTGTCCCAAAATCAATTTTTCAGTCATCAAATGATCTGGCCACTCTTCACAATCTATCTTCATATATTCATTATTAAATTTAACTTTAATAACAAGTGAAGACAAACTCTGAATCATTTTTCCTTCTAATGTTTTAATCAACATTCTGCTTTTATTCTTCTTTATGCTAAATTTCTTTACCAAGGCTGAACTGATCAAGTTTACTTGAGCTCCTGAATCTATCAAAACCCTTATGTTTTCATTTTGATGATCCATTTTTATCACAGGCAAATGTTCTCTTTGTTTTAGAGTGCTTTCACATAAACACACCTCCTTAAGTTCTTTCATTTTTCTTATTCTCTCCTTTGCTTCTTGTTGAGCCTCCTTTCTGATGTTTTCTTCTTCTTTTTTCCTATTTTGAGCCTTTTGCAGTCTTCTCCATTCCTCAGTAGTTAATGGACACTCATACCTCTTAACTCTACATCCACTTATAAAATTTGGCATGATTTCTCCATCAATGTTAGCTAATTGAATGGCTCCACTCTTGCTTATCTTATGTATGATGTATGGCCCATGACCTTTCTTCTGAAATTTTTTCTGATGCTCCTTGACTGTGTATGCCAGAACCAAGTCTCCTTCTTGGAGATCTTTTTCTTTTATATGCACATCATGGTAGGCTTTTTGTCTTCTCTTGTCTGTATATATACTCATTACTGCTTGAAGTCGAGAAGCTCCCAGTTTTTCTAAATCTATGACCCTCTCAGATAGTTCATGTCCTGTCCAATTGTATTGACTACCCACTTTTAATGTTGGAATAAGAAATTCCATGGGTAAAACTGCATTTTGTCCATATACCAAATTGAATGGAGTAGTCCCTAAAGCAGTTTTGTATGCCACTCTATAAGCCCAGAGAACATGATTAAGTTGAGAATCCCAATCATTTCTGTTTGTGTTGACTAATTTGGACAATACAGTGCAAAGTACTTTCTGCTAACCCATTAGCTTGTGGGTGATATGGGGCTGACTTACTATGACAAATCATGAAATATTTGGTCATGTTTTCTATGATCTGGTTCAAAAAATGAGTTCCCCTATCACTTACTAATTCAATTGGAAGTCCAAATCTAGTAACAATATTTTCATACAAAAATTTTGCAGTTGTATGAGCATCATTTCTTTTAGTGGCTTTGGCCTCAGCCCATTTTGTCAAATAATCAGTAGCCACTAATATGTATTCTGCATGAGATTGTCTAGCTGGAGGATGTATAGGTCCAATAAAGTCCAATCCCCATTTGCTAAAAGCTCTGGCTGAAATTAATGGGATTAATGGCATGTTATCTCTTTTATTTGGTTGACTCACTCTTTGACAGATGTCACATCTTTCTACACTAAGTTCTTGCATCAAGAAATAGAGTTGGCCACCAAAAGCCAGAATACAAAATGAGTTTGGCTGTTCTATCACTAGAAAAGTGTCCTCCTGCCACTCCACAGTGTGCCATTTCCAACATCTCCAAATACTTCTCTTCAGGAACACATATTCTTAAATAACCATCCATTCCTTTTTTGTATAATTGTTCTCCAATGAGTTGATATTCTTCAGAGATTTCTTGTAAATTTCTTGAATCTGTACCAGCTATAAGTTGCTTCCCTCTCTCCTTTTTCTTTAATTCTTCAACAATGTTCTCACTCCATTCAGGGTTTTTTTTAAACCAATATAGGGTTATTAATTCTGAATTCTACAAATCTTGACATTCTTGACATTTAGCAACATATCTTTCCACATCTTGAATTTTATTTGGCCAGTGTACTCCCATCCTAGCAAGATTGCTTAAAGTGACTATTTTGGAAGCATGAGTACATGGGTTCCAGCAATGAGCTCTTCTTACATATTCCTGTTGCTCCTCTTCTGGAGTATAGTATTCCAATATACCTGACTGATTGAGGTGATACAAATGCCCAGCTAGCAACATAAAATTCCTGCTTTGTAACACCAAATGTGTGTTATTTGCTAATGACTTACAAGGTCCCATGGTTAACAAAGGAACTAATGATATGGACCATTCAGGAACACTTTCTACTTTGAATAGGTATGTATCTGGCAGGTCATCGTCTAAGGGTGAACTAGGTTCTTTGGACTGAATTCTAGACAAATGATCTGCTCTTAAGTGTGTTTTGCCTTGTCTAACCACCACCTCAAATTCAAATTCCATTAGTAAAAGAAACCATCTAACTATTCTTCCTGTATGACATGGTTTATTTACTAAATAAAGTAGAGCTTGGTGATCCACAAAGAATTTAAACTTGTTGGCCAATAGATAATGTCTGTATTTTTTAACAGCAAATATCATTCCCAACCCTTCTCTCTCAGTGGTTGTATAGTTCTTTTCTGCAATGTTCAATTGTCTACTAGCATATGCTACTGGGAAATCTAATTTACTTCCTTCTATAGGTTGTGCCAACACACATCCCAAAGCATAATTTGAAGCATCTACATGCACATGAAATATTTTATCCCACTGAGGTGTTTTTAGAATTGGTGCTGTCACCAAACAAGTTTTCAATGTTTCAAAGGCTTGGTCACATTCTTTATTCCACTCAAACTTTGTGATGAGGGCATATAAGGGTTTAGCTATATCTGCAAATTTGTGAACAAATCTCCGATAGTACCCACAATGTCCCATAAAAGTTTGGAGTTCCTTCACATTTGTAGGTCTTGGAAGCTCTATTATAGCTTTTATCTTCTTCTCATCAGTAGAAATTCCATTTTTTGAAACTATGTGACCCAACATTCTTCCTTGTCTTACATAGAATACACACTTTTCAGGATTTAAGCATACTCTGTATGTCCTACATTTCCTGAATATTCTTTCTAAATCTTGTAAATGATCCTGTCTTTTTAAAGAGAAAGTGCACACATCATCTACATAGATTTCCATCACATTTCTCAGGAATTCTTTGAAGATATGACACATCAATCTTTGAAAAGTTGCTGGGGCATTGGTCAATCCAAAGGGCATAACCCTAAAAGCATAAATCCCCCATTCTGTAGAAAAGGCAGTCTTATGTTGGTCTTCCAAGGCTATAGGTACTTGATTGTATCCTGAGAAACCATCTAGAAAGCTATAAACTTCCTTTCCTGCAACTCTCTGAAGAAGATGATCTGTTATTGGCAATGGATAATTATCCCTTATAGTTGCTGCATTTACTTTTTTCAAGTTAATGCATACCCTAAGTTTTCCATTCTTTTTTGGTACCACAACTATAGGTGATATCCATTCAGTATACTCAATTTCATAAATGAAGTTAGCAGCCAACAACTTGTCAATTTCTTTCTTTATCTTGGCAGAGTATTTATCATTGAATGTATAATGTCTCTGTTTACTAGGTTTTGCATCTGGAGTCATAGGAATTTTGTGCTCACAGATTCTTGGATCAATTCCTTTTAAATCTTTATAACTGTAAGCAAATACATCCCTAAAATTCTTTGCTAGGTTCTTTAGTGCTTCTTCTTCCTCTATGGTCATATCATCAGCTATTACAATATGTCTTTCCTCTCCTTCTTCCTGAGTAATCATGATCTTTTTAGTTTGTTCTTCATTATCATAAGCTTCTCCTTTCTTTTTTTCTCTCTTTGGTTTCATTTTTAGAAGTAGTCTGTCTTCCACTTCATAGGTTTTAAAATTTGCTGGTACATCAAAGTATTGATCCTTGTTTATTCCCTTCTCTTTCTTCTCAATTTCTTGTTCCTTTTCCATTTCTATGTGTTTATGCTCCTTATATTTGCGTGAGATTTTATCTTTGATCGCATCTTCAGCTTTTACTATCTCCAAATATTTTGTTTTTCCTTTTTTTAATACCATTTCTGAATCTTGATCCTCCTCTGTTTTTGATACACTCATCATGTTTATACTAATGTGAAAAATATCAAACCCTTCTTCATTTTGAAATTCCACTCCTACATACTCCTCCCTAGCTATGTCCATGGTAGCCAAAATTTGGTTCCAGCCGTAGGGCTCAAACTCTTCATCCTTAAATTGTTGTGGCACATAACTTTCATCTTGCACTTTTCTTCCTTCCACACAATCTTCTCTTTTCAGTCTCCTTTTTCTATTGGTGAGGTTTCTTATTATGTTACACTTCCATATTGCTGATTCACTCTCTTCCTGATCCTCCAACTCTGATTCCTCACTTTCTTCTTGATTTTGATGTATTTTGTACCATTCTTGAGGAGATATATCACAGTAGTGCCCATTTCTTAAGTTCACTCTTGTTATTCTTCCTTTGCTTTGGAAATATAAACAATCATTACCCCAATCCTGCACAATTTGCATTTGTCTCATGAAAGGCCTTCCTAGGATGATTTCATATGAAGTGGATTGTGGAAATTCTACTATGGCAAAAGTATGTTCTATTTCTGTTCCACATATGTCCACAATTACTTTTTCCCAAATACCTAGAGGTTTTTCTATATGCCCATCTGCAAGTTGCAATCTCATCTTAGTGGGTAGTAATTCATTGCTTCCCCATTTCTCCCAAGTTTGTTTAGTCATTATGGCCACTCCTGATCCACTGTCCAAAATGGCTTTAGCAAAGTTTTTTCCATATTGTATTTTTAGGGTTGAATTTCCTTCTTCCCCTTCACAATACCCTCCTATTTTATCAATAGGAATATACCATAATTCCTCTAATTCTTGTAATGGTGAATGAAGGTTTCCAGGTATTGTTTCCCCTTTGTTCATTTTGTTTTGTAAGTGAGGATTTTGTTTCAACAGTTCTTCCCATGTTGTGTGACATGTAATGCTACATTGTTCATCTATAATCATCTGGAATGTTATTTGTGGATTTTCTTTTTTGTTAGCATTTTCCCGTGTTTTCGTTTTCTCAAGTTGTTCAACTGTTCTCTGTGAGCTACCTCCTTCCCCCATTCTGAGTTGTACTTCCTGAATGATTTGTTTGCACTTTTGCATCCTTTCATGCTCTAATTCTGGTATGGGATAGGCCACTGCATGATCTGTAGGGCTTGGTCCTTCTTGAATCCTTCCCTTATATGCTTTGATTAGGGTGTCTAGACTCTGAGAACTTCCTATTTCAGACTAATTTTGTGTCTTTTGAGAAGAAGTACTTTTGGACTGATCCTGATTGTCTTCTTCCAAATTTTTGCCCATCCTTCTCTTCTTTTCCCATTTTCCTTTTTGTCTATTTCTCTTCACCTTTGAGGCTGAACCTTCATTTTGTTCCTTAATTGTTCCTTGTTGCTTGGCTTGAGCCCTTTTTATAATATTTATTTCCACTTGGTCATTTTCACTCAATTCTTCCTGTTCCATAATGTTAACTGTTTTTAAAGGTATGTTATTAGGTGTGTTCTGTTGTTTTTGGGGATTCTTTGGGCAATCTTTTATCAAATGTTCTCTGCCACAATCCTTACAGTAGGCTCCCTCTATTCTCAATGTAGGAGGTTGCGGACAATCTCTAATGAAATGCTCTCCCCCACACCTATAACAAGTTATCTTTGGTCCCCCTTTGAATTGAGGTTTTTGGTTGGACATGTAATTGTTGGTAATATACATGAATGTTGCTGTGTCCATTTCAATTTTCCCATTTCCCAAGTCTAGTGCTTTTAACTCAGGTTCTCTTATTTCATATTCTTCCCAATCTTCTTGATATCCCTCACTCCATTGATATTCTTCCTTATATGGTGATCTTAGTCTTGAATTCCCCTCCTCTATTGGTGTATACTTGATAGGTACCACATTAGTTGGTATAGGAGGTTGTTGTCCAAGCACAGGTCTTGGTTGTTCAGTATAGCCTGATTCCCTTTGAGCCATATAATCTTTTTCCTTAATGGGTTGTTTGTTATAGAAGCATTCCTCCCTGGTATGGTTTGTCCATTTTCTCTCTAGTGTACAATATTTAAGTGTCTTCCTATCTTGTAAGTGTGGTGGCTTCTGATATGGGCATTGTTGTGCCAGATGATTTTCTCCACAAATGTAACATTTTTTATTTGTGTTTATCTTAGAGTTTATCAGATTAGTTTTAGTGCTTACCTCTAGGGCTTTAGCAATAGCTTGAGCCAACTCTTCTGCTGGAGGAATTTTGTCTTCATATGATCTAGGTTGATCAAATGCTAGCAGATCTTGACCTCTGTTGTCCTCCAAATCTATTGCTTCCTTTACACAGGCTGCTAAATCAGGACATCTTCTATAATACACTAGGGTTCTTAGTTGGGCACTTCTCAAACCCTCAATGAATAAGGATACTTGTTTTGCCATGGAAGGTACTTCCTCTCTTGGGCATCTATCAATGTATTGTTTAAATCTTCTGGCTGCTTCTCTAACATTTTCATCCTTTTGTTGTTTGAAACTATGTATCAATGTGGCTGTACTATGTTTTATCCCGGTCTTAGAGAATTCCCCAATGAAGGCTTCTAAGAAAGATTCAATATCCTGGTACATTTCCTTTCTCAAGGGAATGAACCAAGATAAGGCTGGTCCTGTTAGGGTTAAACCAAATGCCTCAAATTGTACTTTGTAATCTCCTACTTCTTCAGCTCTAATCAATTGCCTAAATTCTGCAGCATGAGCATGAGGATCTGAATAACCCTCATATTGATTCTTCATACATTTGGCAACTTGATATGGTCTAAGCATTCTACCCTGAGGCTGCCAATGGGATCTTCTTCTGAGTGGGAAGTCATTATATCCTTCTGGTTCCTTGTCAAAGGGATTAGGGGAAATCTGTGTCCTCCTCCCATGTTGTTGTTCATTACCGGTATAGTTTTCATTTGGCCTAGGTAAATTTGTTTGCTCCATGTTATGTTCCCAAGGTCCTTTGTCAGTACATTGGCCTAGATCATTTGAATTCTCTGGGTCTTGAGAGAATATGTACACACATCCTTGCCTATCTTCATATCTCCCATCTTTGAATTGAGCTACAGGAGTTATATTCAGGGGAACTTCTAAATTTCTCAATCTAATGAGAAATTTATGCATTCCATCCTGATATACATAGGTTCCAAACCTATTTGTATACATGTACTTGAGGATATTTCTAAAATCCCCAGTTTCCATAGGTTCATTTGTTTCATTTATGTTTTCCATGTTGTTTTCTTGCCCTAAACTTCTTTCTTGCCCTTTGCCTTTTACTGTTTCTGTCTCCTTCCTTGTTAGGTCTTGTTTAAAAAGTTTGTTTCCAGATCTAAGTATCATTCAATTAATCTTCTCATTCTCAAACTCAACAGAGTGTTTGTCACAATTTCCTAACTAAGGTATTACTTTTTCACGATTTTCTGTTTTTGTATTTTTCACGATTTTGTGATCAGAATCATGTTTTTCCACAATTTTCTGCCTAAAGTATTGATTTTCCACGATTTTATGATCAAAATCGTGTTTTCTGATTATCTCTATGTTTTTCGTGATTTTGTGATAAAAATCGTGTTTTTCACGATTTTATGATCAGAATCATGTTTCCCAAAATTTTGTGATTATTTCTGTGTTTTTTCACGATTTTGTAGTCAAAATGGTGTTTTTCACGATTTTGGGTGGAAATCGTGTTTCTCACAATTTTGTGTGAAAATCGTGTTTTTTCACGATTTTGTGATCAAAATCGTGTTTTTCACGATTTTGGGTGGAAATCGTGTTTCTCACAATTTTGTGTGAAAATCGTGTTTTTTCACGATTTTGTGATCAAAATCGTGTTTTTCACGATTTTGGGTGAAAATCGTGTTTTTCACGATTTTGTGATGAAAATCGTGTTTTTCACGATTATGTGATGAAAATCTTGTTTTTCACGATTTTGAGTGAAAATCGTGTTTTTCACGATTTTGAGTGAAAATCGTGTTTTTCACGATTTTGTGATGAAAATCGTGTTTTTTCACGATTTTGAGTGAAAATCGTGTTTTTCACGATTTTGTGATGAAAATCGTGTTTTTCACGATTTTGGGTGAAAATCGTGTTTTTCACGATTTTGTGATGAAAATCGTGTTTTTCATGATTTTGTGATCAAAATCGTGTTTTTCACGATTTTGGGTGAAAATCGTGTTTTTCACGATTTTGTGATCAAAATCGTGTTTTTCACGATTTTGAGTGAAAATCGTGTTTTTCACGATTTTGTGATGAAAATCGTGTTTTTCACGATTTTGATCCCAGACAATCGTGATTGCTCACAAATTGTAAAAACACGATTTTCTTAAGAAAATCGCGTTCTGGAATTCACAATGTTGTCCCCTAATCGTTCAAAATCGCGATTTTGTGTGTGATTTTCAGAATCGCGACGTTCAAAATCGCGATTTTGTGTGTGATTTTCAGAATCGCGATTTTGAATGATTTTTTGAATTTTACAAGTTTTGATTTTTCAAAATTTTCTTTCTACACCAGAATCGCCTTACTGGAATTTTGACATGCAATGAAACATTTAAATGCACATTTAAGGTTTTCCTAATGAAAAAACTCAAAATACAGAAAATCGCGACTACGTGATTTTTAGTTATTTCTCATTTCTTGATGCTATGTGATCACTTAATGCAAAAATGTATATTCCAACTTAATGCTAAAGTCTTTACCTTGCTTGCTTGGTAGAAAAATCCTCAAAAATCCACTGGTTGCGGGAAGTCGCGATTTTGCTCTCTCTCTCTCTCTCACTCACTCTCACTCAAATGAATTTTTCTTTGAATTTCAGGTTTTTATAGTGTCCAAAAAATCGCGATTTTGTATGATTTCCACTATTCCTCACTCTTTCACTTGTTCAACTTCACTTACTCAATCTTAATGACCTCCTCTACCCTTTCTTATCTCAAAGTACCCAAGTATACTATAATTTCCAAAAATTTTCTTTTACAGAAAATCGCGATTTTATGTAGAGAATCGTGTTATGCAATTTTGAGTATTCTTTGTCCTTGTTTTCTTTCAATACCTTCTCTTTTTTGTAATCCACCCAAATCCTGAACTATTACACCAAAACCACAACCTTGCTCAGAAAGTCGCGATTTTGTACAGAAAATCGTGTTTTTCCATACTTTTAATTTTATGCCATTTTGAGTAGTTTCTTCTTCTTAATTCCCTTCAATACCTTTTAACAGCTTCAATTCAACAATCACTTGAAATGTTGCTCCAGAATCAACACTTTTTTCAGAAAATCGCGATTCTGTGCAGAGAATCGTGTTTTCTAATTTTCTGGTTTTTTGACCTTTTTTTTTTTTGTTTCCTTTTCCACTTTTTCACAATCACTCTTGTCCACAACACCTCACTTCGACTTCCTAACAAGAAAAGAAATTTGTTTGATTGTTTTTTATGAATTTTATGAATTTGTTTGGTATTTTTGCCTTAAAAAATAAAGGTGAACACTTTACTTAGGGTTTCTGGTTTTGGTGATCCACTGATCCCATGTTTCTTGATTGGTTATGAGTTTCTATGTCCTTAGCTATCACTAAAATGCAAAAGAAAATTTCTCAAATGAAAATGTGTTATGGAAGGCAAACAATTTTTGCAAAGATAAACTCAATCACATCTTTCTTTTCAAAATGCAGGACAACTCAAGATTGATGCTTAGATTTGGTCAACAACTGAATCCTTTATACTTACCTCTAGCTACTTTAACTGTCCTTTCCTTAGTATCACCATGTTATCTTCCCAAGATCACCCATGGTGCCTAGTACTTGGGCAAAAAGAAATCTAGAAATGCAAGAATAGACTCAAGTTACCTCATCTTCAGCTTTCTTGGCTCAATTCTTCCATACACCTGCACTTTTACTTCAACAATATGATGAGCAACTATCAATTTACAAAGATTTCAGCACTTCCAATTCTACAAGATATCAATTGCTTTCTTTTTTTCCCCAAAGACAAACAATGACATCTACCTATTCATGTGCACATTTCTTGATTGATGAGTTTTACCTTTTTCTTGTGTTGGTTACCATCATCAACAGAAGATCCAGCAAAGGTCCAACTTCAATGAAGTTCTTGGAATTTTCCCCGGCAACGGCGCCAAAAAATGTTTGTTATTGACTTTGGAGTTGTCCTCTCCAATCATGAAGTACAAAAGAATCAACAAATCATCTTTATTTTGTCAATCCTGGGAATATCCATAAGACCACAGCCCCTTCTAGATGATAGATTCATAGAAATAAGAGATTGATGGCTGGAATTCTGAGAAAATGAAAATGAAGAGGAAATATCGAGGGTTTACCTTATCTAGAGCAAATCTTCATCATTTTCTATGATCTTTGTGTCTAATTCATGTTATTTTCTCATCAGAATACAAATATGAAATCAGAATTGGAAAATATCACCTGTATCACAGAGACGAGACAATCACGATTCTGTACCAGTAGACGATTTTCACATTTCTGCAACATTCTTCAATCCTTCTTCACTCAATACATCAGTAATCGTCTCTCTTCATACATCTTACTCAGTATTACACAAATGAAACTCACAAATCTCCATGATAAAGCAAGAATCAAGCTCTCACATCAAAGGAAACACACATAATAAGAGAAAACACGATTTCAGCAGAAACTCTCTCTTCTCTATTGATAGCATGTACAAATGACTAACCAACCTCTCAAAAATAGAGAAAATTGACTTATATACATTTTCAAGTGTCCTCTTTCACACTTGAATTTTGGTCCTTTCCTCTATTATTCTAAAAATATGCTATCTAAGAGTTTCCAAAAATTCTAGAAAAAATACATAAGATTCTATCCTTCATAAGGAAGACTCTTCCTTATTTTTACAACAATTGCATAAATATTTCTACAAATTTTTATCATTTTACAATATTTTTCCTTCAAAAAAGGTTTCCAAAAATGCATCTTCCAACAACAACTACTCAGCATGGTCACCTAGGATGCAAGCCTACCTTAAGGGAGAATTCTATATGGATGCATCTCAGGAGATGAAGAAATGCCAATTCAGAGGAGCAAGCATTAACCAACAAAGGAAGAGCAAGAGAGGCTAACCACATGGTGTGCAAAGGATGCTCTTGCCAGTTCATACTTACTAAACTCAATCTCTGATTTCTTGTTACCACATGTTAGAAATTTCAAGACCTCCCAAGAGACTTGGGAAGTTCTTTCATCATATTTCTCCTCAAACACAAGATCTAGGAAAAATCAGTTGTGGATGGAATTCACAACCCTAAAGAAACAACCAAAGTAAGGAGTGGCTGATTATGTAACCAAAATGAAACATGTGGTTGATCAGCTTGCAAGCATTGCAGAAGATATAGAGGAAGAGCACATAGTGAGGTAGATCATCAATGGAATTAAAGCAGATGACAAGTGGGAGTCCTTCACCATAGCAATGGATGTCTACATGGATATGCAAATACTTGATCTCAACACCTTGATGGGGCAACTCTTCACCCACGAGCCAAAGCTCAACAGAAATGGTGACAACTCAAGTGGTAACCAATCTTCTGTCCTTTATACAGATAAGAGTAAAGCTACAGATAAAGGTAAAGGCAAGAAGCATGAAGAAGAGGCTAGGACCTCTCAAGCTAATTATGCAGAAGAGGAAGAGGTGCTAAATGAAGGGGCAAAGGAGGAAAGCAAGGTAGGGGGAGACCCCACAACAACTCGCCATGCAACATTTGTGGTCTTAACAACCACACTATAGAAGAATGTTTCAAGAATACAAGGAACCAAAGGGGAAGAGGATACCATAGAGGCAACTATGGACAATCAAGAGGCAGATACAACAATGGTGGAGGCAACTACAACCATAACTACAATCAAGGCTACAACAACAACAAGTATCAAGGAGACTTTAGAGAAAGAAGGGACTACAACAACTATATTGAAGATCAAGAAGACTCTCTACTCATCATGAACATGACATCTAAGCAAGGTAAACATGATGAGCATCTTTTCTACATTGACTCAGGTTGTTCTAATCATGTGGCTAGAAATGTAGCTCTATTATCTGATCTTGACGACCCAAGGGAAAGCATGAAGTAAAAATAGGTGATGAACTAGAAACTCATCAAGTGAATTGGAAATGTCAAAACATCTGATGGTAGTATGAACCTTCTGAGCAAAGTTCTATATGTGCCTACTATAACCAAAAACCTAATTAGTGTTGGGCAAATTGTAGAGAAAGGTTTACAGGTCAGATTCACTTAGCATGGAGCATAGGTTGAAGACCCCCAACAAGGGTTTGAAAGGATTGCCAAATGTGAGAAGTCAGGTAGACTATTCAGATTTGAATTTGAAGACACAAGGAATATAGCTCTATTTAGTTATGGAGATCAAACCTTATTCGAGTTAGAAATGTGGCACAAAAGGCTAGGACACATAGGAGAAAGAACTCTGAAGCAAATTTGTAGGGATCAAAGTGTGCTTGGCATTCCCAATGTAACCAACCAACACATGATATACAAATGTGGAGCTTGCAAATTTGGCTAAGCTCACAGGCAACCATTCAATAGGAAAGGATACATCGATGAAGACTATTTAGAGCTTGTACACACTAATGTGTGGGGTCCTAGCAAAGATCCATCCATCTCAGGTTCAAGGGACTATGTTTCATTTATTGATTATTATAGTAGATGGACAATTCTTTATTTCATGAAGCATAAGGATGAGGTATTTACATGTTTCAAGAAGTACTTGGCACTATTCAAAAACCAAACAAGAAGGAGCTTGAAAAGGATCAGATCTGATGGAGGTGGTGACTACTTTTCATGTGAATTTGATCTATTTCTATAGGATAGAGGCATAAAGAGAGAAGTAACAAGCAGATACACTCTTGAATTGAATGGAGTTGTGGAGAGAAGGAACGGGTTAATTATTGAAGCTGTTAGGTCTATGTTAAATGAGAAGAAGTTACCTAATCATCTATGGGCTAAGGCTATCTCCACAGCCACCTACTTGGTCAATAGGCTTCCATCCAAATCATTGGATGGTATGACACCCTATGAAGTATGGAATGGTAGGAGACCCTCATTGGACCATTGCAAAATATTTGTGTGCATTGCTTATGCACACATCCCCTCAAAAATAAGAGGAAAGCTTGACCCTAAGGCTAAGAAATGTATATTTATTGGGTAAGATCAGAATCAAATGGGATATAGGTTGTACAATCCCACTAACAAGGCATTCACAGTTAGTCGGGATGTAGTATTTGATGAAAATAATGCATTGTTTGAAGATGATTGCAAGAAAGTTAGGTTACCATATGATTTGGATAAAGATTTTACAACCGTCACTCAAGAAGATCAACACTTAGCAAAAGACATCAACTCAGAGGATGAAGAGCAGATTGACATCAAGGCTTGGAAGTCAAGAGGCAAGTCCAAACTCAAGCAATTAGAAGACATACCTAAGTCTTCAAATCAAGCACTAAGGAGATCACAAAGAGAAAGCAAGAAGCCCATAAGGTATGGATATGATACATCTCTAGTCACAAAGCACTCTGTGTACATCACTAAAGACTCTATGGCAAAAGATCCTTCTTCATTTGAAGAGGCCAAGAAAAAGAAAGAATGGAGAGAAGCCATGCACGAAGAGGTGGAAGCATTATAGGAAAATCACATTTGGGATCTAGTTCCCAAGAAGCCAGATATGAAGGTAATTGGTTCAAGGTGGATATACAAAATAAAAAAGAACTCTGATGTCTCTATAAATAGGTACAAGGCAAGGTTAGTGACAAAGGGATTTTCCCAAACACATGGAGTAGATTATGAAGAAACATTTTCACCTATGGTAAATATGCCAACAATCAGGATTTTGGTAAGTCTTGCTGCTTCAAAAAATTGGAATTTATATCACTTAGATGTCAAGAATGCATTCTTAAATGGATGGATATCAGAAGAGGTGTATATGGCATAACCACAAGGTTTTGAAGATGAAGAAAAAACAGGTTATGTATGTGTGCAAGCATAGGAAGGCACTCTATGGTCTCAAGCAGGCTCCTAGAGCTTGGAACCATAAGCTTGTTACTTACTTGCAAGACCAAGGCTTTGTGGTAGGCAAGGCAGATTCTTCTCTATTTGTTAAGAAGAACAAATCAAAATTTATTTACTTATCTGTCTATGTAGATGACATCATTATTATAGGGAATGATGCTAATGGCATCAAGCAGGTCAAGGCTCAATTAATGAAGGAATTCAAAATCAGTGATTTAGGTTTATTAACCTACTTTCTTGGCTTAAAGCTTGTATATACAGATTCATGTATATTCATCACCCAAAGGAAGTACATACATGATATGTTGGTAAAGTTTAAGATGGAGAACACTAAAGTTACAGGTACTCCTATAGAACTCAACCATAAATTGAGTTCACATGAAGGTGAACTACTTGATGATGTTACAGGTTACCAACAACTTGTGGGAAGTCTCAATTATGCTACTCTAACAAGAGTGGACATTGCTTATGTAGTAAGTACATTGAGTCAGTTTATGCATGCACCAAGGAAACCTCATATGGAAGATGCAAAGAGGGTGCTTATGAATGAAGGGTTGTTCTATCCCTTCACTTCTGGCATAGATGTAAAGATATATTTTGATCCAGATTGGGCTGGCTCCAAGGATGAGAGGAGGAGCACTTCAGGGTACCTATCCTTTGCAGGTTCAAAGCTCATATCTTGCTCATCCAAGAAACAACCAACTATGGCCTTATCTTCCATAGAAGTAGAATATAGAGGTTTGGCAATTGCAACTCAGGAAGCTATGTGGCTTAAGCAACTATATGTAGATTTGGAGATGTATTCCTACACTCCAATAATCTTTGGAGATAAGACTAGTTCACTTCATTTTGTTGCTAATCTTGTATACCATGCAAGGACTAAGCACATTGAAACGTACTATCATTGTGTAAGGGAGAAATTGCCTAGCAAGGATATTCAACTATCCTATGTATCAACTGATTTAAAATGTGCAGATATACTCACAAAGGCATTGGATGGAACAAAGACGAATAGGTTCAAATTGATGATTGGTTTGCAGGAAATTAAGGAGCAATGGAGACGAAGCATGTTTGGCTTGAGGGAGAGATGTTGGTGCAATTAAACCCAAGCCCACATACTTGGTTGAGTAGCTCATGCCTGATTAATTGGCATAGCCTATACAAGGCTTCATATGTTCAACCTCTTGTAAAGTTACCTCACATTTACCTTTGTAAAAGTGAATTGTGTTAGGAAGCTAAATCACATATCACTTGGTTGTTGTGCAATGAGAGAATATATCCTTGATGTTAGCATTCACTTTTTAGGTGGAAGTTTGAATTTGAATTCAAACCTTGGCTCCAAGTATGACTTTAAAAGGAGGATCTCAAAGACCCGCGTGTATCTCGAGGTTTAGGGATCATTTTTTGAAGTACACACATTGTGAAGTGGGAGCTCATCTCATAGCTCGCTCACCTTGTACTCATTCAGAAATGTTTGATTGCCAATGACATTGTATTTGTACATGTTTTAATACATATATGATCATTACATTGTCATCTCACTTCTCTATCATAACTCCATCAAAACAATGATCTTTCAGAGCATGTGCTCTGTGTGTAGTTGATCATTTGCCATGATTTAAAGCACGACAGATTCCACATAGTGTCTAATACAATCCTACAAAGTTTCATTAGCAAAGCTTCTTGGGATCGCCAGATATTAGCTCATATTTACTCACTGTTCTATTGTCTATCACAACCCGTAAATGTCAAGATTGAGCTGTGATTTGCTAAACATATTTCTCTGCATGTAGTCCATCATTTTTTATGAAGTCACTCATGATTTTTAGCTTATCAAGTTAATTAGAGTTAACCAAAAGGAATTAAGGCAATTGTTGCTGTGCTCAGAGAATTGTTCAAAACACTAAACATGTGTATGAACTAAAGTAGCAAGTTTTGATCTTGCACTATATTCCAACCTATGTGTTTTGATCCTTCAAGTAGTGGATCACCTTCCAAGCAACATATATGATTATTTATGTTCATTAGCTAGCTAAAGAGGCCCACTACACTCTCCAGCCATCATTCTTAGCAGGTGTGTAGCAGGATCTAGCTACACCACTTCATCTCTTGTGACTATCCACCATCTCCTCCAACAGCATGCATGCTTTTTTATGGACTCAAGTGTTGGCAAACCAATAAACATGTCCTTCTTGAAAGTAAAGCAAACTATTGAAGTTCAAGTGACCAAAACGAGCATGTCAAAGCTCCATTTTAGCCATGGAAGAAGTATGAGAAACCAAAGCATTTGAGGCAACCCTCTTGTATGGATCCATGTGATACAAGTCATTACATAATGTAATGGACGTCATGATAATATCACCATTGTTCAAAGCATGAATCATACACTTATCATGAACAAAGTGTACATAAAGTTGAGCTTTGACAATCAACAGAACTAAAATTAAGTTCTTCTTAATATCGGGTACATACAATGCATTTTTGAAGAGAATCACGCCTCCGTTTGCAGTCATAAGATCAATTTCTCCTTCTCCAATGATAGGATAAGAGGCATTGTTTGCACACTCCACGTGTCCTCCTTTGGGTGCATCTTTTAAAGATGCAAAAAACCTTTTGCATGAAGTTATGTGCTTTGAAGCACCACTATTAAAGAACCAATCCGAACTAACCTCACTCACAACCATACAATTAGAATGCAATGATGCATCATAATGACATGTAACAACACATGCCCAAAAATCTTGAGCCATATTCGCTTCATCGTTCTTTGCATTTGAAGAATTTTTAGCAATAGACATGCCGGATTCCTTCTTTCTTTCATTGCACTTAGTAAGCTTTGTACACTAATCAATAGTATGAACAGCCATCTTGCAATATTTGCATCTCTTATTCTTTTGAAAATTAGCATCATTAGAGGAATGAGTGGAAGAGGAAGGTTGACGCTTTGGTTTTGATGAACCCAAAGCTAAAACATACTTGCTTTTCCCTTTTGTGAGATAGAAAGTGCTTGTGTTCCCTCAATCAAACCACTCCTATTCGATTAGATTGCTCTTCTTGTAAAAGAAGAGACAAAACCGAATCAAACGCATACATATTGGGATTCCCATTTGCAACCAAACAGTGTAGTGGCAAAGCTTTGAAAAGGTTCTAGTAATCATTTCAACAATGAAAAGATGAGTGATGCATCCGGAATAAACTCATCTATGTTTTCCAATTGCTCTTTAGTGTCCTTGATGCATGTTACATACACATACACATACTCATTTTCAACCATACATACATCCTCAAGCTGCGTCCTCAAGTATGCAAAGAGTGCTTCATTACATGACATACAAAGAAGCAAGAGTGTCCCATGCATGTCCTGATGTAGAACATGACCGAATGTGTAGAACTATATGATTCTTCACAAAAAGGGCAATCAATGCATGAGCTTGAGCATCTGTTACATCCCATCTAAGTTGCTCTGGTGTAGGTGGATAAGGAGTAACCATTGTACTTGAAGAAGAAGCGCCATGTGTGACAGTAGACTATGAAGTAGAAGAACTTGCAGGTCTTCGATCTACAGCTGCCACTATGTTCCATAGTTGTTTCACAACAAGAACATGTTTCATCAAGCAAGAACACATCCGATATTGGTCCCATCAAGCTTATCTTCAGCTTGAAACATGCCAAACAAGTCATTGTTGGCCACCACTTCACTAAAGAACAATAATTTGACAGTATCTTTACTCCAACAAAAGCTAAAATGAATGCTGAAATTTCAGCTCACAATCTATCACTCTCATGGCGATTCTGATTGCAAGAATAGCTTGGAAATGGGTCAAAACCCCTGCATAATTGGTTGAAATGCCTCTTGGCTACTGAAAACCTCTATTACATGCTCTAAAGTCAATTTGAACTATTTAAAGTGCACACACACTACGATGCAAAAAACCAAAAATTGAGGAGTTGAACCTACTCTCATACCATTGTTGGGTGTTTGTAGAAGTGCAAGAGACACATGAGAAGCATAAAAGTAGCAAGACACATAGAGAAGACAAATGGCTGAAAATAGCTCTCTCTCTCTCTATTGATGATCTTCAAAACTAAAGTAGGAGCTGAATTAAATCCCTAGGTAGAAAGTACCACCACATATGAGTGAATCATGGATGTGGTAACATGGGAGAAAAAAACCTAGGCAACACCACAGTAAAAAGTTCACATGTATAGGGAAAAGGTTAACATCAAAGCTACTCGAGGAACACACACACACATATATACACACACACACATATATATACATACACACACACACACACACACACACATATATATATATATATATATATATATATATATATATATATATATATATATATATATATATATATATATATATATATATATATATATATATATATATATATATATGCTACACATATACAAATAGACACATATACATTTACATGAGCATATAGGTATGTGGTCACTTAGACATTCACATGGGCACATACACACAAGTTCACATCCACATAAATTCCATGCACACACATAGATATGATTGGACACTCACATATACAGACATGGTCACATACATATAACCATAAACATATAGAGATACACATGCGCTCACAAACGCACATAGAACCATAAACACATAGACACACACATGCCCTCACATACACACATAAACACATAGAACTTTAGATACACACATGTCCTCACATACACACATACAAACGTAGAACTAAACAGACATGGATACTTAAGCTCATTCTTTTTTGTGATGACAAATACAATATATGTGCACATGCAACCATACACACAATAAAACTTAGCTCATTCACATAGGTTCACATAGACATTGAATATACACATGTACACATATACACATACCCACTTCGTCACAGAGACACTCACACACATTGATACTCACATAAACACACATGCACTTGAGTAATCACACATAATATAGAAATATAGCCATAAAGGCACGCTAGCAAACACAATCACATAAGCATATAGGTATTCATATAGACACATGGTACATTCATGCACATGAACACAAACATCCATAAACTCATCACACACACACACATTCTCATGGTTATTATTAGATTTCATTTATTTTGTTTTTGGAGGCTCAATTGGACATCATTAGAAGATAAAAAAATAAAGTCATAAATAGAAACGTTTTTGTTTAGTACCTCAATAGATAGAGTTAGTTCTCGTCGACATTCATGCCTACTAAACCTACACATCATCTTGGATGAGGCAACCAACGAGAATCAGGACCTTTGTAACTATGTGTGATGCAAAACAAAGGCCTATCTTCATAAAAATAAATCCTTTCTTCTACTATGAGCTTTCGGCCCAAATTTCCCTATCTAGGTAACCTCATTAGTTATAAGGTTCCTAAACTTATTTTCCGAGTATATACATACATACTAGAGTAATAATTCCAAAATTTTTGTAATTTGAAATGTCTTTATTAGATCATCGTGAAATGTGATTTATGCAATGTAATGAAAAAGAAAACAAAAAGAAACTAAATTAAATAGAACATAAATAAATCGAATTGATTTCACCTAATCATTCATCTTCCTCTTTGACTAGCTTGTCATCAATTTGAAATTGTTCTTTTTGTCTTTGCTTGAAGAACTTCACTCTCTTTCTTGCATTTAAAGTCTTTAAAGGAGTGCCATCAAACTCTCTCAAAGCATACATACCATTGTCATCAACAAGCAAAATAAATAAAGAACAAACCAGCATTTACTCAACTTACACAATGCATCACATTGAGAATCAGAAGTGTTGCCATAAAAAACAACCAAGTCCTTGTTTGAGTCACATGAGGCCTTAATTAGTGCTTTTTGTCAAAATACTGTTGATATATTTAGGTATTAATGTGTGTGAACACTCTAGGACTGTTGGGGCACTTTTTTCCCTCTTTAGGAGGTTTTTTCCCCCGGCTTGTATATACGCCTATTGCCCTAATGGGCTACTTATCTTTGTACATTCTCTAGTAATACATTTAGGATTGTGCGTTGTGCTCCAAGCTTCTTCTTCTTCCTTGTGCTGTTCGCATGCTTCTGCAGATGTCTAACTCCAACAATTGGTATCAGAGCAGGTCGTCGCTTCATCTAGGGCACCATCGACACTCCTCCGTTTGCAGTCTGAGAATCGTACGAATTTTGGTGAGCATACTCAGCCCGTTTTTGAGATCACATTTTGGCCTCCGAATGCACTATCACAGTGCTTGTGTAGGCTCTTTCATCTTTTTGTGCCAAACGTATATACCAATTTTTGTTCGCCAGTATAAGCGTCTCGAAGTCTACTATAGGTCTAGCAGAATTTGTCTGGGCATTTCTGTTCAACTTTTTGAGGTACAATCAATTTTCTGCATCAAGGTATTTTAGTCACCGGCCATGGCTGAAAGCAATGATGTATTCCGTATGTTGGCTATTGAGGATAAGTCGGATGGTACCAACTACCCATTATGGGCTTATATGATGCGACATGTGTTGGTTGCAAAAGGACTGTGGAACATTGTACAGGGTGTCGAAAAACATCCTATCACACCTGCAACTGTTACAACTACAGGTACTAAAGCTGATGCAGAAGGTGTCGAAGATGATGATATTTTGCATATTCCTATTTGTGCTGCGATTTCTGCTACACCTACTATAGAGCAGATTTGCTGGGATGGCAGAGATGCCCAAGCACATGCATTGATAGCTTTGTCTGTCAAACGTGCCATTATTCCTCACATTCGCTCTTGTAGAACAGCTAAGGATGCTTGGGATACACTTACCACATTGTACCAAGCTAGGAATGAGGCTTATGTTGCTTACCTCCGAAAACAGTTGGAGAGTGAGCACATCAATGAAGGTGATTCTATGGACAGTTTCCTAACGAAGATCAAAGACTTGAAGGAATAATTGATTTTTGCTGATGAGGTTATACCAGATAGCTCACTTCTGCAGACTGTTCTGAATGGTCTTCCTGATTCATATAAGAGTTTTTCTTCTACTCTTCGGTTGATGATGAAAGGCAATCTGAATGCCTTATCATTTGAGGAGTTAGTCTCTGTTCTGTTGCAGGAAGATCAGTCCATGCAGAACAGGTCCATTATGTGAGTTGAAGATCAAGCTTTCCTGGCTAGTCAGAAGGGCAAAGGAAAATGGAGCTCTTCAAGTCGCAAGCAGAAATCTTCTAATTCTGCATATTTGAAGAAGGAAGATAAAGATGGGAAGAAATCAGAAAAGCAGAAATTGTTTTGTAAGTACTGTAAAGGGAATGATCATATCATAAAGAACTATCCAAAACTGGCTGCTAAAGAGGCAAAGAAGAAAGAGGCTGGAATGGTTGTTGCAGAGGCATCTACACCAAAAACGGAGTCTGCTAATCTTCTACAGGAAGAAGAATGGGATTTTACTACTATCTACAGTTTTGACCCATCTTCTCATGAGTAGTGCATGTCTGCAGTAGACTCAGATGTTTGCCAGTATTTTGACAGTGGGGCGACCAAACATATTACCTCATAGCATAGTTTCTTCTCTTCACTCGAGCCTGCCCCTACAAGGAATACTGTTACATGCGCCAACAACTCCTCTTATCGTGTTATGGGAGTTGGTAAGATCATTTTGACTACTACTGATGGTAGTTCTTTCACTTTGTCAGATGCTTTATTTGTGCCACGGATCAAGAAGAACATGTTATCAGTTTTTGCATTAGCCAAGATTAGCTTGGTTGTAAAATTTGTCGATGACAAGTGTACAGTTCATGATCTGTCAAATGGCGATTTGATTATTTCTTCTGACATTTTATGTCGTGGGCTGTATAAGCTCATAGACTATGCAAGATCTGTAAATGATTTGGCATGTGCAGTAAATGATTCTCAAGGTATGTTAGATGCAAAGCTTTGGCATGCACGCTTTGATCATCTGAATTTTGCTAGTTTGCTACGCCTGCAAAAATCTGAAATGGTATCCTCTTTGCCCAAACTTGAGGCACGTGGAAAACATGTTTGTGAAGCTTGTATTTTCGGCAAAATGTAGCATTCGTCCTTTGGTTTAGTTTGGGCTACTTAGAAATTGCAACTTGTACACAGTGATATCTGTGGTCCTATGTAGACACCTTTTTTTGGGAACTATCTTTACTTCATGACTTTCATCAATGATTTTTCTAGGCATGCATGGGTATATCCATTGAAGGCAAAGTCCAAAGTGTTCATGAGCTTCAAACAGTTTTTGGTTTTGGCTGAAAATCTGTCAGCATGTAAAATGGACACCCTCCATTCTGATCGAGGGGGGGAATATATGTCTTTTGGTTTTAATGAATTTCTGGCTGAACGTGGGATAAAACACCAGTGTAGAGTGCCGTATACACCTCAATAGAATGGAGTTGCTGAACGAAAGAATAGGTCACTCATGGAGATGGCGAGGTGTATGGTCAAGAGTCAGGCTTTACCACATAGTTTCTGGCTTGAGGCTGTCATGTGTGCAGCATATGTATTGAATAGGTGTCCCACTAAAGCACTGCAGTCTATCACTCCATATGAGGCTTGGCATGATTGCAAGCCATCTGTTGCTCATCTGCGTGTTTTTGGTTGTTTGGCATATGCATTAGTGCCTGAACAACATTGCAGAAAGTTGGATGATAAAGAAGTAAAATGTATTTTTGTTGGGTACAGTTCTAAAAGTAAAGGCTATCGTCTGTATCATCCACAGACTAAATGCATTCTAGTTAGCCGTGATGTTGTTTTTGTGGAAGATGCTACTCAGCCATTACTTTCATGTACTAAGGAGACATCTGTTAGCTCCAAAAACATGTATGATACTTTGTTGCCTCTTTTTACAAGTGGACAGTCTAGTGCTAGTCCCAATGAGGCAACTTCTCAGCCTTTGCAGGTTTCATGTGATGATGTAGATAATTTCATTTTTGATGCAGATGTACATGATGCACTTATTGATGAGAGAGCTGATATTGAGCAGGCAAGAACTATGCCAAAATGGCTGGTGCAGACCTTGCGTGACAGCAAATTAGATGCACCTCTATCATATCGTACTCGTTCAGGCTCTCATAGTGCCTCTTTTGCATCAGATTGCTATGCTATGGCTGCATCTAGTCTCTATGATGAGAATGAACCTGTTTTGTTTGATGACGTACAAAATTTAGAAAATTGGATGGCTGCTATGCAATTTGAATGTGATGCAATAATGAAAAATGGTACTTGGTCTTTATGTGACTTGCATCCTGGCAAGAAGGCCATTGGCACTAAGTGGGTATACAAGCTAAAGCATAAACCTGATGGTACAGTTCACACGTATAAGGCTAGGATTGTTGCAAAGGGTTATGTGCAGGAAAGAGGCATTGATTTTGATGAGATCTTTGCACCTACATGCCGTATGACTACTCTTCGAAGCATTTGTGCACTTCCAACCCATCATGGTTGGAATGTACATCAGTTGGACATTAAAACTGCATTTCTGAATGGTGACTTGCATGAAGAAATGTATGTTTTTCAGCCCCGTGGCTTTGTGCAGAAAGGGCATGAAAACCAGGTGTGCAGGTTAAAGAAGGCATTATATGGTTTAAAGCAAGCACCACGTGCTTGGTATGAGAAGATACATGCCTATTTGATTGCACATGGTTTTGAGAATAGTCCAACTGAAAGCACCTTATATGTTAAGTGTGCTAATCATGTGCTTTTGATCATTGTTGTCTATGTTGATGACATGCTTCTCACTGGTCCTATTGAGAAGCATATTGCTGATTTTAATGCTGATTTGCATGCCTCATTTGAGATGTCTGATTTGGGGCATTTGCATCACTATATGGGCATGCAATTTATGCAAGCTGATGGTGGATTGGCTTTGTGTCAAACAAAAAATATTGACAGATTACTGCAGCATTTTGGCCTTGAAGACTGTAAGCCTATTGCCACTCCTATGGAGACAGGTTTACGTTTGAGTCTTCGTGATGCTGGAGATGCATTTGATGTTGTTTTCTATCAGTAGGCTGTTGGATGCTTGATTTACTTATGCATTACTTGGCCAGATATTCAGTTTTTTGTCTCACAGATGAGCAAGTTTATGCATTGCCCAGGAGTCAAGCATTGGCAGGAAGTTAAGCGCATCTTTCGCTATTTGAGTGGTACTCGGCTACTTGGGTTGTTTTATCCCAAGGGGGGATCACTACCGCCAGATTTGCATGCTTTTCCTGACTCTGATTGGGCTGGTTGCTATGACACTCGTGTGTCCACTAGTGGCTTTTGCTTCATGCTTGGTAGCTCATGTATATCTTGGTTGAGCAAGAAGGAGCTTACTATGTCCACTTCCAGTTGTGAGGCTGAGTATAGGGCAGCTTTCACAGCGACTGTTGAGTGTGTGTGGCTTAGATGCCTTATGGCTGATTTGGGTGTTGGCCAGATTTCTGCCACCACCATCTTCACTGACAGTCAGAGCGCATTGGCAGTTGCGAGGAACCCTATGTTCCATGCTCGCACTAAGCACATTGAGGTGCATTATTGTTGGTGCAATTCACAAGCCTACACATTTGGCTTGAAGTCCATATACATATGGAGAAGCATGGGAACCAATGCTAGAAGATAATTACCTATTTACTCCTTTGTAAAAGTCATATTTAACTTGGAATCTTTGTAAACACCTACCAAAAAGAACTCGTGGAAAAGTTAGCTTTGATTGATGGAATATCTCCTATAATGGAGGATCACTTTTTAGAAGAGAGCCTACAATTTGAATTCAAATTCAAATTGGAAGTGAACATCTATAAAAACTCTAAGGAAAAAGTCGCGGTATGTAGACTCAGCATCCGGAGCTTTCATTGTCATTTTTGAGTGTGTGTGAGGTCTATACTCTAGCCCGCATCTATCTACACCATTAGGCAATGATCTTCATGCCTATGGCATTGTATACAAGTGTTCATTAATACATATATCTACATTGTTCATTCCTGAGTACTCTGTCATAGTCTCTGAAAGTCTATCAACTTTGGAGATCATATCTCACTCATTTCTTCACCAAATTCAAAGATCTATAGCTTCTTGGAACCAGCTCAAAGTCATCTACATGCTGTCAAAGTTTTGAAGGATTTCTATTCAGGCATTTTAGAGAAAAGTTCATCGAAGTGATCACTGGTCAAAGTCTGCAACAGTCCTAAAATATCGGGGGGTAAAGGTTTACTTGCTAAATTGATTTCTCTGAGCATAGTTAATCTTTTTAAGTTATATCACTTGGAATAGTTAGCTTAATAAGCTAGTTAGATACCCCTAAAAGGAATTTTTCCAATTCCTATTGTGTTGGTCATACTGAGCAAAAGATACAGCAGGTGTAGTGTCAAAAATAGTGTTTGTTTTGATTCTATCTTTTCATACATCATTTCCAAAGGCCATTTTATGGTGTCATTGGAAAGCTAAGAAGGTCCACTTATCAACTCTGAAGCATCAAAGGGATGGTACAAAGCAGGATTTGGCAGTACCTACTCATCATCTTGAAGTGTCCATCCATCATTCCCAACAGTGGTATCAGAGCAAAGTCAAGGTAAAATGGGAGAAGGTTTTCCTTCATTTATTGATAAATTGGACAGGAACAATTATCACGCATGGTCTCTAAGGATGAAGACATACCTACAAGGAAGGATTCTTTATGGATACATCTCAGGAGATGAGGAATTGCCCTCATTCAAAACCAGAGGACTACCAACAAAGGAAGAACATGAAAAGCTCAACACATGGTGTGCCAAGGATGCATTAGCAAGGTCTTACTTACTCAACTCTATCTCTGATTTTCTCTTGCCACATATTAGAAACTGTAAGACATCCCAAGAGACTTGGGAAACTCTGTCATCCTATTTTTCTTCCAACACAAGGGCCAGAAAAAACCAATTGTGGATTGAATTCACCACACTAAGGAAGCAACCTAAGCAGGCTATATCAGAGTTTGTGACTAAGATTAAAGATGTAGCAGATCAGTTAGCAAGCATAGGAGAAGAGATTGAAGAAGAGCAGATAGTAAGGCAAGTGATCAATGGGATTAAAGCTGATGACAAATGGGAAAGCTTCACCACTGCCATGGACCTATACATGGACATGCAAATTCCAAATCTTACCACTCTCATGGGGCAATTGTTCACTCATGAAGCCAAGCTCAACAAGAATGGAGATACATCCAAAGGTAATAGCTCTTCTGCCCTATACACTGATAAAAGTAAGTCTAAAGATAAAGGCAAGAACAAGAAAGGAGAGGATGAAGGCACTACCTCCCAAGCCAACTATGTAGGGAGAGGTAGATCATCAAGAGGAAGGGGCAGAGGAGGTAAGCAAGGTAGGGAGAGATCCTATAACTCCTCACCATGCAACATTTGTGGTTTATCAAATCATACTACAGATGAGTGTTTCAGGAATTACAAGAATTAGAGAGGAAGAGGATATCAAAGAGGTGGATACTCACAATCAAGAGGTAGATTCAACCATCATCAAGGGTACAACAACAACTACAATAACAACTACAACAACAAACACAATGGCAATTACCAAGGAGGATTCAAATCCAGAAAGGATTACAACAATTATACAGAAGAGCAGGATGATTCTCTTTTGATTATGAACATGACTTCAAAACCAGGTACAAATGATGACCATCTCTTCTACATTGACTCAGGATGCTCAAATCATGTGGCTGGCAATGTAGCTCTACTCTCTGACCTTGAAGAACCAAGAGGTAAGCATCAAGTACAAACAGGTGATGACACCAAGCACTCAGTAGTTAAAGTTGGAAATGCTAAGACTTGTGATGGAAATCAAAACTTGTTGAGTAGGGTACTATATGTACCAACCATTACAAAAAACTTGATGAGTGTTGGACAGATTGTGGAAAAAGGTTTGCAGGTTAGATTCAACCAATTTGGATCATTTGTGGAGGATCCCAAGCATGGGTTCAAGGGAATTGCTAAAGGAGAAAATACAGGTGGACTTTTTACTTTTGAGCTAGAAGACACAAAGAATATTGCACTATACAGTAACAAGGATCAAACACTTTCAAAGCTTGAGATTTGGCATAAGAGATTAGGGCATGTAGGAGAAAGAACCTTGAAGCAAATATGGAGGGATCAATGTGTAATTGGAATACCTAATGTTTCCAAACAACACATGATATACAAATGTGGTGCTTGTCAGTTTGGGAAGTCTCACAGGTTACCCTTCTCAAGGAAAGGATACATGCATGACGACTACCTAGAACTTGTCCATACAGATGTATGGGGACCAAGCAAAGACCCCTCAATCTCAGGATCAAGGTACTATGTATCTTTTATTGATGATTATAGCAGGTGGGCTATATTGTACTTTATGAAGCACAAAGATGAAGTTTTCAACTGTTTTAAAAAGTATCTTGCACTTGTTGAGAATCAGACAGGGAAGAATCTAAAAGGCTAAGGTCAGATGGAGGAGCTGAGTACTTCTCCAATGAGTTTGAAGCTTTCTTGCAGGATAGAGGAATCAAAAGAGAAATCACCACAAGGTATACTCCTGAACAGAATGGGATAGCTGAGAGAAGAAATAGGTTGATTGTTGAAACAGCTAGGTCAATGTTAAATGAAAAGAAATTACCTGATTACCTATGGGTAGAGAGTGTTTCTACTGCCACTTACCTCATAAACAGGTTACCATCTAAGTCCCTTGATGGGATGACTCCTTATGAAGCATGGCATGGGAAAAGACCCTCACTTGATCATTGCAGGATATTTGGATGTGTAGCATATGTACACATTCCTTCTCAGATAAGAGGTAAGCTAGACCCTAAGGCTGAGAAGTGTATCTTTATTGGATATGATCTGAATCAGAAAGGGTACAGATTCTATAACCCTTCAAATAAGGGATTCATGGTTAGTAGAGATGTTGTTTTTTATGAAAATGATTCTTGGTATGAGAATGGATGCAGGAAGTTTAAACTACCCTATGACTTGGAGGAGGAGTTTCCAAGTCTTGCTAAGGAGGAACCTACTCAGAATGAAGACACCACTTCAGATGATGAAGAAATTATCAATCTTGAAGAATTCAAGGCATGGAAGTCCAAAGGCAAAGTCAAGATGAAAATACTTGAAGACATACCTGAATCTTCAAATCAATCAATCAGAAGATCACAAAGGGAGAGCAAAAAACTTATCAGATATGGGTATGATACCTCTCTTGTTACTAAACATTCTGTTTATCTAGCCAAAGACTTGTCAATTGAAGAACCAGGATCATATGAAGAAGTTATGACCAAGACAGAATGGAAGGAAGCTATGGATGAGGAGATTGAAGCACTTAAAGAAAGTGACACATGGGAACTAGTACCAAAGAAAGAGACTATGAAGGTAATTGGATCCAGATGGATCTATAAAATCAAGAGAAATTCTGATGGGTCAATAAACATGTACAAAGCCAGATTGGTGGCCAAGGGTTTTGCACAAACCCAAGGCATTGACTATGAAGAAACATTCTCACCTATGGCCAAGATGCCAACTATCAAGGTGTTGGTGAGTGTGGCTGCATCTAAAAATTGGAACATGTATCAATTGGATGTAAAAAAATGCCTTTTTGAATGGATGGATTTCAGAGGAGGTATATATGTCACAACCTCCTGGCTATGAGGATCCAAACAAGGTAACACATGCGTGAAAATTGAATAAAGCTCTTTATGGATTGAAGCAGGCACCTATGGCATGGAATCACAGGTTGACCACATACCTTGAAGACCAAGGTTTTGTCATGAGCAAGGCAGTCACTTCTCTATTCATCAAGAGAAGTAACTCAGAGGTAATATACCTATGTGTATATGTTGATAATATCATACTTACAGGTAATGATGTCAATGGAATCAGACAAATCAAGAACCAGATGATGAAGGAGTTCAAGATCAGTGATCTTGGTCTACTAAAATACTTTCTTGGACTTGAGTTAGTCTATACTAACTCTAGAATCTATATTACTCAAAAAAAATATATACAGGATATGTTGAAGGAGTTTCATTTGCAGGATGCCAAAGTTGCAAGTACTCCTATGGAGGTAAACCTAAAACTAAGTGCCCATGAAGGTGATGAAATTGATGATATTACAGGTTATCAAAGCATTGTGGGTAGCTTGAACTGTGCTACCTTGACAAGGATAGATATTGCTTATGGAGTTAGTGTGCTAAGTCAGTTCATGCACAAGCCAAGGGTACCTCACATGGAGGCTGCCAAGAGGATCTTGAAGTATCTCAAGGGTACACAACACCATGGTTTGTATTTCCCTTACACTTCATATTTGGATATCAAGATTTATTCACATGAAGATTGGGCAGGATGCAAGGATGATAGGAGGAGCACTTCAAGATACATTTCATTTGTAGGTGATAAACCAATATCATGGTATTCAAAGAAGCAACCTATTGTTGCTTTATCTTCTACAGAGGCAGAGTATAGAGGATTGGCTAATGCCACTCAAGAAGCCATATGGATCAAGCTATTGTATATAGAATTGGGTTTGTATACTAGCTGACCATTGATATTTGGAGATAATACAAGCTCACTTCACCTTTCAGCTAATCCTATTTATCATGCTAGGACCAAGCATATAGAGGTCCATTACCATTATGTGAGAGAGAAGTTATTAAGAAAGGACATTAAACTAACCTATGTATCAACCAACATGCAGTGTGCAGATTTGTTAACTAAAATCTTGGATGGAACCAAACTTTGTAGGTTCAAATCAATGATTGGATTGCACGATATACATGAAGACTGAAGATGAAGACCAAGCCAAAATGTTTGGCTTGAGGGGGAGCTGTTGGTGCAATTCACAAGCCTACACATTTTTCTTGAAGTCCATATACATATGGAGAAGCATGGGAACCAATGCTAGAAGATAATTACCCATTTACTCCTTTGTAAAAGTCATATTTGACTTGGAATCTTTGTAAACACCTACCAAAAAGAACTCGTGGAAAAGTTAGCTTTGATTGACGGAATATCTCCTATAATGGAGGATCACTTTTTAGAAGAGAGCCAACAATTTGAATTCAAATTCAAATTGGAAGTGAACATCTATAACAACTCTAAGGAAAAAGTCATCGTATGTAGACTCATCATACCACGCTTTCATTGTCATTTCTGAGTGTGTGTGAGGTCTATACTCTAGCCCACACCTATCTACACCATTAGGGAATGATCTTCATGCCTATGGCATTGTATACAAGTGTTCATTAATACATATATCTACCTTGTTCATTTCTGAGTACTCTGTCATAGTCTTTGAAAGTCTGTCAACTTGTGGAGACCATATCTCACTCATTTCGTCACCAAATTCAAAGATCTATAGCTTGTTGGAAACAGGTCAAAGTCATCTACATGCTATCAAAGTTTGAAGGATTTCTATTCAGGAATTTCAGAGAAAAGTTCATCGAAGTGATCACTGGTCAAAGTCTGCAACAGTCCTAAAATATCGGGGGTAAAGGTTTACTTGCTAAATTGATTTCTCTGAGCATAGTTAATATTTTTAAGTGATATCACTTGGAATAGTTATCTTACTAAGCTAATTAGATACCCCTAAAAGGAAGTTTTCCAATTCCTACTGTGTTGGTCATACTGAGCAAAAGATACAGCAGGTGTAGTGTAAAAAATAGAAGGCTTTCTTGAAGACTTGAAATTCAAGGTTGTCTGTTTTGATTCTATCTTTTCATACATCATTTCCAAAGTACATAGCCCATTTTATGGTGTCATTGGAAAGCTAAGAAGGTCCACTTATCAACTCTGAAGCATCAAAGGGCTGGTACAAAGCAGGATTTGGCAGTACCTACTCATCAGCTTGAAGTGTCCATCCATCATTCCCAACAATTATCACTATGTCAGGGAGAGGTTCTCTGCTGGGGAGATCACCTTGGCATATGTGCCCACGCAGGAGAATATTGTAGAACTTTTCATAAAGGCTCTGCCCAGGGATAAGTTTGAAGCTTTCCGCAAAGCTTTGGGCTTACTTCCTTTTGTGGAGTGATTTCCACATAGCTTGGCACTTCCTTATACATGAGTGATAGCTACTTGTTCACCACATCACTCCCTGGGGGGATTTGTTGATATATTTAGGTAGTGATGTGTGTGAACACTCTAGGACCACCGGGGCACTTTCTTCCCTCTTTAGGAGGTTTTTTCCCCCGGTTTGTATATACGCCTATTGCCCTAATGGGCTGCTTATCTTTGTACATTCTCTAGTAATATATTCAATATTGTGTGTTGTGCTCCAAGCTTCTTCTTCTTCCTTGTGCTGTTCGCATGCTTCCACAGACGTCTAACTCCAACAAATACAGCTTGTTCTTTAAACATGACCCCTTTAGTTTTTAAATAGCTTCATTTAACACGTATCCACTGTTAATGTGAATGCAAGGAATTTTGGCCATTGTTTCATATTTCCATTGTAGGCTTTAGAGGTTGCATTCATGATAGGTGGTTGACCGTGTTCAATTTTCCTATTCCCTTATGGATTGTAATCTATCCATCTATCTATCTATCTATCTATCTATCTATCTATCTATCTATCTATCTATCTATCTATCTATCTATCTATCTATCTATCTATCTATCTATCTATCTATCTATCTATCTATCTATCTATCTATGTATTCATCTATCTATCTATCTATCTGTCTATCTATATATCTATCTATTTGTCTATCTATCTATCTATCTATCTATCTATCTATCTATCTATCTATCTATCTATCTATCTATCCATCTATCTACCTATCTATCTATCTATCTATCTATCTATCTGTCTATCTATCTATCTATCTATCTATCTATCTATCTATCTACCTATCTATCTATCCATCTATCTACCTATCTATCTATCTATCTATCTATCTATCTGTCTATCTATCTATCTATCTATCTATCTATCTATCTATCTATCTATCTACCTATCTATCTATCCATCTATCTACCTATCTATCTATCTATCTATCTATCTATCTATCTATCTATCTATCTATCTATCTATCTATCTATCTATCTATCTATCTATCTATCTATCTATCTATCTATCTATCTATCTATATATCTTGTTGAGATATCAAGCTCAACATGTGATGATGCAGGATGACATGTACCAGTTTTTCCTTTCTCTGACATGTATAGTGGTCAGGTCGGTATATGTCAGGGATACTTCATTGAGCTTTATTAGATTTATCTACCGAGAGTGATGGCACATTGTTCCTTGCCAGCTCACTCATTTGCGGACATTAGGTTTTTCCTTATCTGTTGATCTTTATATATTGAACTTGTTGTATTCTTGTTTTTAGGTCATTCTTGTACATTATTTTTTATGTAATAGAAGAAGAAGAAGAAGATCATTCTTCCTTGCCTCAATCTGTGTGTGTTCTTCTCCTTAAGATTGAGAGTGTGTGTGTGAGCTCTCTTCCTTATCTCCTTCCTTGTGACATGGTATCAGAGCCAGCATGGATGTAGAGAGCTCGTGGAGAAGGCGACGGTGAAGAGTATGGAGCAAGGTGTGGAGAAAATGTGATTCACAAATGACCTCCATTTGGTACAAAAATCGGTGTGAAGGTAGAAGACCTCAAAATATTTTTGAGAGTTATCCCTTTAGGGTCACTTGTTTTTATCAGATCGAAGTTTTGGAGCCATCGCGACCTCCATTTTGAGCTCGCAAGGTGGGGCCCAAAGAAAAACCAGGTCAGTTTCAGAAATTGTAACGTGTTGTGTTTGACAACACTCATATATTCGAGATCCAGAATTTCAAGCGATTCTGTGAACTGTTGATACATGAAAACTGTGTTTTTCTGAGATCGAACTGTCACGTCATAGTGCGATAATGTTCAAGGAGAAGTGCTCCTTGTGGTGTTTTGCAGTGTTGTGAATTGCTGTAGAAATAGCAAACGCAGATGGAATGAGTTAGCTTATGAGTGATAAGCTGGACAAGAACAACTTCCATGCTTGGAGATTCAGAATGAAGAATTTCCTGATGGGAAAAGGCTATTGGAAGTACATTGAAGGAGAGAACGAAAATGCTCTACAGTTACTAGAGAGGAATCGGACTATAGAACAAATAAGAGCATATGAGGAATGGAATCAAGGAGCACAAAAGGTAATGTACTAGCTATCTGTTAGCATACAAGATAGCATGATTGGGCACATACAGGATGCCAAGACTCCGAAAGAGGCTTGGAATAGTTTGGTCACGTTGTACGAGACCAATACAAAGGCATGGAAATCACAACTCAAGAACGAGCTGCATACATTGGAGAAAAAGAGCATGTCAGTAAGTGACTACACGCTGAAAATCAAAAGCATATGTGAGTCACTTGCATCTATTGGCATGAATGTAGATGATGATGATAAGGTGGAATTGTGCCTTCGTGGTTTAGGAGCTGCATATAAGCAGTTCAGAACTTCTATGCAGACCAGGGAAAATATTCCAAATTTTGCTAATTTGGTATCCATGTTGATTATTGAAGAAAAGAATCTTGGTGAGGATTCAAACTCCCAAGGAAAGCCCAGTTTGAAGAAAAGAATCTTGGTGAGGATTCTGTGAAAACTGAGAATTTCCATGTCCAGCTTTGTTCTTATGCACTTTCTTATTCAATACACTAAGAATCACCTCTCTTCATACACATTACTCAGAAATACACAACTGAAGCTCACAAATTCCATGGATCACACAAAGAATAGACTCAACAAATCTAAAGAAAGTACATGAAAGGAGAAAACACGATTTTTTGCAAGAGAGCTCTTCACATTACTTGGATAGCAAAAATAATACAACCAACCCTCTCAAAATAGAGGAAATTATCTTCAAGTGTCCCTTTTCACACTTGAATTTTGGTCCTTCTCCCTTGTAATCTAAAAATATGCTATCAAAGAACTTCCAAAAATTCTAGAAAAAATACATATGATTCTAATTTATATGAGGAAGACTCTTCCACATTTTTACATCATTTGTATAAATATTTTCTACAAGTTTTTGACATTTTACAAATAATTTCCCTTCAAAAAATGCTTCTTCTAACATTCTTCCCCTCCTAAACTTTTTGGCTCCTGACAAAAAATATTCTTGCAGATAAGTAGTGAAAGCTTCCTTTAATTCTTTTTTCTTTGATAAACCTGTGACAATGGATCATGACTTCTTCTTTTTGTAATGTTCAAGTTATTCACCATTTCAAATAGAGCTTTTCTCCATTGTACAACTGCCTCTGGTTTTTCTATTACATCTTTCTTCAAATATTCTGTATATGCTGCTTCATATGCAGTGAGTCTGGATTTTGTAACTACTGCTAGATTTCCAAAAAAATTTTATTCTCATTCAAAAAATCCATAATCAAAGGCATCCTAAAAAATTTGAAGATAATGACTACCCAAAAATACTGTTCTGCTATAATAGGCTATTAAGCAAATTCTGTCGGGGGTTTCACTTAGATCAAATAGTAAAGCATCAGTTGGTGAATCGAAACCAATGTAGTTGAGAGTTCTGACATCTGTATCTGTAAATGTTTCTATACAAGCCAGTATGAGTCGCATTACTCTGATTAGTAATATACAAGCTAGATCATTGACATCTTTATATGTAGATATAACAGACTCTGCTGTGTCAACCATATATTTCTTTGTTGGCCATGTTCCCGCTTTAGGTCCTGCTACCTTTGGAAAGTTTAGCCATTTTGCTGGAATCTGCCCTACATCTCTTCTTTCCCAGAACACTGTCCATTTCCTTCTCCTTACTAGGGGACGATAGGCTGGATTGATCTTCAGTTGCAAAGGTGCCTCTTTCCAGATTTTCCTGCATTCTTTATTGGCATCTAACCACCTATTCCTCCATTTAGGATTAGCTTTTTCAAATAATTCCTTAGTAACATTGATATCCTCTTCATATTCCAAATATCTATTGGATGATAATTGTGAAGAGATGGATAGGTATGTGCTTGAAGATGAAGAGGTGTTGCAAAATCCTTGATCTACACCAGTCAAATGAACTCCAGGAGTATATGGTGGGCCCTTTTAGCTTGCAAATGGATGTATTAGACACCCTATGTACCTTGGAAGATCACTCTCAAAAAGATAGATCAAAACAGATAAGTTGGAGTTAGCTCAGAGGTGAAAAACTTGCTATTTTGGTTCATACACCTGTCCACTGTTTTGCATAATTCTCTGAGCACAGCAGCAATTAGCTTAATTCCTCTTGGGGAAGTCTAGTTAACTTAAAGAGCTAACTTTCAAGAGTAATCTCATAAAAAATAAAGAACCATACACTGAGAATGAGTTTTAACAAGTGATGACATCATCCCGATTTTCACGGGCTGCTACAGTTTGTTGGTGCATTTCAAGCCTTCACACTTGGCTTGGAACCTTGGAAGATTAGCTTGGAACCCTTGAAGGATATCACTATGTGAAGCTAGAACCATAGGAACACTTGCCTATGTGTTATTACATTTTACTCCTTGTAAAAGTCTAAATGACTTGGCATTATGTATACACACCTAACTGATTAGAGTCGTGGAATTTGGATGGTGTAATTGGAGAGAATATCTCCTTACTTTTAGAGTAGTGATTATAGGAGATTTGAATTTGAATTCAAATTCAAATCTCAACTCATTCTCTATAAAAAGATGCAATCAAAAAGTCGCGTGTACTTCAGCTCATATCGCGAGGCAATTGTGGATCAAAACCTGAGTGTGTGAGGACTCTTTGATAGCCTACACCTCTGAGTACCATTTGGCAATGTTTATCATGCCAATGGGAATGTACATCAATGTGAATTAATACATATCATTACTTTCATTGTCACTGTTTTTCTCTGAGTCATCATCTCCAAGTCTGTCAACTTCAAAGGAGCATATCTCAGGATCTACTGAACCAAATCAAGTGATTCAAAGCACATTGGAACCAGATCCAAGCATACTACACACCTACAAAATCTCAAGGCCAAAAGATCAGCCATCTCAGAGAAATCTTGCTCGAAGTGCACACTGGTCTGTGTCTGCAGAATTCCTAAAAAGTCGGGGGTACATATATTTTTGCTAAACATCTTTCTCAGAGTATAGTTTGTCATTTCATTTCATTCCACTTGCAAATGGTAGCTTGTTGAGCTAATTTAATATGTCTAAAAGGAATTTGATCAATTGTTAGTGTGCTGGTCATACTGAGTGAAAGACTGAGCAGGTATCAAGACCAAAATAGAAAGTTTTCAAGTCTAGTGAAGTACAAACTTATCTGTTTTGATCTAAGCATTACTCAAACCTTTTCCAAAGTACATATAGCATATTTTGGTATCATTTGAAAGCTCAAAGAGTCTACTAAGCATATCTGAAGCAAAGGAGGGCTGAAGCAAAGCAGGTCTAGCAGCTTCAACTCAATCTCTTGAGTGCATCCAACCATCACTCCCAACAGTGGTATCAGAGCAAATAAGGTAAACATGGGAGATGGTTTTCCTTCATTCATTGACAAATTGGACAGGAACAATTACCAAGCTTGGTCTCTGAGGATGAAGACCTATCTACAAGGAAGAAGCTTGTTTGGATACATATCAGGAGATGAGGAATTGCCCTCATTCAAAGCTAGAGGACTACCCACCAAGGATGAACAAGAGAGACTCAACCAATGGTGTGCAAAGGATGATTTGGCAAGGTCTTACCTTCTTAACTCTATATCTGATTTCCTTTTACCTCATATAAGGAACTGTAAGACTTCCCAAGAGACTTGGGAAACTCTGTCAACATATTTCTCTTCCGACACAAGGGCCAGGAAGAATCAACTGTGGATTGAATTCACAACCCTTAGGAAGCAGCCCAAGCAATCAGTCTCAGAGTATGTGACAAAGATTAAAGATGTGGCAGACCAATTAGCAAGCATTGGAGAGGAGATTGAAGAGGAGCAAATAGTCAGGCAAGTAACAAATGGACTCAAGGCAGATGATAAGTGGGAAAGCTTCACCACTGCAATGGACCTCTACATGGATATGCATACCCCAGATCTCACAACACTTATGGGCCAACTTTTCACACATGAAGCAAAGTTTACAAAGGCAGGAGATCAATCAAAAGGTAACAACCCCTCTACTCTATATATTGATAAGAAAGTTAAAGATAAAGGTAAAAGTAAGAAGGTTGATGAAGAAGGTTCTACCTCCCAAGCAAACTATGCAGGGAGAGGTAGATCCTCAAGAGGAAGAGGCAGAGGAGGTAAGTCAGGTAGGGGGAGATCCTGCAACTCATCACCATGCAACATTTGTGGATTGTCCAATCATACCACAGATGAATGCTACAAGAACTACAAGAATCAGAGAGGAAGAGGCTACTCAAGAGGTGGATACTCTCAAGGGAGAGGCAGATTCAACCAACATCAAGGCTACAATGGATACAACAATCAATACAACAACAATTACAACCACAACCACAATGGTAATTACCAAGGTGGATTCAGAAATAGAAGAGATTACAACAACTACACAGAGGAGCAAGATGACTCCCTATTGATCATGAATATGACCTCCAAGGCAGGTACAAATGATGATCATTTATTTTATATTGACTCAGGATGTTCTAACCATGTAGCTGGCAATATGGCACTACTCTCTGATTTGGAAGAACCCAAGGGCAAACATCAGGTACAAACAGGTGATGATACCAAACACTCTGTTGTAAAGATTGGAAATGTAAAGACATGTGATGGTAACCAGAACCTATTGAGCAGGGTACTCTATGTACCAACCATCACCAAGAATCTAATGAGTGTTGGTCAGATTGTGGAGAAAGGTTTACAGGACAGATTCACTCAACATGGAGCATATGTAGAGGACCCAAGACATGGATTCAGAAGGATAGCCAAGGGAGAAAAATCAGGTAGATTGTTTACTTTTGAGCTAGAAGACACCAAGAACATTGCTTTATATAATTACAAGGATCAAACACTTTCAAGAGTAATCTCATAAAAAATAAAGAACCATACACTGAGAATGAGTTTTAACAAGTGATGACATCATCCCAATTTTCACGGGCTGCTACAGTTTGTTGGTGCATTTCAAGCCTTCACACTTGGCTTGGAACCTTGGAAGATTAGCTTGGAACCCTTGAAGGATATCACTATGTGAAGCTAGAACCATAGGAACACTTGCCTATGTGTTATTACATTTTACTCCTTGTAAAAGTCTAAATGACTTGGCATTATGTATACACACCTAACTGATTAGAGTCGTGGAATTTGGATGGTGTAATTGGAGAGAATATCTCCTTACTTTTAGAGTAGTGATTATAGGAGATTTGAATTTGAATTCAAATTCAAATCTCAACTCATTCTCTATAAAAAGATGCAATAAAAAAGTCGCGTGTACTTCAGCTCATATCACGAGGCAATTGTGGATCAAAACCTGAGTGTGTGAGGACTCTTTGATAGCCTACACCTCTGAGTACCATTTGGCAATGTTTATCATGCCAATGGGAATGTACATCAATGTGAATTAATACATATCATTACTTTCATTGTCACTGTTTTTCTCTGAGTCATCATCTCCAAGTCTGTCAACTTCAAAGGAGCATATCTCAGGATCTACTGAACCAAATCAAGTGATTCAAAGCACATTGGAACCAGATCCAAGCATACTACACACCTACAAAATCTCAAGGCCAAAAGATCAGCCATCTCAGAGAAATCTTGCTCGAAGTGCACACTGGTCTGTGTCTGCAGAATTCCTAAAAAGTCGGGGGTACATATATTTTTGCTAAACATCTTTCTCAGAGTATAGTTTGTCATTTCATTTCATTCCACTTGCAAATGGTAGCTTGTTGAGCTAATTTAATATTTCTAAAAGGAATTTGATCAATTGTTAGTGTGATGGTCATACTGAGTGAAAGACTGAGCAGGTATCAAGACCAAAATAGAAAGTTTTCAAGTCTAGTGAAGTACAAACTTATCTGTTTTGATCTAAGCATTACTCAAACCTTTTCCAAAGTACATATAGCATATTTTGGTATCATTTGAAAGCTCAAAGAGTCTACTAAGCATATCTGAAGCAAAGGAGGGCTGAAGCAAAGCAGGTCTAGCAGCTTCAACTCAATCTCTTGAGTGCATCCAACCATCACTCCCAACAGTGGTATCAGAGCAAATAAGGTAAACATGGGAGATGGTTTTCCTTCATTCATTGACAAATTGGACAGGAACAATTACCAAGCTTGGTCTCTGAGGATGAAGACCTATCTACAAGGAAGAAGCTTGTTTGGATACATATCAGGAGATGAGGAATTGCCCTCATTCAAAGCTAGAGGACTACCCACCAAGGATGAACAAGAGAGACTCAACCAATGGTGTGCAAAGGATGATTTGGCAAGGTCTTACCTTCTTAACTCTATATCTGATTTCCTTTTACCTCATATAAGGAACTGTAAGACTTCCCAAGAGACTTGGGAAACTCTGTCAACATATTTCTCTTCCGACACAAGGGCCAGGAAGAATCAACTGTGGATTGAATTCACAACCCTTAGGAAGCAGCCCAAGCAATCAGTCTCAGAGTATGTGACAAAGATTAAAGATGTGGCAGACCAATTAGCAAGCATTGGAGAGGAGATTGAAGAGGAGCAAATAGTCAGGCAAGTAACAAATGGACTCAAGGCAGATGATAAGTGGGAAAGCTTCACCACTGCAATGGACCTCTACATGGATATGCATACCCCAGATCTCACAACACTTATGGGCCAACTTTTCACACATGAAGCAAAGTTTACAAAGGCAGGAGATCAATCAAAAGGTAACAACCCCTCTACTCTATATATTGATAAGAAAGTTAAAGATAAAGGTAAAAGTAAGAAGGTTGATGAAGAAGGTTCTACCTCCCAAGCAAACTATGCAGGGAGAGGTAGATCCTCAAGAGGAAGAGGCAGAGGAGGTAAGTCAGGTAGGGGGAGATCCTGCAACTCATCACCATGCAACATTTGTGGATTGTCCAATCATACCACAGATGAATGCTACAAGAACTACAAGAATCAGAGAGGAAGAGGCTACTCAAGAGGTGGATACTCTCAAGGGAGAGGCAGATTCAACCAACATCAAGGCTACAATGGATACAACAATCAATACAACAACAATTACAACCACAACCACAATGGTAATTACCAAGGTGGATTCAGAAATAGAAGAGATTACAACAACTACACAGAGGAGCAAGATGACTCCCTATTGATCATGAATATGACCTCCAAGGCAGGTACAAATGATGATCATTTATTTTATATTGACTCAGGATGTTCTAACCATGTAGCTGGCAATATGGCACTACTCTCTGATTTGGAAGAACCCAAGGGCAAACATCAGGTACAAACAGGTGATGATACCAAACACTCTGTTGTAAAGATTGGAAATGTAAAGACATGTGATGGTAACCAGAACCTATTGAGCAGGGTACTCTATGTACCAACCATCACCAAGAATCTAATGAGTGTTGGTCAGATTGTGGAGAAAGGTTTACAGGACAGATTCACTCAACATGGAGCATATGTAGAGGACCCAAGACATGGATTCAGAAGGATAGCCAAGGGAGAAAAATCAGGTAGATTGTTTACTTTTGAGCTAGAAGACACCAAGAACATTGCTTTATATAATTACAAGGATCAAACACTTTCAGAGTTAGAAATATGGCACAAGAGGTTAGGTCACAAGGACCAATGTGTGCTTGGGATACCTAATGTATCCAAGCAACACATGATTTATAAGTGTGGAGCATGTCAGTTTGGTAAGTCTCACAGGTTGCCATATTCAAGGAAAGGTTTCATGCATGAAGACTACCTAGACTTGGTACACACAGATGTTTGGGGACCTAGTAAGGATCCTTCCATTTCAGGTTCAAGGTACTATGTGTCCTTCATTGATGACTATAGCAGGTGGACCATCTTATACTTTATGAAACATAAAGATGAAGTGTTTAATTGTTTCAAGAGGTATCTTGCACTTGTTGAAAACCAAACAGGAAGAAGCTTGAAGAGGCTAAGGTCAGATGGAGGAGGAGAGTACTTCTCCAATGAGTTTGAAGATTTCTTGCAGGAAAGAGGCATCAAAAGGGAGATAACTACAAGGTACTCACCTGAGCAAAATGGGGTAGCTGAAAGAAGGAATAGACTCATAGTAGAAACAGCTAGGTCTATGCTTAATGAAAAGAAGTTGCCAAATTATCTTTTGGCAGAAGGTGTATCCACTGCCACCTATCTCATCAATAGGTTGCCATCCAAATCACTTGATGGCATGACACCATATGAAGCTTGGCATGGTAAGAGACCTTCTCTGGATCATTGCAAAATCTTTGGTTGTGTAGCATATGTGCATATTCCCTCACAGGTAAGGGGAAAGCTAGACCCTAAAGCTGAAAAATGTATCTTCATTGGTTATGATTTGAACCAAAAGGGTTACAGATTCTATAACCCAACAAACAAAGGCTTCAAGGTAAGCAGAGATGTCATCTTTGATGAGAATGACTCATGGTATGAGAATGAATGCAGGAAGGTTAGTCTACCCTATGATATGGAAGAAGATTTCCCAAACCTCACCAAGGAGGAATCAATCCAGAAAGAAGACTCAAGCTCAGATGATGATGATACAATTAACCTTGAGGAATTCAAGGCATGGAAGTCCAAAGGAAAGATGAAGGTGAAGAAGCTAGAGGATATACCAGAATCCTCAACTCAAGCAATGAGGAGATCTCAGAGAGAAAGTAAGAAGCCTATTAGATATGGGTATGATACTTCTCTTGTAACCAAGCATTTTGTATATCTTGCAAAGGATTTGTTGAATGAAGAACCAGGTACCTATGAAGAAGCAATCACCAAACCAGAATGGAAAGAAGCTATGGATGAAGAAATAGAAGCTCTCAAGGAGAGTGATACTTGGGACTTGATACCCAAGAAAGACTCTATGAAGGTGATAGGATCCAGATGGATCTACAAGTTAAAGAGAAATTCAGATGGAACAATCAACAGGTACAAAGCTAGGTTGGTAGCCAAGGGTTTTGCACAAACCCAAGGCATTGATTATGAGGAGACATTTTCTCCTGTGCCTAAGATGCCAACTATCAGAATATTGGTGAGTGTAGCTGCATCCAAGAATTGGAACATGTATCAATTAGATGTCAAGAATGCTTTCTTGAATGGATGGATATCTGAAGAAGTCTACATGTCACAACCACCTGGCTATGAAGATTCCAAGAAGGTAAACTATGTTTGTAAATTGAAGAAGGCTCTATATGGTTTGAAGCAGGCACCTAGAGCATGGAATTACAGGTTGACAACCTACCTCCAAGACCAAGAATTTGTGATGAGTAAAGCAGACACTTCTCTATTCATAAAGAGAAGTAGTATAGAGGTAATATACTTATGTGTTTATGTTGATGACATCATCATTACAGGCAATGATGTCAATGGGATTAGACACATCAAAGGAAAGATGATGAAAGAGTTCAAGATCAATGATCTTGGATTATTGAAGTACTTTTTAGGTCTTGAGTTAGTCTACACCAACTCAGGTATATATATCACTCAAAAGAAGTATGTACAGGATATGGTCAAGAAGTTTGGCTTGCAGGATGCTAAAGTCTCAACTACTCCAATGGAAGTCAACCTAAAGCTAAGTGCTCATGAAGGAGAAGAAGTCCAAGACATCACAGGATATCAAAGCATGGTAGGTAGTTTGAATTATGCTACCTTGACAAGAATTGACATAGCATATGGAGTTAGTGTGCTAAGCCAATTCATGCACAAACCAAGGGTACCTCACCTAGAGGCAGCAAAGAAGATCTTGAAGTATTTGAAAGGAACTCAAAGTCATGGTTTGTACTTTCCTTATACATCAGATATTGACATTAAAGTATACTGAGATGCAGATTGGGCAGGATGCAAGGATGATAGGAGAAGCACATCAGGATACATTTGTTTTGCAGGAGATAAGCCTATTTCTTGGTCAGCCAAGAAACAACCTACAGTGGCATTGTCATCCACTGAAGCAGAGTATAGAGGGCTTGCCAATGCCACTCAAGAAGCTATCTGGTTGAAGCTTCTATATACAGAGTTAGGTCTATACACTAGACCTCCAATTATCTTTGGAGATAACACTAGTTCTCTTCACCTTGCAGCTAATCCAATATATCATGCCAGAACCAAACACATAGAGGTTCATTACCACTATGTGAGAGAGAAGTTAGTAAGCAAAGAGATTCAATTGACATATGTGTCTACTAATATGCAATGTGCATATTTACTCACAAAAGCATTGGATGGAAACAAGCTATGCAGATTCAAATCCATGATTGGATTGCAGGATGTGATTGAAGACTAAAGATGAAGACTTAAGCCAAAGTGCTTGACTTGAGGGGGAGCTGTTGGTGCATTTCAAGCCTTCACACTTGGCTTGGAACCTTGGAAGATTAGCTTGGAACCCTTGAAGGATATCACTATGTGAAGCTAGAACCATAGGAACACTTGCCTATGTGTTATTACATTTTACTCCTTGTAAAAGTCTAAATGACTTGGCATTATGTATACACACCTAACTGATTAGAGTCGTGGAATTTGGATGGTGTAATTGGAGAGAATATCTCCTTACTTTTAGAGTAGTGATTATAGGAGATTTGAATTTGAATTCAAATTCAAATCTCAACTCATTCTCTATAAAAAGATGCAATCAAAAAGTCGCGTGTACTTCAGCTCATATCCCGAGGCAATTGTGGATCAAAACCTGAGTGTGTGAGGACTCTTTGATAGCCTACACCTCCGAGTATCATTTGGCAATGTTTATCATGCCAATGGGAATGTACATCAATGTGAATTAATACATATCATTACTTTCATTGTCACTGTTTTTCTCTGAGTCATCATCTCCAAGTCTGTCAACTTCAAAGGAGCATATCTCAGGATCTACTGAACCAAATCAAGTGATTCAAAGCACATTGGAACCAGCTCCAAGCATACTACACACCTACAAAATCTCAAGGCCAAAGGATCAGCCATCTCAGAGAAATCGCGTCGAAGTGCACACTGGTCTGTGTCTGCAAAATTCCTAAAAAGTCGGGGGTACATATATTTTTGCTAAACATCTTTCTCAGAGTATAGTTTGTCATTTCATTTCATTCCACTTGCAAATGGTAGCTTGTTGAGCTAATTTAATATGTCTAGAAGGAATTTGATCAATTGTTAGTGTGCTGGTCATACTGAGTGAAAGACTGCGCAGGTATCAAGACCAAAATAGAAAGTTTTCAAGTCTAGTGAAGTACAAACTTATCTGTTTTGATCTAAGCGTTACTCAAACCTTTTCCAAAGTACATATAGCATATTTTGGTATCATTTGAAACTCAAAGAGTCTACTAAGCATATCTGAAGCAAAGGAGGGCTGAAGCAAAGCAGGTCTAGCAGCTTCAACTCAATCTCTTGAGTGCATCCAACCATCACTCCCAACACAGTTTGAGACCATTGAGCAAAAAAATGAACATAACTCAAAATGTAGGACTCCAATGATTATGAAAATTTGTATGGTTATACTAGATAGTAAGCGGACTCCAAAAAGCTTTAAATCATTGAATTTGAATAAGTAACCAGTGAGAAATGGCTCTGACAAGGTGAGTGAAAAAGTCGGGTACCTGACAGAGAAGTGAAGATGAATAGATACTATTGACTTCAACTGAACATAACTGAAGATTGCAACATCCAAATGACATGAAACTTTGTGAGTATATAGTAGACTTATAGAGCTAACGTTACCAAGTTAAAGCACTGAAAATGACGCACCAAGCTCAGAGAAAACATCTCTGCAATCTGACTAAGAAAACTGAGAGATATGGCAGTGAGTAGTATACTTCACAAGAACATGGAAATATGAACCCAAATGATAATTAAAATGAAAGTATATTGCTTGTACAATACAATGACTTATTGATACATATGTGTGCCTTGTAATCACACCTTGATATGGCATAAATCTCAGTTCTTGGAGGTCTTCACATAAGTCTCTCTAACCACGAGTAAAACTGCCATCTATTTATAGTTGAGTTTGGGAGGCTAACTTCCCTCAATCACTCTCCAATCAATCAATGATTGATTTGATTCTCTACCTACCACAAATCACGAATTCGTGGCTCCTCTTTCCCTTTTTGATCGAGTGGACTCAACCACTTAAGATTCTTTCACTTTTACATTAAGTAAACTCTTCAAAAGTTACAAGAGGTAGTTCACAAGTGAACTTTACATAGTCTTCATTTTGAAGCTTCTTTTATTGAGTTTGTGGGACTCAAGCCAATACTTAGGCTTGTCATAGACTTGATCCAACAGCTCCCTTTCAAGCCAAGTATGCTTGAGGTCTTCAATCTTCCAAGATTACCTGCAAACAAATCATAGCCTTGAATTTGCAAAGCTTTGTACCATCCAATGCTTTGGTTAGAATATCTGCACATTGTTGATGAGTGGACACATATGATATTTGAATCTCTTTGCTTAGAACCTTCTCTCGTACATAGTGATAATGAACTTCAATATGTTTAGTCCTTGCATGAAAAGTAGGATTAGCAGCTAAGTGAATAGAACTCATATTGTCACCAAAAATAGTTGGAGTTCCAAACTCCAATCCAAGATCTTTGAACAATGTCTTCATCCACATAGCTTCTTGTGTAGCTATGGCAAGACCTCTATATTCAGCTTCAGTAGAAGAGAGAGCAATTGTGGGTTGCTTCTTGGATGACCATGAAATAAGATTTGAACGTGCAAAGGTAAGATAACCTGAAGTGCTCCTTCTATCTTCTTTGGAGCCAGCCCAATCTGCATCAGAAAATAGTTTCAACCCTAAATCAGATACATAAGGATAATAAAGTCCTTCATTTATGGTTCCTTTGAGATACTTGAGAATCCTTTTGGCAGCACCCATATGTGGTTTCCTTGGTGTGTGAGTGTGCATAAATTGGCTAAGCACACTCACATTGTAACATATATCTACTCTTGTCAATGTGGCATAGTTGAGACTACCCACTAGACTTTCATATGATGTGATGTCCTCTATGAGTTCACCTTCATGTGAGCTCAATTTGTGATTGACCTCCATTGGAGTACCTGCAATCTTACAATCTTGCATCTTGAATTTCGCCAACATGTCCTTAATGTAATTTCTTTGAGTGAGAAACAAACCTTGATCTTTGTAGACAACTTCCAAGCCTAGGAAGTAGGTAAGTGAACCCAAATCACTTATCTTGAACTCTTCTCTCATCTGATCTTTGATCTTCTTCATACCATCTGCATCATTTCCTGTCAATATAATATCATCTACATATACACATAGGTAGATGGCCTCAGAGTTACTCTTTTTGATAAAGAGTGAAGGATCTGCCTTGCTTGGTTGAAAGCCTTTGTCCTGCAAGAATGAAACAAGCCTGAAATTCCAAGCTCTTGGAGCTTGCTTGAGACCATACAATGCTTTGTTAAGTTTACACACATAATCAGGATAAACTTGATTCTCAAAACGAGGTGGTTGTGCCATATATACCTCTTCTGTTATCCAACCATTCAAGAATGCATTCTTTACATCTAGTTGAAGTATCTTCCAATTCTTGGAAGAGGCAATACTAAGCAAAATCCTAATAGTAGGCATCTTTGCCACAGGAGAGAAGGTCTCCTCATAATCAATTCCCTGAGTTTTTGCAAAGCCTTTTGCTACAAGCCTTGCCGTATACCTGTTAATGGAACCATCAGAATTCTTCTTGAGTTTATAGACCCATCTTGAGCCTATTACCTTCATGGATGAAGTCTTCGGCACCAAATCCCAAGTGTTGTTTTCCTCAAGTGCTTCAATCTCTTCCTTCATTGCATGCTTCCATTCTGTTTTTGCTTTGGCCTCTTCAAATGATGATGGCTCCTCTTGGTTTATGTCCTGTGCTATGTAAATAGAATGTTTAGTTACTAATGAGGTGTCAAACCCATACCTTTCTGGTTTTTTCTTTTCCCTCATAGATCTTCTTAGGCCATGATGTGATGATTCTGCCTCATGTCCAAGTTCCTGCAATTTTGCTTTACCTTTAGACTTCCATGCTTTGATCTTTTCCATCTGAGATTCTTCATCATCCTCTGAGGTGTCTTGTTCTTCAATCTTTGGTTGTTCTCTACCAAGCTTTGGAAAATCTTCTTCAAGATCATATGGTAAAATTGACCTTCCTGCATGAATCTTCATACCATGAATTGTTCTCATCAAAAACTACATCTCTGCTTACCAAGAATCCTTTGTTGGTAGGGTTGTATAACCTGTAGCCCTTTTGATTGTTGTCATATCCAATAAATACACACCTTTCTGCCTTTGGATCCATCTTGCCTCTAACCTATGAAGGAACATGAGCAAAAGCAATACATCCAAAAATTTTACAATGATCTAAGCTTGGTCTTCTTCCATTCCAAGCCTCATATGGAGTCATCCCATCAAGGGATTTTGAAGGCAACCTGTTAATCAAGTAAGTGGCTGTAGATACAGCCTCAGCCCATAGGTAATTAGGTAAATGCTTTTCATTTAACATAGACCTTGCAGCTTCAACAATTGTCCTATTCCTCTTTTCTACCACTCCATTTTGCTCAGGAGTGTACCTTATAGTTACCTCTCTTTTGATTCCTCTTTCTTGAAGAAAAGAATCAAACTCATGGGAGAAGTATTCTCCCCCTCCATCTGACCTTAGCCCTTTTAGTGATTTACCTGTTTGATTCTCCACAAGAGCCAAATATCTTTTGAAACATGAAAAAACTTCATCTTTGTGTTTCATAAAGAATAGGATAGTCCATCTTCTGCAATCATCAATAAAGGAGACATAATACCTTGATCCAAATATTGAAGCTTCCTTGATAGGTCCCCATACATCTGTATGAACCAACTCCAAGAGATCTCCATGCATATAACCTTTCTTCATGAATGGTAACCTGTGAGACTTTCCAAATTGACATGCACTACACTTATAAATCATATGTTGTTTTGACAAATTAGGGAGTCCAAGTACACTTTGGTCCCTCCAAATTTGCTTTAATGACCTTTCACCAATATGTGCTAACCTTTTGTGCCATACTTCCAATTCTGTGAGTGTCTGACTACCATAATTAAAGAGAGCAATGTTTCTAGTGTCCTGTAATTCAAATGTGAACAATCTACCTGTCTTTTCACCTTTTGCAATTCTTCTGAATCCTTGACTTGGATCTTCAACAAATGCTCCTGCTTTTGTGAACCTGACTTGCAACCCTTTCTCTACTATCTGCCCAACACTTATCAAATTCTTTGTAATGGTAGGGACATAGAGTACCTTACTGAGTAGGTTGATGTTTCCATCAGGTGCTTTGACATTGCCTATTTTCTCCACAGGATGTTTTGTATCATCTCCTGTTTGTACCTCATGCTTATCCTTGGATCTTCTAAATCTGATAGGAGTGCCACATTTCCTGCCACATGATTTGAACAACCTGAATCTATGTAGAAAACATGCTCATCAGATTTACCTTGTGGCATAGCCATGTTCATGATCAATAATGAATCCTCTTTGTTTGAGTCTTCTGTGTAGTTATTGTAGTCTCTCCTTCCTTTGTAGCCTCCTTGATAGTTTGAATGATTGTAGTTGTTGTAGTTGCCATGATAATTGTTGAACCTTCCTCTTGAGGAGCCATAACTTCCTCTATTGTATCCTCTACCTCTTTGATTCCTGGAATTCCTAAAGCAATTTTCAGTTGTATGATTAGTTAGTCCACAAATAGAACATGAGTTGGAGTCTTGGGATCTCCCCCTGCCTTGTCTAGCTCCTCTTCCTCTACCTCTGCCATGTCTTCATCTACCTGCATAGTTAGCTTGATATGTACCTGCTTCATCATCCACTTTCTTTGCCTTTCCTTTGTTAACTTTGGACTTGCTTTTATCAGTGTATAAAGCTGAAGATTGATTACCTTTAGAGATTTCTCCATTTTTTATAAGCTTTGCCTCTTGAGTAAGTAGTTGTCCAATGAGTGTATTGAAATCAGGTACATGCATGTCCATGTACAAATCCATAGCTGTGGTGAATGCTTCCCACTTGTCATCTGCCTTCAAGCCATTGATGACCTGCCTTACAATTTGCTCTTCATCTATTACCTCTCCAATGCTTCCCAACTGATCTGCTATGTCCTTGAGCTTTGTGACAAAATCAGTCACATTTTGTTTGGGAGCCTTCTTGAGAGTTGTGAAATCCAGCCATAGTTGATGCTTCCTAGCTTTAGTACTTGAAGAAAAGAAAGCTTCAAGTGCATCCCAGACTTCCTGAGATGTCTTACAACTTCTAATGTGAGGCAACAAAAAATCTGAGATAGAGTTGAGGAGATAAGACCTTGCAAGTGCATCCTTGGAGCACCATGTGCTCAATCTTTCTTGCTCTTCTTGTGTTGGTTGACTTTTGTTCTTGAAACTTGGCATAACTTCATCTCCAACCACATAACCATATAAACTTCTACCTTGGAGATAAACTTCCATTCTTAATGACCAAGCTGAGTAGTTACGTCTGTCCAATTTGTCAATTGATGAAGGAAATCCATCTGCCATGTTGTTCAACCTTGCTCTGATACCACTGTGAAGAGATGGATAGGTATGTGCTTGAAGATGAAGAGGTGTTGCAAAATCCTTGATCTACACCAGCCAAATGAACTCCAAGAGTATATGGTGGGCCCTTTTAGCTTGCAAATGGATTTATTATACACCCTATGTACCTTGGAAGATCACTCTCAAAAAGATAGATCAAAACAGATAAGTTGGAGTTAGCTTAGAGGTGAAAAACTTGCTATTTTTGTTCATACACCTGTCCACTGTTTTGCATAATTCTCTGAGCACAGCAGCAATTAGCTTAATTCCTCTTGGGGAAGTCTAGTTAACTTAAAGAGCTAACTTTCAAGAGTAATTGCATCAAAAATAATGAACCATACACTGAGAATGAGTTTTAACAAGTGATGACATCATCCCGATTTTCACAGGCTGCTACAATTTGAGACCAGTGAGCAGAAAAAGGAACATAACTCAAAATGTAGGAATCCAATGATTATGAAAATTTTTATGGTTATACTAGACAATATGTTGAATGCAACAAGCTTTAAATCATTGAATTTGAGTAAGTAACCACTGAGAAATGGCTCTGACAAGGTGAGTGAAAAAGCCGGGTACGTGACAGAGAAGTGAAGATGAATAGATACTATTGACTTCAACTGAACGTAACTGAAGATTGCAACATCCAAATGACATGCTAATTTGTGAGTATATAGTAGACTTATAGAGCTAACTTTACCAAGTTAAAGCACTGAAAATGATGCACCAAGCTCAGAGAAAACATCTCTGCAATCTGACTGAGAAAACTCAGAGATATGGCAGTGAGTAGTATACTTCACAAGAACATGGAAATATGAACCCAAATGATAATGAAAATGAAAGTATATTGTTTGTACAATACAATGACTTACTGATACATATGTGTGCCTTGTAATCACACCTTGATATGGCATAAAGCTCAGCTCTTGGAGGTCTTCACATAGGTCTCTCTAACCACGACTAAAACTGTCATCTATTTATAGTTGAGTTTGGGAGGCTAACTTCCCTCAATCACTCTCCAATCAATCAATGATTGATTTGATTCTCTACCTACCACAAATCATGAATTCGTGGCTCCTCTTTCCCTTTTTGATCAAGTGGACTCAACCACTTAAGATTCTTTCACTTTTACATTAAGTAAACTCTTCAAAAGTTACAAGAGGTAGTTCACAAGTGAACTTTACATAGTCTTCATTTTGAAGCTTCTTTTATGACTTTGTGGGACTCAAGCCAATACTTAGGCTTGTCATAGACTTGATCCAACAATAATCCTACCTTTGCAAGATGGTAGTTTTTAATACTCTCCATTATCATACAAAATGGTATACCTACACCATCTGCTGTCCAATGGTATTGGTCTGGGTTTAATCCTTTGTTGAGAGCAAAATTCACAATATGTTCTTCATATTCATTATGCATTTTTATGATAAATTCCATTCTCGATTCTCTATCAGTTAGAAGTTTTTGAACAAACTCATCTGAATATTCTTCCAAAACTTTGTCCTCTATTTCATCAACATTTTGAATTTTGTTATCTTCAACTCCTTCATACTCCTCTGCTTGTGTGGTTGCTACCTGCTCTTCAACTTGTTTTTTTGGATTTTCCAATTTTTTATGTAGATCCTCCACCATCAACATAAGTCCTTGGTTCTCGGATAGTAACAATTCCTTTTCTGATTTCCATTCATTTCTTTCTTTTTCCATAATCAGATGTAATTTACTCCTTTCTTCTATCATATCCATATGTAATTTGTTGTATCCTCTCATTGCACTTGCAGCATGTACACTGGCTTGCTTCTCCATTTCCTTGACCTCTTTCAATTCTGCTTGTAGCTTTAGAATCTCTTTATTCAATTCCTCCCTTTCATCTTGTGTTATCTGTAAAATCTTATTTTCTTCTTTCATTTAACCTTCCTCCATCAATAATCTGTTTATATCTTTATTTGCTTTAACCATGATTTGATATGAGCTTTGAAGTGTTCTCAATCTTTCTTCCATTTTCTTCAACTCCATTTCCACTTTGCTGCTATGCTCTATCTGCTTTGCACATTTGTCTTCAAGAAATTGAATTTTGTTTTGTTGTTGAACCTCCAGTTCTTCCAATGAGATTATCCTTTTGGTCAAATCCTCATTTCTTTCCTGAATCACCCTCAGTTGTTCTAATTGTTCCTTTTCTTTCTTTTGCTCATTAATGATTCTAATGCCTTTCACAAACTCTGATTCAGCCACCATTCCTGATATAATCATGTTTCTACTAGATGGTCTAAATTATTCTATATTACTCATGATAATTTTGCAGGCAGACCTGATATCCTTGGGTATTCTTTCCAACCTAGCTTCTAGCTCCACTTGCTTTACTTCTATCTGCTTTTTCTCTTTGCATTCATTTTCTTCTTCCTCCACTTCCTCATATTCTATGACCTGATTCTTTTGCTCTTCATAACCCTTTTCTTCTTCCATTCCTTCTTCCTTCTTTTCTTCAAGTTCCTGTTGTTTTTCCTCAATGACCTGTCTTTCCTTTTTCTGTACTTGGTTATCCTGAATTGAAGTGGAATCACTTTCTACTGAGATCTTTATCTGGTCGATTAGTTGCTGCTCCTTTTGTCTCTCCTCTTGCTCATCTATATCCATAAGATCCAATTCTTCTTCCTTTTCCTGATCTTCTGTATTTGTGAACTCTCCATTATGATTTAGATCATAAAGTATATCTTCTATACTTTGGTTTATTTCTTTTTCTGTATTCCCTTCTTTAACGTCTTTGAAATCCACCTTTTCCAATACTTCCTCTGTTTCCTCAATCTGATCTTTATCTTCTTTATTGTGCACTGAACTGCATGTCTGAGCCTCCTTTTCCACTTCTAGCTTTTCCTCATTTAGTTTGAAAAAAAGGTTTGCTGAGATGGTTTTGTCCATATTGCTCTAAACCCTGTGTCCACCAACCCACTACTAAACTCTTTCCTTGCTTCAACCTCTTCTTCCTTAATTACTGCTTTACCTTTTAATATCCTTTTTTCTTCTCCAAGACTAACCTGTTTTGCTACTTCTTCATGGACCTGTATCCCTTGTGACTTCTGACTCAAATCTTCTGGTGTTTTGCTTTTTTCAGAGACTTGTACTGTCACTATTGGTGTGCTAGGTACTGATAAATTAAACTTTTCAAAAGAAAGTTCTCAATGTCACTTTCTGAATCTGAAGAAAACTGTGAGGAACCAGCTATCCCTGATTTGTCCATTCTTTATTCTTCTTGGTTAGCCTCTTTTTCTACACAGGTTTTTTCTGAACCTTCTTCTTCACTACTACTGTAGTTCTGGTTTCAGGACAACCTTGTAATTCCTTAAAATATGCAAGCAATGCCACTTCCTTTTTAACAAATACTTCTTCAGTGTCTGCAGCCATCATTTGATCATGTAGCTCTTCATAATGTTCCACTTCTTCTTTTATCCAGTCAATGGCTTTACAAGAATAGTCTTCCAACATCTTTTGATACTGGGCTTCATAGATTGTCCTCTTATTGTTTCCTTGAGTCAAATAAGAATACAATTGTTCCTTACTTGTTTGAGGTGGATGAGGTTCTTTTGATGACTGTACTTCCTTCTGAGCAGCTTCATGCTCTTCTTTGGTTACTTCCACCTCTTCCAATTCTACTTTCCTGGGGTCCAATCTTCTCTTCTTTATTGTAATAACTTCTTTTGAGACCCCTTTTCTTTTCCTCTCTGCTCCCCTCATGCTTGGTTGGGCTTCTGCTTCTCTTATAGACATCATCTTGGAAGGACTTTTAACTCCTGACATCAAGCTTCTGAAATACTAAGCTTCTGGAGCCAATTTCAGCTGATCCTCCATATCTAAAATATGATATATTATCCTTGTTAAGAATTGTGCTCCATTCATGAACTTCCTCTGCTCCCAATGTTTTGTTGCTTCCTTCAGTTGATCATGGATGTAGGGAGTTACATCCATAACTCCAAATGGCTTGGTCCTATCCTTATTATTGAACATAATCAATGTCACTGGCTTGTGTGGCATGGTGTATCTAGGCAGTTTTGGAAAACAGAAATATTGAAGAAAAATCCTGATAGCATATTCTTCATTCTCTTTTCTTTTGAAATCCGCAAATATAGAATATCCTACATAGGTTGCTTTATTCTTCTTGACAAAACTATTATCCAGCTTAGTTCCCATGGAATAGAATTGGAGGGATGCCCTAATGTGCTCTGCTTTTATAGTAATATTCACCCCTTTGTTCTCTTTGTCCTTGACTGAACATCTGAAATATGCTTCATTGCCTTTGCCAACTTCCAACAGACTATTCATCACCTGTGATACTCTCTCAAAGTCTATAAAAAATAGAGGTTCATCTAGTAGTCTATGTAACCCCACTGCTTTCCATATTTTATAATTGACTGCAATTTTTTGAAATTTGTAAAATTCCTGGCACAGCATGGTATACTTGTGACCTCCAACTCCTACTGTAAAAATGTGCTGACCAATGATACTAAGGGTTTCCTTTAGTTCCTTGGCTATCTTCTCTGCTTCTGGGATTTCCTGTTGTTCATCAGACTCCAGCTCCACCTTTTCCATTGTTGCTTCACTGTCTAAGAACCAATGTCCTCTAGAAAAAGTTACTGAGTCTGCTTTGAAGTCATGAATTGGCAGTTCCTTTGGATTCACCATTCTGGAGAAAATATAACATCACAAAAAAAGAAAACTCCACCCACATGAGCCACAAGAAACATAAATGAAATCACATTTGTTTTGAGATGTAATGAAAAAGAATGAAAATAAAATCTCAAATGAATCCTGACTTCCTTATTTGTATCACAGATATACTCAATTGAAGTGATCATCACATGTGTAGCAAGATGTCTAGTGATCTCTTTCCTTCTCTCTTTTTTATTTATTATATATATATATATATATTTATATATTTTTTAATAGAAAAAATGAATGAATTTTTAAGAAAATTTTAGATTTTATTGGAAAAATAATTAAACAATGATTAAAAAGAATAGAATCCTGCTGAATTACAACCTATATCTTGCTCGTGCTATATAACTTATGTAAACAAAAAAGTTATTATTTTTTCTCTCTTTTTCTTTTTCTTTTACTCTAATCATTTTTTTTAAATAATAATAGTTTCCACTTTTCTCTAACAAGAGAGTTGTTATTTTTTCTCTCTCTTTTTTTAATAATAATTTTCACTTTTCTCTCTTCCCCTCCTATTTCTTTTCCTAGAAAAAGGATGAGGTAAAGTAAATGGAAATAATTTCCAGGATGTCATAATTCTTTCTGATGACCATTTTGCCCTTCCTTTCATTTGTGACTCATCATGCTTTTGCATTGTTTTTGTATCTTGATCCTCATTTTCTATCCCTTGAAGCATATCTGATTTTTTTACCCAAAAATACTTAATTCATGTTGATTCCTTTTTTGGAGTATAAAAATCTTCTTTTAATACACAGTACTTGGATGTCTTTGGTTTCCACATCCACTTAGTGTTGTTGTATTTTGTTGATAAATAGTGCTTGGACTTTCTAGGTCTCCACATCCTTTCAACCTTGATATCTTGATGTTTCTGAGTATTCCACACTTTCCACCTTTCTTCTGTCCTTTCAACACCTTTGGTTTCTTCAACTTTCCCCTGTTTCTGATTGAAATAGATTTGGTCATGAAGAAGTGTTGTTTGTGGTTCCTTTGTAGCTTCTAGTGAAAAAGTAAATCCCTCCAAATTTGAATCATAGATATCCTGTTGATTTTCCTGTTCTTCATCACTCAATAAAAACATTAAAAACCTTTTGTCATTTAATGTCAATTTAAGCTTCATATTTTCAAAATCCAAAATTACTTTACCTTGCGTGAGCCATGGTTGTCCCAAAATAAATTTTTCAGTCATCATATGATCAGGCCATTCTTCACAATCTATTTCCATTTTTTCTTCATTGAACTTAACTTTAATAGATGGTGAAGACAAGCTTTGTATTACTTGCCCTTCTAGTGTTTTGATAAATGTTTTACTCTCAGTCCTTTTCAGGTTAAACTTATCCAACAAAACTGAACTGATCAAATTTACTTGTGCACCTGAATCTATCAAAACCTTGATTTTCTCATCATGAAAATTCATTGTTATAACAGGCAAATGCTCTCTCACTCTGAAAGGTGTTTCACACAAAATAACTTCTCTAAGCTCGTTACTCTTTCTTATTCTTTCCTTTGCCTCTTGTTGAGCCTCATACCTAATTTTTTTCCTCTTCTTTTTTCCTGTTTTGAGCTTGATGTATTCTTCTCCATTAAAAAACAGCTAATGGTAGATCATACCTTTTTACCCTACATCCACTTATGAAATTTGGCATGATTTCTCCATCTATATTAGCTAATTGGATAGCTCCACTGTTACTGATTTGATTGATGATATAAGGCCCATGCCCTTTCTTCTGAAATTTCTTCTGATGTTCCTTCACTGTATATGCCAAAACTAAATCCCCTTCTTGCAAATCTATTTCTTTAATATGAACATCATGATAAGCTTTCTGCCTTCTCTTGTCTGCATATATGCTCATGATTGCTTGAAGTCTAGAAGCTCCAAGTTTTTCCAATTGCACCACTCTCTTAGATAACTCATGTCCAGTCCATTTGTACTGATTTCCCACTTTTAATGTTGGAATGAGAAATTCTAAAGGCAGAATTGCATTTTGTCCATATACCAAATTAAATGGTGTAGTTCCAAGTGCAGTTTTGTATGCCACTCTATAAGCCCATAAGACATGATTAAGTTGCAAATCCCAATCATTCCTATTTGTGTTTACCAATTTTGACAAAACAGTGCAAAGTACCTTATTAGTACTTTCTGCTAATCCATTGGCTTGTGGATGATAAGGGGCTGACTTTCTATGATTAATCCTGAAATACTCAGTTATGTTTTCTATTACTTGGTTCAAAAAATGAGTTCCCCTATCACTTACCAATTCAATTGGTAATCCAAATCTGGTGATAATATTTTCATAAAGAAATATTGCAATGGTTTGAGCATCATTCCTTTTTGTAACTCGGGCCTCTACCCATTTGGTCAGGTAATCTGTGGCTACTATTATATAATCAGCATGGGATTGTTTTGCTGGAGGATGTATAGGTCCAATGAAATCCATCCCCCATTTACTAAATGCTCTAGCTGAAATAAGTGGTATCAATGGCATATTGTCTCTTTTATTTGGTTGACTCACTCTTTGACAAATGTCACATCTTTTCACATATGTTCTTGCATCAGGGAATAGAGTTGGCCACCAAAAACCAGAATATAATATGAGTTTAGCAGTCCTTTCACTTGAAAAATGTCCTCCTGTCACTCCAGAATGTGCCATCTCTAACATTTCCATATATTTATTTTCAGGAACACAGATCCTCAAATATCCATCCATCCCTTTCTTGTACAATTGATCTCCTATCAGTTGATACTCTTCAGAAATCATTTGTAAATTCCTTGAGTTTGCACTAACTCTTACTGGCTCTCCTTTCTTATTTCTTTTCAACTCATCAATTATGTTTGCACTCCAATCTGGATTTTCCTGAAACCAGTATAAGGTTATAATTTCTGAATTTTGCAAGGATTGGCATTCCCAGCAGTTGGAAATATATTTTTTTACATCTTGAATCTTATTAGGCCAATGTACTCCCATCCTATTGTGATTGTTTAAAGTGACTATCATGGAAGCATGAGTACAAGGATTCCAACAATGAGCTCTTCTTAAATACTCCTATTGCTCATCTTCTAGAGTACAATATTCCAATATACCCATATGATTGAGATGATATAAATGTCCAGCTAGTAGCACAAAATTCCTACTTTGTAATACCAGATGTGTATTGTTTCCAGATGTTCTACAAGGTCCCATGGTTAGCAGAGGTACTAAAATCATGGCCCATTCAGGAATACTCTCTATTTTAAATAGATATGCATCTGTAAGTGATCATCTAAAGGTGAACTTGGCTCTTTGTTTTGGATTTTGGACAAATGTTCTGCTCTCAAATGAGTTTTTCCTTGTCAGACCACTACCTCAAATTCAAATTCCATCAATAGGAGAAACCATCTAGCTATCCTACCTGTGTGGCATGGTTTGTTTACTCTTGGTGGTCCACAAAGCATTTAAACTTGTTGGCTAAAGATAATGTCTATATTTTTTTATTGCAAATATCATTCCCAACCCTTCCCTCTCAGTGGTTGTATAATTTTTTTCTGCTGAATTCAACTGCCTACTAGCACAAGCAATTGGAAAGTCTAATTTACTCATTTCTATTGGTTGTGCTAACACACATCCCAAAGCATAATTTGAAGCATCCACATGAACATGAAAAATTTTATTCCATTGTGGAGTTTTTAGGATTGGTGATGTTACCAAACAAGTTTTTAAAGTCTCGAAGCTTGGTCACACTCTTTGGTCCACTCAAATTTTGTGATCAAAGCATACAAGGGTTTTGTAATGTCTGCAAACTTGTGTACAAATTTTCTATAATACCAACAATGTCCCATGAAAGTTTGAAGTTCTTTTACATATGTTGGTCTTGGAAGTTCCACTATGGCCTTAATTTTTCTTTCATCTATTGAAATTCCATTTTTGGAAACTATGTGACCTAACATTCTCCCTTGCCTCACAAAAAACACACATTTCTCTGGATTTAAACATACTCTGTATGTTCTACATTTTTTTAATATATTTTCCAGATCCTTCAAATGATCTTGTCTTTTGATTTAAAAAGTGCAAGGCTCATCCACATAAATTTCCATTATATTTCTAAGGAATTCTTTAAATATGTGACACATCAGTCTTTGAAAAGTTGCTGGGGCATTAGTTAGACCAAAGGGCATAACCCTAAAGGCATAGATTCCCCATTCTGTGGAAAAGGCAGTTTTATGTTGGTCTTCCAAAGCTATTGGTACCTGATTATATCCTGAAAAACCATCCAAAAAACTATAGACCTCTTTACCTGCAACTCTTTCCAAAAGATGGTCTGTTATGGGTAATGGATAGCTATCCCTTATAGTTGCAGCATTAACTTTTTTCAAGTTAATACATACCTTGAGTTTCCCATTCTTTTTAGGTACCACAACTATAGGAGATATCCACTCTGTATACTCAATCTCATAGATGAAATTTGCAACCAGCAGCTTGTCAATTTCTTCCTTTATTTTAGCAGAGTATTTGTCATTAAATGTATAGTGTCTTTGTTTGCTAGGTTTTGCATCAGGAGTAATAGGAATCTTATGCTCACAGATTTTAGGGTCAATTCCTTTCAAATCCTTGTAACTGTAAGAAAACACATCCCTATAGCTTCTAGCCAAATTCTTCAAAGCTTCCTCCTCTTGATTTGTCATGTCATCAGCTATCACAATATGTCTCTCTTCCCCTTCTTCTTGAGTGATCATCATCTTCTTAGTTTGTTCCTCATTATCATATGCCTCTCCCTTTTTCTTTTCTCTTTTTGGTTTTATTTTTAGAAGCAGTATGTCTTCTACTTCATAGGTCTTGAAATTTGAAGGTACATCAAATAGTTGATCTTTGTTTGTTATTTTTTTATTTTTTTCAACTTCTTGAACTTTTTCTATTTCCTTGTGTTTGTCTTTTCTATATTTTCCTGAGATTTTATCTTTTATAGCATCTGTAGCTTCTACTTCTTCCAGATATTGTGTTTTCCCATTCTTTAATATTATTCCTTCCTCCTGGTCTTCCTCTGTTTTTGACACCTTTATCGTTTGTATTCCTATGTGAAAGATATCATATCCTTCTTCATTTTGGAATTTTACTCCCACATACTCATCATTAGCCAGATCCATGGTGGTCAAAATCTGATTCCAACCATAAGGCTCAAATTCTTCATCTTTAAATTTCTGAGGTATATAGCTTTCATCCTGTGATTTCCTTTCTCCTAGACAATCTCCTTTTTTCAACAACCTTTTTTTATTTGTAAGATTCCTTATCACATTACAGTTCCAAATTGATGGTTCTGACTCATTCTGATCTTCACTCCCTGATTCTTCACTTAATTCCTGATTTTGATGTACTTTGAACCATTCCTGAGGGGACATGTCACAATATTGACCATTTCTTAAATTTACTCTAGTTATCCTTCCTTTGCTTTGAAGATATAGGCAATCATTACCCCAATCTTGCACAATTTGCATTTGTCTCATAAATGGTCTTCCTAGGATAATTTCATATGAAGTGGATTGTTGAAAGTGAATAGAATCGTGTTTACCACGATTCTGTGAAGAGAATCGTATTTACCACGATTCTGTGAAGAGAATCATGATTTCCATGATCCTGTGAAGGAAATCGTGTTTACCACGATTTTGTGAAGAGAATCGTATTTACCACAATTCTGTGAAGAGAATCGTGATTTGCACGATCCTGTGAAGGAAATCATGTTTACCACAATTTTGTGAAGAGAATCGTGATTTTCATAATTTTGTTCCCAGATAATCGTGATTGCTCATAATCGTAAAAAACATGATTTTCTTATGAAAATCCTATTCTGGGAATCGTGATTTTGAGTTCAGGATCGCGTTTTTGTGGTTGTTCTCAGAATCGCGATTCTGAGCAGATTCTTATAATTTTTTGGTTTTTGATTTTTTAAGTTCTTTTTTCTCTATTAGAAGCGCCTTATTAAAATACTAACATGCAATAAAGGATTTTTCAACAAAAATATTATTTTCCCTAAAAAAAAATTCAAAAAACTGAAAGTCGTGATTCCGTGTTTTTAACAGTTTTTTGTGTTTTTTGTGCTTCTACCAAAATATTAAACTTGAAAATATGCAAAAACTTGTTGTAAGAAAATTACCTTGCTGCCTGATCAGGAAATGTCCAAAAAAAATTTTGTATTTGCAGAAGATTGGGATTCTGATAGCTCCTCTCACTCACTCTTCCACTCAAATGAATATTTTTCTGAGGTTTCAGGCTTTTATAGTCTTCAGACAATCGCGATTGTGTATGTTTTTTGCAAAATTTTAACTTCTCACTGTAGGATTCTTATCCCTTAGTAATTTTGTGGTTTTAATTCACAAATCTTATCCTTTCCAACAAAATTTTCTCTCTTTATTCTACTGATGAAAATCGTGATTCTGTTCCCAATTCTCTAATCTAATCACTTGATGCTCTATTCTTACTGAAATTTTGAAATTTTGATTTTCTTTACTCATGCAACTTATGAAACCTTATAAAATCACTTACCTCAGTACCCAATAGTGTAACTAAGTCAAATTCTTTATCTTACTGAAAATCACGATCCTGTGAAGAGAATCGTGTTTTCTTTGAACTTCCAGCTTTTGCACTTTTTGACCTTTCTTTCCACCTAGTCTTCTCCAATGTTCTTCACCAACTCCAGTTCACTTGTTATCTACAATTATACAGCACCAAACTCATTCAAAGAGACTTTTTGGAAAATTTAAACAGCAACTTCTACTCTAGATATTTTCTTATTTTCTTTCAATTTCCAGATTTTTTTCTTTCACTTTTCCCCTTCCACTTTCAAACAACAATCCTCCTGTATCTCTAAGAAAAAAGAAATTTGTTTGAATTTTTAATGGATTTTATGAATTTTTTTTTAGTATTTTGCCCTAAATCAAGGTAAACACTTCACTTAGGGTTTTCTTGTTTCAAGATCCATTGATCTTGTTGATATATTTAGGTAGTGATGTGTGTGAACACAATAGGACCGCCGGGGCACTTTTTTTCCTCTTTAGGAGGTTTTTTTCCCCCGGCTTGTATATACGCCTATTGCCCTAATGGGCTACTTATCTTTGTACATTCTCTAGTAATACATTCAGTATTGTGTGTTTGTGCTCCAAGCTTCTTCTTCTTCCTTGTGCTATTTGTGTGCTTCTGCAGACATCTAACTCCAACAATTGGTATCAGAGCAGGTCGTCGCTTCATCTAGGGCGCTGTCGACACTCCTCCGTTTGCAGTCTCAGATTCACACGAAATTTGGTGAGCATACTCAAGATCAAAACAGCTTCGGCTTGTGCTGCCGAAATCGCGATCTGAGCTCGTTTCGGCCTCCGAACACACTATCACAACGCTTATGCAGGCTATTTCGTCTTTTTGTGCCAAGGGTATATACTAGTTTTTGTTCGCCAATTTAAGCATCTCGAAGTCTGCTATAGGTCTAGTAGAACTCGTGTGGCCAGTTCTGTTCAACGTTTTGAGATACAATCAATTTTTTGCATCAAGGTATTTTAGTCACGCTGAAAGTAGTGATGTATTCCGTATGTTGGTTGTTGAGGATAAGTTGGATGGTACCAACTACCCATTGTGGGCTTATATGATGCGACATGTATTGGTTGCAAAAGGATTGTGGAACATTGTGCAGGGTGTTGAAAGACGTCCTGTTACACCTCTGACTATAGGTACTGCAAATACAGGTGCTGGAGCTGATGAAGATGGTATCGAAGATGATATTCTGCAGATTCTTGTTCGTGCTGCTGTTTCTACTGCACCTACTGTAGAGCAGATTTGCTGGGATGGCAGAGATTCCCACGCACATGCATTGTTAGCTTTGTCTGTCAAACGTGCCATTATTCCTCATATTCGCTCTTATAGAACAGTCAAGGATGCTTGGGATAAACTTACCACATTGTACCAAGCTAGGAATGAGGCTCGTGTTGCTTACCTCTGAAAACAGTTGGAGAGTGAGCACATGAATGAAGGTGATTCTATGGACAGTTTCCTAACGAAGATCAAAGACTTGAAGAAACAGTTGATTTCTGCTAATGAGGTTATACCACATAGCTCACTTGTGAAGACCGTTCTGAATGGTCTTCCTTATTCATATCAGAGTTTTGCTTCTACTCTTCAGTTGATGATGAAAGGAAATCCAAATGCCTTATCATTTGAGGAGTTAGTCTTTGTTCTATTGCAGGAAGATCAGTCCAGGCAAAACAGGTCCATTATGCGAGTTGCAGATCAAGCTTTCCTAGCTAGTCAGAAGGGCAAAGGAAAATGGAGCTCTTCAACTAGTAAGCAGAAATCTGCTAATTCTGCATATTCGAAGAAGGAAGATAAAGATGAGAAGAAATAAAAAAAACAGAAATTGTTTTGTAAGTACTGTAAAGGGAATGATCATATCATAAAGAACTGTCCAAAACTGGCTGCTAAAGAGCAAAGAAGAAAGAGGCTGGAATGGTTGTTGCAGAGGCCTCTACACCAAAAACAGAGTCTGCAAATCTTGTGCAGGAAGAAGAATGGGTGTTTACTACTATCTGTAATTTTGACCCATCTTCTCATGAGCAGTGCATGTCTGTAGTAGACTCAGATGTTTGGTATTTTGACAGTGGGGCAACCAAACATATTACCTCGCAGCGCAGTTTCTTCTCTTCACTCGAGCCTGCCCCTATAGGGAATACTGTTACATGTGCCAACAACTCCTCTTATCCTGTTATAGGAGTTGGTAAGATCATTTTGACTACTGCTGATGGTAGTTCTTTCACTTTGTCAGATGCTTTATTTGTGCCAGGGATAAAAAAGAACCTGTTATCAATTTCTGCATTAGCCAAGATTGGCTTGGTTGTGAAATTTGTTGATGACAGGTGTACAGTTCATGACCTGTCAAATGGCAATGTGATTATTGCTTCTGGCATTTTATGTTGTGGGTTGTATAAGCTCATAGACTATGAAAGATCTGTAAATGATTTGGCATGTGCAGTAAATGATTCTTAGGCTATGTCAGATGCAAAGCTTTGGCATGCACGCTTTGGTCATCTGAATTTTGCTAGTTTGCTACGCCTACAAAAATCTAAAATGGTGTCCTCTTTGCCCAAACTAGAGGCACTTGGAAAACATGTTTGTGAAGGCTGTATTTTGGGCAAAATTCAGCGTTCCTCCTTTCCAAAAGATGGTTTAGCTCGGGCTATAGAGAAATTGCAGCTTGTACATAGTGATGTCTATGGTCCTATGCAGACACCCTCTTTTGGAAATTACCTTTACTTCCTGACTTTTATTGATGATTTTTCCAGGCATGCATGGGTATATCCACTCAAAGCAAAGTCCGAAGTGTTCATGTGCTTTAAATAGTTTTTGGTTTTGGCTGAAAATCTGTCAGCATGTAAAATGGGCACCCTCCGTTCTGATCAATGGGGGAATATATGTCTTCTGAATTTAATGCATTTCTGGATGAACGTGGGATAAAACACCAGTGTACAGTGCCGTATACACCTCAACAGATTGGAGTTGCTCAACGAAAGAACAGGTCACTCATGGAGATGGCGAGGTGCATGGTCAAGAGTCAAGCTTTACCACATAGTTTCTGGCTTGAGGCTGTCATGTGTGCAGCATATGTACTTAATAGGTGTCCCACTAAAGCACTGCAATCTATCACTCCATATGAGGCTTGGCATGACCGCAAGCCATCTGTTGCTCATCTGCATGTTTTTGGTTGTTTGGCATATGCACTAGTGCATGAACAACATCGCAAAAAATCGGATGATAAGGCAGTAAAATGTCTTTTTGTAGGGTACAGTTCTGAAAGTAAAGGTTATTGTCTGTATCATCCACGGACTAAACACATTCTGGTTAGCCGTGATGTTGTATTTGTGGAAGATGCTATTCAGCCATTGCTTTCATGTACTAAGGAGACATCTATTAGCTCCAAAGACATGTATGATACTTTGATGCCTCTTTTTACAGGTGGACAATCTAATGTTGGTCCTAATGAGGCAACTTCTCAGCCTTTGCAAGTTTCATATGATGATGTAGATCATTCCATTTCTGATGCAGATTTACATGATGCACTTGTTGATGAGAGAGCTGATATTGAGCAGGCAAAAACTATGCCAAAATGGCTGGTGCAGACTTAGCGTGACAGCAAATTAGATGCACCTTTGTCATATCGTACTCGTTCAGGCTCTCATAGTGCCTCCTTTGCATCAGCTTGCTATGTTATGGCTGTGTCTAGTCTCTGTGATGAGAATGAGCCTGTTTCTTTTGATGAAGCACAGAATTCAAAAAATTGGATGGTTGTTATGCAATCTGAATATGATGCTATAATGAAGAATGGTACATTGTCTTTATGTGACTTGCCTCCTGGCAAGAAGGCCATTGGCACTAAGTGGGTATACAAGCTGAAGCGTAAACCTGATGGTACAGTTGACAGGTATAAGGCTAGGCTTGTTGCAAAGGGTTATGCGCAGGAAAGAGGCATTGATTTTGATGAGACCTTTGCACCTACATGCCGTATGACTACTGTTCGGAGCATTTGTGCACTTGTAGCCCATCACGGTTGGAATGTACATCAGTTGGACATTAAAACAACATTTCTGAATGGTGACTTGCATGAAGAAGTGTATGTTTTCAGCCCCGTGGCTTTGTGTAGAAAGGGCATGAAAACCAGGTGTGCAGGTTAAAGAAGGCATTATATGGTTTAAAGCAAGCACCACGTGCTTTTGTAT